>LR989927.1:21200000-21622141 GCA_905146935.1 Scaeva pyrastri | reverse complement strand
GGCTGAGATACAGCGTTTTGAAAGTTGAACGTGGATTTTTCTCGATATCTTTTTGTAAAAAATTTTGTATGCAAAGATGGTTATACCGTCGGAAAGAGGAGAATTCCAGCATCAGAATAGTGAAATTTCAGCTTCCTAGGTGGTAGGGCGGCAGAGAAATTCACTGTCAAAAAATGGGAAAAAGTTGCGAAAAGCGACCCTCTAGGACGCGATGCGGCTGAGATACAGCGTTTTGAAAGTTGAACGTGGATTTTTCTCCATATCTTTTTGTAAAAAATTTTGTATGCAAAGATGGTTATACCGTCGGAAAGAGGAGAATTCCAGCATCAGAATAGTGAAATTTCAGCTTCCTAGGTGGTAGGGCGGCAGAGAAATTCACTGTCAAAAACAGGGAAAAAGTTGCGAAAAGCGACCATGCGGCTGAGATACAGCGTTTTGAAAGTTGAACGTGGATTTTTCTCGATATCTTTTTGTAAAAAATTTTGTATGCAAAGATGGTTATAACCGTCGGAAAGAGGAGAATTCCAGCATCAGAATAGTGAAATTTCAGCTTCCTAGGTGGTAGGGCGGCAGAGAAATTCACTGTCAAAAAATGGGAAAAAGTTGCGAAAAGCGACCCTCTAGGACGCGATGCGGCTGAGATACAGCGTTTTGAAAGTTGAACGTGGATTTTTCTCGATATCTTTTTGTAAAAAATTTTGTATGCAAAGATGGTTATACGTCGGAAAGAGGAGAATTCCAGCATCAGAATAGTGAAATTTCAGCCTCCTAGGTGGTAGGGCGGCAGAGAAATTCACTGTCAAAAAATGGGAAAAAGTTGCGAAAAGCGACCCTCTAGGACGCGATGCGGCTGAGATACAGCGTTTTAAAAGTTGAACGTGGATTTTTCTCGATATCTTTTTGTAAAAAATTTTGTATGCAAAGATGGTTATACCGTCGGAAAGAGGAGAATTCCAGCATCAGAATAGTGAAATTTCAGCCTCCTAGGTGGTAGGGCGGCAGAGAAATTCACTGTCAAAAAATGGGAAAAAGTTGCGAAAAGCGACCCTCTAGGACGCGATGCGGCTGAGATACAGCGTTTTGAAAGTTGAACGTATATTTTTCTCAATATCTTTTTGTAAAAAATTTTGTATGCAAAGATGGTTATACCGTCGGAAAGAGGAGAATTCCAGCATCAGAATAGTGAAATTTCAGCCTTCTAGGTGGTAGGGCGGCAGAGAAATTCACTGTCAAAAAATGGGAAAAAAGTTGCGAAAAGCGACCCTCTAGGACGCGATGCGGCTGAGATACAGCGTTTTGAAAGTTGAACGTGGATTTTTCTCCATATCTTTTTGTAAAAAATTTTGTATGCAAAGATGGTTATACCGTCGGAAAGAGGAGAATTCCAGCATCAGAATAGTGAAATTTCAGCTTCCTAGGTGGTAGGGCGGCTGAGAAATTCACTGTCAAAAAATGGGAAAAAGTTGCGAAAAGCGACCCTCTAGGACGCGATGCGGCTGAGATACAGCGTTTTGAAAGTTGAACGTGGATTTTTCTCCATATCTTTTTGTAAAAAATTTTGTATGCAAAGATGGTTATACCGTCGGAAAGAGGAGAATTCCAGCATCAGAATAGTGAAATTTCAGCTTCCTAGGTGGTAGGGCGGCAGAGAAATTCACTGTCAAAAACAGGGAAAAAGTTGCGAAAAGCGACCATGCGGCTGAGATACAGCGTTTTGAAAGTTGAACGTGGATTTTTCTCGATATCTTTTTGTAAAAAATTTTGTATGCAAAGATGGTTATACCGTCGGAAAGAGGAGAATTCCAGCATCAGAATAGTGAAATTTCAGCTTCCTAGGTGGTAGGGCGGCAGAGAAATTCACTGTCAAAAAATGGGAAAAAGTTGCGAAAAGCGACCCTCTAGGACGCGATGCGGCTGAGATACAGCGTTTTGAAAGTTGAACGTGGATTTTTCTCGATATCTTTTTGTAAAAAATTTTGTATGCAAAGATGGTTATACCGTCGGAAAGAGGAGAATTCCAGCATCAGAATAGTGAAATTTCAGCTTCCTAGGTGGTAGGGCGGCAGAGAAATTCACTGTCAAAAAATGGGAAAAAGTTGCGAAAAGCGACCATGCGGCTGAGATACAGCGTTTTGAAAGTTGAACGTGGATTTTTCTCGATATCTTTTTGTAAAAAATTTTGTATGCAAAGATGGTTATACCGTCGGAAAGAGGAGAATTCCAGCATCAGAATAGTGAAATTTCAGCCTCCTAGGTGATAGGGCGGCAGAGAAATTCACTGTCAAAAAATGGGAAAAAGTTGCGAAAAGCGACCCTCTAGGACGCGATGCGGCTGAGATACAGCGTTTTGAAAGTTGAACGTGGATTTTTCTCGATATCTTTTTGTAAAAAATTTTGTATGCAAAGATGGTTATACCGTCGGAAAGAGGAGAATTCCAGCATCAGAATAGTGAAATTTCAGCCTCCTAGGTGGTAGGGCGGCAGAGAAATTCACTGTCAAAAAATGGGAAAAAGTTGCGAAAAGCGACCCTCTAGGACGCGATGCGGCTGAGATACAGCGTTTTAAAAGTTGAACGTGGATTTTTCTCCTTATCTTTTTGTAAAAAATTTTGTATGCAAAGATGGTTATACCGTCGGAAAGAGGAGAATTCCAGCATCAGAATAGTGAAATTTCAGCCTCCAGGTGGTAGGGCGGCAGAGAAATTCACTGTCAAAAAATGGGAAAAAGTTGCGAAAAGCGACCCTCTAGGACGCGATGCGGCTGAGATTCCTAGGTGGTAGGGCGGCAGAGAAATTCACTGTCAAAAACAGGGAAAAAGTTGCGAAAAGCGACCATGCGGCTGAGATACAGCGTTTTGAAAGTTGAACGTGGATTTTTCTCCATATCTTTTTGTAAAAAATTTTGTATGCAAAGATGGTTATACCGTCGGAAAGAGGAGAATTCCAGCATCAGAATAGTGAAATTTCAGCTTCCTAGGTGGTAGGGCGGCAGAGAAATTCACTGTCAAAAAATGGGAAAAAGTTGCGAAAAGCGACCCTCTAGGACGCGATGCGGCTGAGATACAGCGTTTTGAAAGTTGAACGTGGATTTTTCTCCATATCTTTTTGTAAAAAATTTTGTATGCAAAGATGGTTATACCGTCGGAAAGAGGAGAATTCCAGCATCAGAATAGTGAAATTTCAGCTTCCTAGGTGGTAGGGCGGCAGAGAAATTCACTGTCAAAAAATGGGAAAAAGTTGCGAAAAGCGACCCTCTAGGACGCGATGCGGCTGAGATCTAGCGTTTTGAAAGTTGAACGTGGATTTTTCTCCATATCTTTTTGTAAAAAATTTTTTATGCAAAGATGGTTATACCGTCGGAAAGAGGAGAATTCCAGCATCAGAATAGTGAAATTTAAGCCTCCTAGGTGGTAGGGCGGCAGAGAAATTCACTGTCAAAAAATGGGAAAAAGTTGCGAAAAGCGACCCTCTAGGACGCGATGCGGCTGAGATACAGCGTTTTGAAAGTTGAATCTTTTTGTAAAAATGTTTGTATGCAAAGATGGTTATACCGTTGGAAAGAGGAGAATTCCAGCATCAGAATAGTGAAATTTCAGCTTCCTAGGTGGTAGGGCGGCAGAGAAATTCACTGTCAAAAAATGGGAAAAAGTTGCGAAAAGCGACCCTCTAGGACGCGATGCGGCTGAGATACAGCGTTTTGAAAGTTGAATCTTTTTGTAAAAATGTTTGTATGCAAAGATGGTTATACCGTCGGAAAGAGGAGAATTCCAGCATCAGAATAGTGAAATTTCAGCTTCCTAGGTGGTAGGGCGGCAGAGAAATTCACTGTCAAAAAATGGGAAAAAGTTGCGAAAAGCGACCCTCTAGGACGCGATGCGGCTGAGATACAGCGTTTTGAAAGTTGAACGTGGATTTTTCTCGATATCTTTTTGTAAAAAATTTTGTATGCAAAGATGGTTATACCGTCGGAAAGAGGAGAATTCCAGCATCAGAATAGTGAAATTTCAGCCTCCTAGGTGGTAGGGCGGCAGAGAAATTCACTGTCAAAAAATGGGAAAAAGTTGCGAAAAGCGACCCTCTAGGACGCGATGCGGCTGAGATACAGCGTTTTGAAAGTTGAACGTGGATTTTTCTCGATATCTTTTTGTAAAAAATTTTGTATGCAAAGATGGTTATACCGTCGGAAAGAGGAGAATTCCAGCATCAGAATAGTGAAATTTCAGCTTCCTAGGTGGTAGGGCGGCAGAGAAATTCACTGTCAAAAAATGGGAAAAAGTTGCGAAAAGCGACCCTCTAGGACGCGATGCGGCTGAGATCTAGCGTTTTGAAAGTTGAACGTGGATTTTTCTCCATATCTTTTTGTAAAAAATTTTTTATGCAAAGATGGTTATACCGTCGGAAAGAGGAGAATTCCAGCATCAGAATAGTGAAATTTAAGCCTCCTAGGTGGTAGGGCGGCAGAGAAATTCACTGTCAAAAAATGGGAAAAAGTTGCGAAAAGCGACCCTCTAGGACGCGATGCGGCTGAGATACAGCGTTTTGAAAGTTGAATCTTTTTGTAAAAATGTTTGTATGCAAAGATGGTTATACCGTCGGAAAGAGGAGAATTCCAGCATCAGAATAGTGAAATTTAAGCCTCCTAGGTGGTAGGGCGGCAGAGAAATTCACTGTCAAAAAATGGGAAAAAGTTGCGAAAAAGCGACCCTCTAGGACGCGATGCGGCTGAGATACAGCGTTTTGAAAGTTGAATCTTTTTGTAAAAATGTTTGTATGCAAAGATGGTTATACCGTCGGAAAGAGGAGAATTCCAGCATCAGAATAGTGAAATTTCAGCTTCCTAGGTGGTAGGGCGGCAGAGAAATTCACTGTCAAAAAATGGGAAAAAGTTGCGAAAAGCGACCCTCTAGGACGCGATGCGGCTGAGATACAGCGTTTTGAAAGTTGAACGTGGATTTTTCTCGATATCTTTTTGTAAAAAATTTTGTATGCAAAGATGGTATACCGTCGGAAAGAGGAGAATTCCAGCATCAGAATAGTGAAATTTCAGCTTCCTAGGTGGTAGGGCGGCAGAGAAATTCACTGTCAAAAAATGGGAAAAAGTTGCGAAAAGCGACCCTCTAGGACGCGATGCGGCTGAGATCTAGCGTTTTGAAAGTTGAACGTGGATTTTTCTCCATATCTTTTTGTAAAAAATTTTGTATGCAAAGATGGTATACCGTCGGAAAGAGGAGAATTCCAGCATCAGAATAGTGAAATTTCAGCTTCCTAGGTGGTAGGGCGGCAGAGAAATTCACTGTCAAAAAATGGGAAAAAGTTGCGAAAAGCGACCCTCTAGGACGCGATGCGGCTGAGATACAGCGTTTTGAAAGTTGAATCTTTTTGTAAAAATGTTTGTATGCAAAGATGGTTATACCGTCGGAAAGAGGAGAATTCCAGCATCAGAATAGTGAAATTTCAGCTTCCTAGGTGGTAGGGCGGCAGAGAAATTCACTGTCAAAAAATGGGAAAAAGTTGCGAAAAGCGACCCTCTAGGACGCGATGCGGCTGAGATACAGCGTTTTGAAAGTTGAACCTGGATTTTTCTCGGAAAGAGGAGAATTCCAGCATTACAATATCGTTTCTCGTTTAAAACATATTATTGTTAACTTATGAAGGTCTAGCTTATTTTTGTCTTTTCAAGACTTCCTTAAAACCCGTTTTCGTCATGTCTCTCAAGAACATAGGTAGTAAAATGTTCATGAAAATATTATTATCATTGGATAAACTTACCCACGAGGAGAAAATTAAGTCTCTTACTTTTCTTTTTTATTTTTTTTTTCCTTATTATGTAACTCAATGTTCAATTTTATTTTATGATCAATTATAATTCTCTTATCACAAGAGATTCATTTAATCCGTTTTCCCTTAATGGTTTGTGAAGCATCGTTAAAGTTTTATATGGAAGTCATTCCAACATTATTCAGATGGATATGGAAGCAGTGCAGGATTGGTATACATAATACATATACTCATTTTACGAGGAGAACTTCTTTAATTGGTAATTTTACAATCAAATATCCATGCGTCTGTGTTGAAACGAACCCATACAATTACTCGTGTACCTTGTTTTGCTTTCTGACATAAAATAATAATTAAACATCTTTTATTTTTATACTCGTTTTTGTTTTTTCTTCAAACAATCATTAATCACAAGGAACTCTGACTCTGGCTCTGTCTGCCTTTGATTATCCTTAATTCGTTTGAATAAAATCAATGCAAACTCATAAATCGTCCTTGCCGACTTCAAAACTCAAATTAGCATAGCATCATCGATAACGATGGCTGCGGGCGAGGCGGCGCGAGTGGCGGCGGCGGAGGTGGTTCTAATGTGGCTTTGGAATGTTGTTTCTGAGATTCGAAATCGAAAAAAAAATATCCACATTAAAATTTTTCTTGATTCAAAATTGGATATTTTTAGAAAAACAAATATTTGAGTTATGTCGCATTAAATTGTTCCACCCATAAATCGTATTACCTAGGCTCTAGACTTTTTGGTTTGTTTGTGTTGGCTTGCCAAATTTTTATCGATAGGTTCATAAGGCTGCGAAAAATAGGGAAAGTTTTCTGTGGTGTGGGGTAGGGTTTTGATGGATGTGGGGAACTTGGATGTGGTTCGTTTATTCAAAAGGTTTCTCCTTTTTTATGGTGGAGAAACGTGCGTTCTATAATAAGTCATTCATTACTTTTGATATTGGCAATAAATATAAATTTTAGAGCATAAACTCACATAGAAAAATGAAAACAAGGAGAAGCATTTCTTTTCTTCTTTTTTTTTTTGTAAGGCTAAAAGCCATTATAAGGACTGCACTTGGTTTGAGTCCCTATTTCATCACTCTGTGGAATCCGGACATAAATTTTAAAGTGATTTGTTTTGTATTCTGCTCCGGCTCCTGGGCTTTGACTGAATTTTGTACTTGTATACAAAAAAAAAAAACAACACAACACAACACAGTTTTGGTCCTGTTCGCACTTATTAATACTTAATTATTCATTTGGCAGTGATTTATTGATGTTTTCTTTACCTATACCTACTCTTTATAAAATCAGTCTCTCAGTTTTTATGCCTATCATAACTCATGGAGTAAGCCATGTTTCATAGTTTGGAAAGCAAAGTTGCGAATCACATAACAAATAAGTAATAGGTACATTTTTAAGATTTTGTATAATTCAATTTAAATCAAATACTTGCAACGTACATTCCAAAGTTTTTAAGTATTACTTTCTTTATAATGATTTCTATGAAATATTCAACAATTCTAAAGCATCCCAATCTCTTATCTCTAAAGTGATTCCAACTTAAGATAGTTTTAATTAAAAATCAAAATAAATTTTATGAAAAACCTTAAAGATCTCGAGATATCAACAACAGCAACAAAATTCAATGAAAAACACGTACTTACAATATTCTATTTTCGAAATTGCATCATCGAAAAATAATAATTATTCTGTTCACGCAACTTTGCAACAAAACTTTTAATTTTCGATTCTAGATAAGATTTATTTATACCAACACCAACCAAAGAGCCAAAACCCAACTTTTCAGTCCCAATCCGAATCCGAGTCCAAATCTTTTGCGTCTCCGGCTCCGATTCCGCCGCAGTCGTCTAAGTAGAAAAGTCAAAACTTTCTCGTTTTCCCTTAAGTGGAGGGTATGATGGCTTGCATTGCAAAACGATTCCATTTCAAGACCCAAATGCGTTTTGTAGAAAATTAAATAAAAATCAAAAAAACTTTATAACAGCAGTCCAACCTACCCCCCCCCCCCTCATCCTCTTAGAGACCTCTTACCCCTCCTTCCAACTTATTTTTGTTTTCGAGCACTTCCCTGCGTTATCGGTCGTCGGTCGTCGGTCGTGGTGTGAAAGTTATTCTCAGATTATATCCTGCGAAAGGACCTGACTTTTTTTGTGTGTGTATTTTTTTTGTTGGAATAATGTGTGTGTGTGTGTTGTGTAAAACCATGAGGATAAGAATGTGACACACTTCGGTAATCCATTGGCAAGTTGTCACCTTGTTTTCCTTGGGTAACTTTTTTTTTTACTGTGTGTTTTTTCGTTGTGTTTCCTTTCACAAAAGTCAACAGGATCGTGTAATGTTTTTTTTTTTTTTCATTTTTTTAAGGACACAAACAACGAACAACCTGGCATCATTGTTTTTCCCGCATCGCATCGGTCCCTAAGGGCAATGAGAAAAAGTTTAGCACTTTATTTTGGCGTCGAACTACTTTTTCTCAACTTTCCCTTGTTTTCCGGGGCTAAAAATTTATTTTTGTTGTGTTTCATTGTTGATTTTGTGGATAAATAATACAATTACCCGAGTAATTGACTTGTGGATAAAAAAAAAATATTGTTGTTGTTTCATTTTTTTTGTTTAGTATTTTATCAAACAAAACACAAAAACACGAACAACTTGAATAAAAATATAAGAATAAGATTGCAAACTTTGTCGGATGAGAATAAGCTTTGTTTTGATTTTATTTTATTTTTTTTCTAAGATTAATATTGGTAGGTACCTAAATTTGACAAAAAGAAAAAAAAAATAAGTTAGAGTAAAATAAAATAAGCTTAAGTGCTTAAGTGGCGCCACATTTATTTTAGGCTTTTTGAATTGAGGCAACGCGTTTCACTTAAAACTTTATTTTTGGTGTATATGAAGATACATACGTTAGAGAATTTATTTGGAATAATTTGAATTCAACTTATTATCCTTGAATTTGTATGTGTTCTCTTTTGGAAGTTGTTTCTGGGAATTGTTTGAAGGAAACTTAACAGGATAAGAGATGAGAGATGACCTACCCTCACTAATGTAAGAACTGTACACAATTTCCACCTTAAACGCCAATTTGAACAAAAATTTTCAAGACATAGGGTTGCCACATTTAAGATGTAATAATGCACTAGTGGTATCATCTTTGGGAGTGAAATTTGATATTTTAAGAGAGCAGATGATGATTATTTAAATATTGTTTTTTAAGAAGTGAATTTTTGAAACCATTTTTCCTTTCCGTACAAAATACTTAGTCAGATTTTATAATAAAAATAAAGCCTAAAAATATACCAGTAGTACCGTCATTTATCGTCTTCCTGGACATCAAAAACGATGAAATTATTTTTTTGAAATGTTTATAATTTTATACTTGAGATTAATTAATAATCTACTTTAAACATCAAAAGGTTGAACATTTATTTTTTGACATCTGGCTGAGGTGAAAATATAAATTTGGATTAGTAACTAATTTCCAGAAGTAGTACTTCTTGAAGAAGAAACGAAAGTTCAGTCTGATGGACCCAATACAAGAATAGTGTCAAAACCGTGATCTTTGGTATACTCGTATAGGTATGCTAGTTAACAAGGTTTCACAAGTCAGGTGGCTTTCGGAGCATAATAATTCATGACCAATAATTTTTTTTTTTTAACTCAAATTTCTTTTGATGATTTATTAAATGTTTGATGGGAGCAGCACAGCCATTTATTTAGCTTAATAAAATCTTAAAATTAGGAACTTACATTACTTACTTACTTGGATTGGTACGAGGGAATGTTTTGGAGGACATCATAAAAGTATTTTTCAAATTACGAGCGTTAGTGTTCAACCAGATAGAGTTGTAAGGAGTTAGTAGACCCTGAAAGAAGGCAATGGATTAGAAAGATGTTAGTTAATGGTAAGAATAAAAAGGAGAGGACCTTGGGGAACACCAATGGTAAATTGAAAAGGGAAGATGTGGCTTTCTAAGCAACAACAAATCCATAAATGTATGTAAATAAAACCGGTTCAAAGTTAAGAGTAGATAGCTTAAAGAGTATAAATCCATTTAGTATTTTACCAAAGGTCATGCTTAAATCTGTGGAGATAGAGGCCTAATTTTGCTTCCATTTTCTAAGCCCTAGAGCGTAATTGAAGCAAATTCAATGAGAATAGTGTTTTTTTTTTTTGTGCACTTGAATCTGGAAGGAGTTTCACTTGAGTTACCGAAATATCAAATAATTGAGAGGAGGTTAAGATAACAGCCGATAGTAGGTAGGCCCATTAAGTGGACGTATCTTCCTATATTTGATAAGTTCAGTCAGGGCCAATGGTTTCAGGAAGAAATTACCCGAAAGATAAATAATTAAGAGTAGGTACAAAGGTCTTCTTTTATGATCCAGAATTATATGTGTTCAAAATTTTGGATATTTACTATTTAGTATCACTGTCATACATTTTATTTAGAATTGTCGTTTAACAGGCTACATTTTGTATTTTCAAACTCAATTTTGGTTCAACATTCGTTCACAAGTTTTGCTCCACATTTTACATTTCTGACGTAACACTTTTTTTTTTTGGAAAAATTTCAGTGACTTAGAAACAGAGCGTTAGCCAACAATCTTAATCTATCTGACGGATTTCAACCAAATTGACGGTAAAATATCAGGACATACTTTTTTTCAACACTCTCCTAAAAAAAACAAATTGCAAATGATGTCATTAATTTCTTCTAAACATTCGTTAAACATTGACTTCAAAGTTACTGATGGAGATAACTTAATAATTATTAGTTCTTAAAGTTTGCATGCTTATTTAATTTTTTTGACTACTCGTTTGTCGATATCAATGTCAATATCCATATGGACCTAATTGATATTAAATTGAATTCCATCAGCACCTGAAATGATTCACTTAAAAAAAAACACACACACACACACATACTAAGAATTATATAATGCCTCAGTAATGTGTAGCAGATGATACACATTAGGCAAAATACTTTTAGGAAATAATGTTTCATCGATATGTGTATAAAAAGATATCGAACAATTTTTGTATATCGATAATGTCTGATATCTGTATACGTATGAACTCTAATGGCCTAAAAGATTCTCTGTCTATATTAATGCAATATTAACTTTTTTCAATTCCAAGAACTTTTTCTCCTTAATTGAGCCTTCAATTTTGGCCATAATAGTTGTATGTGTGGTTTGTGTTAAAGTGTGTCATTAAGGTAACATCTTGCGTTGGTCTTGCAAAAATTGACTTTTTTGCAATTTGTCTGTTCAAGACACAAAACATCTTTATCAACAAAATTCTTTCGATATTTTTGAATGTAAATAGCTCAATTTTACTTCTAACAAATTCATCATAATAATTTTTTTTTCTCGTCAATTTTTGGGTGTTGTTTGATATTCATAAATCTTGATTTGGGTTCGATTTCAATGCAGAAAATTAACCTCTCTTTGGGGTGGGTTGTAAGTGTGTGTAGACTATCATCAGGAAAAATACTAAAAATGTTATTTTCACATCTTCGAATCAAATGTCTATCATTATGGACTTACTGCTCTATAAAGGAGGGGTAGAAATATGTCTAAGGTTAAGGTATCCTACTTCACTAAAATGTCTGCTTCGTCTGAATCATAGCATTCGTCTTGTCATCATTGGATCCTATGTATATTTCCATTACTATAAAAGTGTTTTACTATTTTTATACAAGGTAAATAACTAGGTCGTAGGTTTCTCCTCGAAAGGGTTTCAGAAATTCAAATCTTAGACCTTTCTTGAGGTAGGATATTTCCCTATCATAGTCATTGATTCTATATAGGGTAAAAATTGAAGTTATAAAGCTTTAAAAATAGAGGATCCCGTCTAATAATTAAAAAATAAATGCTATTATTTTTTTAAATTTAAAAACTCTCAATTATTATTATTTAATCTTTATTTCTCTAAAAGAAAATTTTGACAGTGATTACTGATTAGGTTTTATCTTTGAAGTAAAGTAAAGCAACCCTCAAAATTATTAACACACAAAATCTGTTCTCTCAAAAACGACTCTAAGAATTTTTATTAAATTTTAAATATTAAATAAATTGTTCTGACGGTTGCTTTTATTTCATACAATAAATAGTTAAATTTTAAAATTAAATACATATCTAAAACTTTTAATCTCAAATTTAATGTTCTTGAAAAGTGTGATATGTTACTTTGGGAGGTTTACCTTTAAATCTACATTTTCTAAACTTTTTCATTTAACAATGGGTTTCCGTCACAATAGCTATGTTTTTTTAGCTTAAGGTTAGTTATAAGAACATAGCTAGTCATAGAAAAGCTAGCTAGAAGCTAAATCTAAACAGGTCCAGGTTAAGCTTTGTTTTCCTGGAATTCAAATCAAATTAAGCCAAATAGTCTTTGCTGGAAAATTCTAGCTTAAACTTCAGATTTTTAAGTTTCATTTTATCATTCACAACTTTCGGATAACTAGCTTTAGTTTTCTAGTCTAAAATCTTGTCCTAGATCAGGGTCACTCAAATATCAGAGGCTTGATGAATTGTAAAAAGATTTTGACAAAGTTTTGAATAGAAAACAGTTTTTTCTCAAAACATAGCTTTCACTATTTTTATTCACAAGATCCACTGATTTATTGGGTCAATCTTAATCTAACTAATCATAGCTTAAGCTCATATAGCTTAAAGATAACTCTAGCCTTCACTTTGCTTTTTGGCAAAGCTTTTGAAAGCTCAAAATTTCTTAGCTGGGTGATTTTTTTGACCAAAACTCAATTTATGGGTTTCAGGATTGAAGTTTTGAGCCTGTTGTTTGAAAGACTTCTTTCGTCTTGTTTTTTTTCTCAAACCAATACTTCCCCTATAGACTTCTGCCAAAAATATACTAAAACTTCAGACAGAGTACAAAAAAAGAGATAGATATATACATATGTATAAACCTTTTTTTAAAGTTATAAATGTCCATATTTTGCACAAAATCAGTATCATACACCGCTTATCCGTTTTAGTGATATGAGAAGGACTAAGAATAAGGTAATCTTCTGAAAATGACACTGACAACAGAAACTTTTCCATTTAATCCACTTCAATGATGTGAGTCTATCGTTTTATCCGTATCTCTATATCACATACATACATACATACATACATACATACATACATACATGTATCTAAAGATGTATCTTGTCATATTCTTATGTCGGTATTATATGGGAATGCAACACATACTCCAAGATGGAGATATACTTTGCTTAGCCTTACAGAACTCCACTACAAAAAGGATATGAGTGTGTACGAGTTAGATACACATACTCCAAGATGGAGATATACTTTGCTTAGCCTTACAGAACTCCACTACAAAAAGGATATGAGTGTGTACGAGTTAGATACACACGAGGACAACGATGAGGATTCCTAATAGATTTCTTACATGGCTATATTATATTGAAAGGGTGGCTAGAGGCAAGACACATGTAGTGGAAATTCTATATTCCTTTTCTTGCCCTGAGTGGAAAAAATATGAACAGGAACGAATTGACAACGAAAATTGTAACTGATATATTTCTCTCTTATTTCACATCAAAGTTTTCTCTTAAGACGTATTTCTGACAACAAATCACTTTAAGGATCTTCAATTTGAGATTTAAATAAAATGTATTAGTTAAGGTTAAATTTTTTTGAGTTAAAAAGTCAATCCAGATATTTTTGAGCTCAAGGCCGTCTCGAACTTTAATCCGGCTCTAGACCTAGACCATTTTCACCAAGACTAGTTCTTCAAAGTGGTGTTGTATATTTTTTTTCTGTTGGTTTTGTAGCAATTTATCTTTAAAGGGACATGAACAATTTGTCATTTACTATATACGGATATGTTCGAGAAGAGATTCTCAAAAGAATACACATTTAGATATCCTATCCGTTACAAAAGAACCGATAATTTGTGAATTATTGACAGTAAAGAGTATTACGATTGACTTCTTATATTTTGTCTTTCTTCATTCATTCATTCATTCATATTCCTTTATGGCGATGTTTTTCCTTTATCTTATGTGTTGGTGTGTGTTGAATTTTGAAGAAAAAAAAAAAGGATATAAAAAATTCTATAAAATAGGCGCCAAAAGGATTTATTGCCTTGTCTATGTTTTTTCCACTGATGATGGTTCTCTTATTCCAGTTTTTTGTTTTCTCTTATTGATTCATGGTTCGTTGAGGATATTAGAATTTTTTTTTTAATATTCAAATGCAAATAAGGACTTTAAGTTGTTAAAAGAGAGGGAGAGAGCGTGAAATCGCGCTCATATAATAATAATAAGAGGCAAATTTACGAGGTGGAATTAGAACGATAAAAATATTTTTAGTGTTGTAAAATTTTATGTTTCACACATTAAAAATAATTTATTATGTACCTACATACATGAGAATTCTAAGAAATGTATAATTTCAATTTCGATATTATACATATTATAGTGAGATGAGAAACACACAAAATGTTTTGGAGGAAATTCAATGATTTGGCAATTTAAATATTTTGGTAATATATTTTACCCTCTTCCAAAGGACATACCTAGGCCTTGAACTTATAGAAATGGCGTTGAAGTTTTTTTGGCTATAACTATAAATGATGACAGCTAGAACTATTATTAATAATTTATTTTGACTAAAACAACAGTTATTATAGACATGACTGAAAAATATCATAACCACCACAAACTGTCAACTAATTCTTTTAGGGTCTTAGGACTTTAGAAGAAGGATTTGAAGATAGAAAGTTCACATTTTTATAATGCAAATAAATTGAGAAATAAAGTGTTTTAGTAACCAATCAAGAAATAAATTGATCGTAGGAATTTCTGATTCGTTTTCCAAAATCCTCTTCAATATTTGTACAAACCATTTTTCTGATGATCTTTTCTACTGACATTATGTTCAAAACCAGATGCAGCAGTAGAATATCAGTTTGGGAATTTTTGATTTTGTACACTTCTAACGAATGTTTCAATACTGGAAAAATTCAGTCATAGAAAAAACTGACAAAGTGAAACGAATATTAATTGATTTTTTAGAGGTGAGGGAATATATTCTTTTTTCTTTAAAGACCAGATATGGTGTTTATTTTGGTCTAGTTCGATTAAGATGTTCTTTGAAAAGTAATTCAAACTCTTTTTTGACAGTTTCAATTACAACAAAAAAGTTCAAATATCTCAAAATTCGGATACGCTGTTTTCTAATACTAAACAATTTTAATAGTCTCATCTTGAATGAAGAAAATTTTCTCAAATTAATGCCAAACTGTATGTACTAGATTTCTGAACTGTAGACAGTTCTTATAACCTTAATTAGGGTAAGCTGATAATTAATCTTAACGTCAAATTCAAGTGTGACCTTCAAAATAGCTTTCAAAAATATCTTGTAAAATGCATTAAACTCTTCGGACGTATGACACGTTTTATTGTTTTATTCACTTGAATACTATACTAGCTATGCAGCAGTGAATAAAACACAACTTAGTCAGCTTTATTTCACCTCCGCTGAATGGGCTGATTTGAAATTAAACTAAAATTAACATTTATATTTTAAACAGAAGAATTTATGAAGTATTTAAGTACACAAATCTTTCTATATATAAAATAAATTTCTGCTTGTCTGTTAAGCTAAAACTCGAGAACGACTTGGCCGATTTGGATGAATTTAGTTTTGAAATGTTTGTCCTATTTCAGGGAAGGTTTAAAAAGTGATAAAATATGGACAAATTGCGAGGAAGACAGTAAAAAACCGACTCCATTTTCCCATACAATTTGTTCTATCTGCAATAAAAAATATTTTTGATTGTGATTTGGTTGCCAAATATACATTGCATTCGCCTTTCAAACGACACACGAAAATTTATAAAGTTGCCTGTCATTCTGTCACCATTATAAAGTTATTAAAATCTTTTATCCTCAGTTTGACAGTGCCTGAGATTTACTGGTCTTAAAATGTTAAGGAAAAGATGAACTTCAACTCAATAGGTATACAATTCCGAGATGAATGAAAATTTTCATCTGTTGGTTGCTATTTAGGAGACATCGTTAAAGCATTAATTTATGCCGAAAAAACCCAACAACTCTTGAATTACTGGAAAGTAGTATTCAAGCGACCATTGATCCCTACTGAACTAAAAGAATTATTTTGTGACACATATTTTCCATGAAAAAAAATGTTAAAGTATTAAATGTACACGTTTTTTTGTTTTTTCTTTTATGTAGAATTTAATTTAATTTTTCAGTTAATAAGAAATGGTTTGTAATTTAAGAGCAACGACCGACAGTAATTTTTTTCCCAAGAAAACACGGATTCCTTTGAAATCTTTATTTTTTCGAAATATTTCCTCTGAATTGCAACCACATTATACAAAGTCATATTTTTTGGTTTTTTTTTTTTATTGACTTAAATTTTCCAGAATTTCCTCATCAATAATTTATTTTAATTTTTTATGCATCCATGACATTTAATTAATCGTAATCACAAATGGTTTTTTTTAGTTAAAAATATTTAAATAACTGAAGGTCTGTATGTGCTGCAGGTAAGGAAGAAAAAAAAAACACATTTTTCAATAATAATAATTTAATAAATTAATTAATTATAATAACATTCCCAACAAAAGGACCAAGCTGTTAATGTGTATGTGTCATCATGTCTAGGTATTTCCCCCATAAATATACATTCAAGTTGGTTATAGGTTGATCATAGTCATGTGAGGCTTTATTTTAATCAGAAAAGTGCTTGTTCATATAAATTAATGAACTGCTACGACTACGAGCATAGCATCAAAATTTGAACTTCCATTATAATGTAGCTTCATTGATTATTACAAAAGAATGATGAAAAAAAAAATCCTGACTACATTTTCATAAAGGACATTCTGCGGAGTTTGCTTATTGAAAATTATTAACACACACACACTCACACAACGATATCAAGTGACTAAAAAACATACTCATATTCATGTGGTTGAAAAAAAAACTGAAGTGATTTAAATTCTTCATATAATATTTAAATAACCCAAACATAATGAAGTCCACCGACCGCCACCGACGCGCCGCCGCAGCCTTTCGAGAGCCAGGTGCAATGATTGGTATAATGATATGCTTGGGACTCCTAAAGCTGTATGAACTACCTCCAATACTATACCGAGAGAGATTTTACGCCCGAAAAATAAGGATCCTCTTTGGCAACACACACATAGCAAACTAGCAATGTGTGCGGTTGCTCGGTTATATGCAATATTAATTAACTTTGCATACTATGAATAAATATTATTATAACAGGAAGCTCCGAAAAAGGACTAAAAATCCTGCAATGATGCGAGAGGTGGACACATCAGAGAACGTCATCTTCATCGTCGCCACTCTCAGTCGTCGTCGTCGTCGGTTGACGAGTCAATTTGTGTTAATTGAAATAGAAATTGATGGACTCACTCTTTGGATCCATAGGCGCCTGGAGAGGGTTTGGAAAAAAGGGGTTCTTGTCCCTCTTGGATTTTTTGTTTAACCAAAGGAGGCACTACGCCCTTTTTTTCATTAGAAAATTTAGCCCCCCTTACTTCAGAAATAAAAGTTTGAAACCTTAAATTAACAAAGTCCGCTAAACTTTTTAAGGACAGAAAACTCAGTAGATTTTAAGTCCATAACATATGTGATTCCCGAGATACAATACTTCAAATTTACAAAAACCGAAAATGACTTACGGACTGAATAAGTGACAGATCATCAAATTTATGAAGCACTTTTCGAAGCTGTTTAGACTTGAAAGCAATAAAGAATTTTCCACAAAAAGTGGTGACTATAATTTTCTTGACTTGAAATAGAATGCAAGTTTCACCACTTTAAAGTTCAACATTGCCCCCACTGCAAAAAATATTTTCATCCGCCTATGTCCATCTCCTTATCATCTCAAGCTCTCATCCCCATACATTTTTTTTCTTTATTGAAAGTCCTGTAAAATTTCCCCGAATGAAAAATGGTCAAAAGTTGATGAATTATTTATAAGTTGATTGTATAAGGACATCGAAAAGGGATTCAACATTACCATCAGCATACCAAACCAAACCAATTGGTGTAGGTACTTGTATAATACTCGTATACCGTCCACTCCAGGACAGCACACAGGAAGAGAAAAGAATTTGAAAGCAAGTGGTCTCTTACGGGGGTTATGTATGTATGGTATAAAAGGTACAGAGAATATTTATGTATGTGTGGTAAAAGTTGAAGGATAACTTTTTGATAAGACAAAAAAAAAAGGACATGACAAATGGTCCTGTGAGTGGTGAATTAATTAGGAAAAGTAGTTGTAAAGTTTATCGACCGAAACAGGAATTTTTGTGGTTTTTTGATGAATTGACAATTTTACCACAATTTGAGTTGGAAAAGGGGGAGATTTTGACCAAAATTCAAATGACGAACTCTTAATATGCCTGATGATATGTCTTGAGATGCGGAAACTCTTACAGTGTGAGACTTAAGGATTCAAATTTAACTTTTACTAGTATTGCTCAGAAGAAAAGGGAACAAAAGGTTCGTCCAAAGGACCAAAAAGGATAAAATTAACTATTCCAATCACACAGCTACTTGATATAAAATTGGATCATATCTTCACTTCGACTTTAGTGTGCAATCAAAGTAATCATCATCTTTATACCAATACATCGTCAAAATACCTTCGAATCTGTAAAGGAATTGTGTGATAAAAAAAAGTGGGGGCGAAAATGTTCAAGTGCAACAAACCTCCCCCCTCCCTTATTTACGAAGAGGTGAAGTTGAGATGCAATCAAAATAAACGAAGATGAAATGCTTCATTGAAATTGCTTCCTTCATTTAGTTTGATTTCTATTGAACTGGGTATTCAATCGAATATCGAATTGAACTGAGAAAAGGCGACCATCAGCATGAGAGACGATGAGTTGAGGGTTGCCATTGCATTTGTAGATTTCTTATATTTTGCAATCGACACAGAGACGACTTCGATTTATTCGACGACCGACACGACGACGGACGGACGATTAGTTGTCGACAATGATGACGATAATGGTGTGTTTCAATTGAGGGAAAATCGAGTTCATTACAATCACAGTGCAAGTTGAAGGAGGAGCAGAAGAGTTGTATATATCGAGGAAGGTTCCTACTGTCAGAGGATTTAGCAACGAGACAAAAACTAATTTATCTCATCAGTATCTATTATTTTGTATAGAAAGAGGTGAAAGGGGGAGGAACTTGTATTGATTATTGCAATTAAAACTTTAATCATTTAAAAGAAGCTTGAATTGAGGTCATAACTTAAGGTAACATAAAGTAGGTATTTGAAACTATAAAAGCTGCAAACAGCTCGTTGAAAGCTATGTGGCTAATGGCTTTTAATTCAAAGCAATTTCTGGTCGTTAGGTTTCTTAAATTTTGGTATTTAATCCAAGAAGCTGAACCTTGTACTTCAAGACACTTTCCAAGCTTATTCCTCTTCGCTCATGTATAAGCTAAGTAACCAGCCCACCGAAGTCTTCCGAGCACTATAACTGCTTCGAGTAAGATTACATCATAGTTCATGATTGTAAATCTTCAGAATCGTTCTTCTTTACATTAAGAAGCCAACTATTCTCCCTAGGAATTTCTTCTTGAACGCACCTAAGAGGTCGGAGTGCCTTTTACTAAGCACCTAGTTATCAGATCCCAATGTGAGTACTGACAGAAGAAGAGACCGGTTCAGCAGCAGCTTAGAAGTTATGGTAAGATTTCTGAAAGCTCTATTGGCTCTGATCAGCCACCAGCGTATTTCTTCTTCAATGTCTTATCGGCAGCTGCTACTGTCAAGTTATTTGAAGGATTGAACTATTACAAATTCATGTTTCGATACCTTGTTCTACTGTTCTTCTCGCAGTCGACGCTTTCTTTGATGATTTCTATGCTTAAGCCACTATCGGACTGGACCTGATGACGATGGTTCCTCTTACTAGCAGCATGCCCGAGGCACAGCACGAATTGCCGTTGATTTTTGGTCAACTTCTATGTGCAAATATCAGTTTATTTATGAAGCTTTGTATTGTTTTAACTTTGATATGCTATAAGCAGCCTTAAAGTCTATGATAGACCGATGGTAAGTTAGAATATTGAATTTTTTAATTTTTTTTATCGCTTGCCTGGGATAAAGCCCTTACTGAAATTGTGACCTTTATTGCCTATGATACACACAAAGATGAATAGGTGGACGGAATTCACGTTTGAATCACCTGAATCGCGATAATTATACTGGAGTTCCACACATCAGGAGGAATCATTCCAAAAGCACATCAAAGTCTGTTCAACGAGTTCTTACGATTCTGATGCCTAGGTAGTTGAACAGTGTCACCTTTTCGATGTTTTCAGCTCCCCATTATAATAGCGACTATTTCCTCAGGGATACCTCACATAGTCCCATGATAAATGATTCACGTGTACCCCTGTCAAATGCCTTTTCAAAACCAAGGAACATGAGAACTGGTTTTCCAGCAGATTGTTGAAGAATGATTTGCAGGGTGTTGATATATTGTGAAATCCAGATTGATAGTCTCTTGAGTGTTGACTCTATCCTTTCCGCTTATCCTCTCGAGAACACAAACTGAACCGAAATTTTTAATACCGCCTTTTTTTAATACCGTATGAATAAAACCATTCTTCCAATCTTTAGAATTATCAACGTTTTCTTAAGCAAAATGAAACAGTGGCAGCGAAATAGCTGTTGAAGTTTCAGGATCCACCTTAAAGAACTCGGTAGGTATGTCGTCAAGTCCAGTTGCTATTTTTTTTTTGTTTTCTTTGAGAATAAGAATATCATTTTTAACTCCTGCATTGCTTAGTGGGCAGCTGTCAATACCCTTAGTTAGAAGATCGAAGATCGTAGGATGTGGACCATTTATGGATCATCATTAATATTCTGGTCTTCAAGGAGCTATTGAGCATTCCACAGAAGTGTTTCATGAACGTCTTCAGCTGATCTTCCATTGTCACCGAGAGATTACCGTTTATGTCCAATATGCATCCGATCTCCCTGTAGCATGGTCCGCTTGAATAGAAACTCCTGATCACATTCGAAAACAAACGTTTTTGAAATTAATTAATTTCGAGCATTTTTTCTGAATTGATAGGTTTCAACTCACTTTATTATTCTTGTATTAAAAATTATCAAAATATTCGCAATAACTTTGGAGTAAAAAAAATCAGATAACTTTAATAATAGTTTTTTAAAAATGTTTACAAAGTAATAGTTACTTTGGGCTCAAAATTTTGCATTTAATTATTATGAAACCCTAATATTTGTTGGTATTTTTTTATTTTGTCAACTTTCTCATCTCAAATTTTTCCCTGGAGCAATATGAACTGTTCCCTGCCTCCATGAACTGGAACTGAACTGAACATATGGTTTCCCAATTGCACAAATAACACTCCAAAAATTCAGGAAATTCAATCTAAATTCACAATTTCAACCTATGTACGTATCGTATATGTATGTTTGCAATTGCAAAATGTATCATATGGAAATATGTAAATAAATAAATATTCAAACATATACATACATAAACACACAAACACAGACATCATAAACACACATTTATGTACCTATGTAAATTTTTATGAAGGATACACGTCTCACTTGGGAAAATTTTCCCACGTTTATGATAGCTATTATTGATTTGATATGTTGTATTTTTTTTTATTTTTATATGTATGTATGTAGGTATATGTATGTGTATTTGTTTTTCCTAGGACGTGTGTCAAAACATCAACAGTATATTTTCAGCCACAAACAATCCTAAAAAATATCCACTCTTTGTAAATAAAACATCGAGCGAGTATGTGGAAAAACCACTTTATGTCAATGCAGAAAAATTACATTTACCAACCCCCCCTCTAGCCTCCCTCTCTGATACTAGAATTTTATATTGAAGTTGTACAAATTGAGTCTGGTCACAGTGTGTTAGAAAATACACAACCAGATGTTGCTGATGTGTACATTTTGGAATATATATAGGGACACACAAATTGTGCATTTTTATGTCCACGACCACAAATAAAAAAAAAAAAGAACAAAATTGAGTTCGGTTGGTTTTGATTAATTCACACCGAGTTGGTTGATGAAATTTCATGCTTAAATTAATTAAATTAGATGCTCGTTTTTTTTTTTATTTCAGGACTCGACTTTTTTTCTTCCTCCAAAAATTATACGTGTGCCTTTAATTGAATTTATTTAAAAGGTGCGAAGTTTATTTTACCTCTCGGATTTTTTAATCCACCACACATTTAAGCCATCATCATCATGAGGATGGTCTCAAAGTCCATTCTTACTTCCTGGTATTAACCACTTTATTTTTATTCTCGGGAACCACAATTTCCATCTTATGCCATTAATTTTTTTTTTCTCCATTTCCATTTTATTATGCCCACCTTTCGCTTAGTTTAACTTATCTCAGCTTAGGTCCTTTTCCATTGTTTCTCTCTTGGGATGTATAATAGATACTTTATATATATACATAGTATAAATTATAATGTCTCTCAACTGTTGAATAAATCCAGTTTTATCCCGGAGGGGAAAAATGTGCAAAACTTTCAAAAAGTCTCTTTCTTTTTCAACTTATAGTATAGGACGAAGGATATACGAGTACAATGACAGTGAGACCGGGATTGGAACAGAAAAAAAACGCCATCCATCCATTTTATTCATCGCCACAAGCTCACTAATTGTTTAATTGAATTTCTATGCTGGTGGTAGTGATGGTGATGGTGGTGGTGGTGGTGATTCTACTAATTTAAGTACCGCTTGAAGGTGAATGATTAAGGCTAAAATGTTAGGTGTATATCTTTCCAGTTAGCCAGTGGGCATGTAGAAAACAAAATGAAGGATGGATTTTCAATTGAAATTTATTCAATTCTGGGGAAAATATACAAAAATTCAATTATTTGAAATAATTTGTTTGTATTCATTTTCCTTAAAATTGTACTTAAATTAACGTCAAGGTAGAACTAATTGAATTCCTATATTTACATCAATACCCCTAGATTGACAGTATTCTGGGACAAAAATTGTCTTTAAGGATTGATATACATACATACTTCAAAGTTCAGAAAAGAAAAGTTTTAGTCCTTTTCGTGTTG
Organism: Scaeva pyrastri; assembly: GCA_905146935.1. Lineage (NCBI taxonomy): Eukaryota > Metazoa > Arthropoda > Insecta > Diptera > Syrphidae > Scaeva > Scaeva pyrastri. The sequence continues at coordinate 21,599,198 of LR989927.1, read as the reverse complement.
TCAAAGCAAATTGCTGCAACCGCTCATGGGTCCCCGAATGCTTTCCTGAAGAGTGGAAAAAGGAAATGATTGTCAAGCTTCTAAAAAAATTAGACTTTCTGAAGTGAGAAAACTGGAGGGGTATTTGCGTTTTGTCTGCAGTCACCAAAATAGTAGCAAAGATTGTTTTACAACGCAAAAAAGAAAATCTGGAAGCATTTCTCGACGCTGAACAAGCAGGTTCCGCACTGGGTCCTCCTGAATTGATCACATTAATACCTTAAGGATCATAATCGAACAGTGCGTTCAATATCGATCACCACTTCACCTGTTGTTCATTGATTTCGAGAAGGCTTTTGACAGCGTCAACAGGGAGTTTATCTTGCTTGCTTTGTTATATTACAACTTACTTATGATGGGTCCAAATGTCACGATTTACACTGAGGAAGGTTGCATACTGCACCAATCCTTTTTTAATGTAATAAGTGATGTACTGCGGATGGCTTTGACAGGAAACGGAGGAATAAGATGGACTATGACAACTTACCTTAAACATCATACACGTTATAATTTTACTTTCCCATAGGATCATGGATCTCCATGAAGTGGCAACAATGGTGGAGAGAGAAGCAGCAATCGTGGGGCTAAAAATCAATACGGGAAAAACAAATATGTTCAGCGTCAGACCGAGAAGCACGTGGAGGAGAACAGTTGAGGAGTACCTACTCTGCGAGATTAAGAAAGGGCTGGAGGGAACATCGCTGGAAACCGCACAAGATGGCGCGTAGGAGTAGTTGAGGCCTTATATCCTGCTAGGGAATACAATCGGAAACAAGACGATTCTCGTCAGTTTTCCGGTCTTTATTTGCAGTACAAGGACCCCTTACTTTGAATGACGGTTTTGGTCAAATTACTCAGTTTTCAAATTTCACTTATGAATGAGTAACTGTTCAACATAGAACATTGTGCGTGGGAAGAAATTACATGACAGTGCATATCCTTGGTCTTAAGCTTTGATTGTTATCAATAACATCGGTTAGATACTGTCCGAACTTGATAGAGCAGCGTGCATTCTCCATCGTCATTTTCCAAAAAACGGACATGTTTGACAGGGATGCCAAAACTGTTCTGTTAAGTTCTTCTTTATATGAGTTGTCATCACGGCCTTGAAATTGTATAGCAAATGAATGGAAGAGTATTTATGATGAAGTTACATAAGTAGTTCATAACGTCCAAGAATAATTCTAAAAAAATACGTTTTTGAGCCATATTTCGAAAAAAAACTGTAAGTTTAACTTTATCTCCCAAAAAGCTGTGACTGTAAAAAAAGTTTTAGGTGATATAAATAGAAATTTAACCTGGAACTGTAATATAGGAAAGTCCTTAATATTAACCCTCATGCCATGAGTTTGAGGTTGGAATGGAAAGGACCCACCATTGTAAGCCAAATTTTAACGTTCAATTTCGGTTCATAGGTAGAAAAAAATTAGAACTTAGACCTCTATAGAGTGACAGTCTTCCCATCACGCTCATTTTTTCCTCGAATTCAAAACCCTCTACTTCCAAGCTTCCAATTGGACAATAATAATATCCAAGTCCTTTAATTATTAATTTCGATTGCGTGAAAGAACTTCTAATCCCCAAAACTAACATATCAAAAGAACACCAATTAATTTCCCAAAAAAATATCTCTCTGATGGTCTTAACTGCTTCGGCGGAAGGAACTTCAATTTTGATAGACTTCACTTAACTTAACTTGATCTGCCAAAAGAGCGCGTCAGGTTATTGTAATGGTCGTCCTTTCGGTTTAACCTTTTACCCCGAACTGTATATTATAGTATATAGGTACAACTTAAAGGTCTAGACATTTGAACAAAAGGCAAAAAGTTATAATAAATTCTTTTTCGAAAAAGTCCAATTGGGTATGTAGCTATAGCAATATAATTTATATATTTAATGACACCTTCATATATACACGCGCAATATACAAACATACACACATACAATATACAACTCTATAACGATAGAAATCAAGGATTAACTTTTGAAGCACGTAAATGTAATTAGTAGGTATACGAAATGGCACAAGCAGTGAGGGTGGGGAGTGGGGGGATATCCTATGCCACAGAAGTTTGTTTATATAAATATACCAATATACCTTTAGATGGCATTAAGTCGAATATTCCTTTAAATGGTTGATAAGACACATCGAAGGCGACACACAAATCTAACCTAATTAGGATGAAAGTTCAAACCAAAAAAGGATCTCATATATAGATAAGATGGGTTATTTGATGGGGGCAGAGGGATGAACATTGAAAACAGTGGTTGAAATATAAGTTTGTGTTTCTTAGGTCTGAAGTTAAATCGAGTAACTGTCATGAAAGATGTGGTCGCATTTAATAACGAAACAGGGAAAAAGGACTCTGTGGAAGACTCAATGAAAACGAAAAGGAAATACGCATTTATCTTGACGGATTTAACGGGGGGGCTCAAAGTTAAGCTATAGAGACTGTGTATATTGGAGACTTCCGGTATGTTTATAAGACAGAAAATATTAAAGGACATTTTTGGAGTTAAGAGGTTATTGATTGAAATGGGTCTTTAAAGACAACTTAAGACCAATAACATCTATTCATTGACATAAAGTTATTTAATTTTTAGTTTCAGCAAAATTTGTAAGAGAGTTAAGAAAAGACTTATTACAATTTAGGAAAATTGAGGATTAATTTATGGAAGAAAAAATTAGTAGACATTTTTCTTCCTCAATTTTTTTTTCAAATTTTTCATTAAACTTAACAATTATTATTAACAATTTATTATAGCTATTAATGATGCAGAAATCTTGAGAAATTTGTTTGAAACATGTCAAAAACTGTGTTTTCATATTTTATCAACAAATCTTTAGAAGAAATTGAAGAAATTGTATATATTGGAAAAAAAGGTTCATATCTAATAAGTCCTAGTCAAATAAACTTTGATATAAATACGTATAGAAGAATAATTTTACAAAGTTCTACATTCCTCACGATACACATTTTCGAAGACTTAAAGAAAGAATTGTTAAATTAAAACTTAAACTTCTTCCTTAAAGTGACAAAATTTCTGAAAAGATTTACCGTTGAGAGGTGTTTTGATCCATCTACCACATCGTTCATATAGGTCAATCTAGTTAATATGTATATGTATCAAAATCAAACACCAGTGTTAATTGGATTTGATCAAGAGAAAAAACTTAGTGAGAACTTTACTTAGTCTTATGAAATGCCTAGAAAAATGTCATTATAAAAAAAATCCTGTTTTGGAGTACACTTAATTTCCATCATTAAATGTTGAGTTGAAAATTTTGAATTTGTTGGTCTTTCAAAAGTCACTTGATTGCAAATTTGACATAACTTAGAATTATTGAATTACTATTTCTTTTATTATAAGAAAACGGACATGTAAAAGTGCAATTTCTCATTAAAAAAAAAAAATAAATGAAGACTAGCTGACCCGGCAACCTTCGTCTCGCATCAATTTTACATCGTTAGACGTTACATCGTCCGCAAACTTCCGATGATCGCTACGGTTGAAATTTTAATTTATTTATTTTCATCATAAAAGCCAATGAAACGAGAACCTGAATCCTCTTGAATTGAATTATGATGATCCTTTTCCTGACCGATATAATTTTTTGGTCAAGCTGTCAACGGACTAGCAGAAATGCAATTGTTTAACGATTTGACTTTAAATAGTGAAATTCTAGCAATGATTACAATGCTTGTAATATATTTGCAGATGTCATGTCCTATTTACGAGTTTGCAAAACTCCAATAAATAACACAAAGAAAAATAGCACATTTGCTCAATAGAAAATGACATTGCGAAAACGAAACTTTTCAGATTGCGCACAGCATAAGTCAACGTACAACGCCATCTGTCTGGTTATGGTATTATTCACAGCACAGCGCCATCTATGCGAAATGTATGCAAGGCATCTTATCAGAATGTCTTTCAGAATCAAAAAATTTCAAAGCTTCACAACGAATTTTTAACCTCTTCACCAAAATCATTATAAATATTATGCTAAAAATGTAAAATTGCAAAATCATAAAATTACATTTTTTTTCATTTAATTTAATTTTTAAATCTAAATCTTTTTTCGCTAGCCATATTTAAAGAACTATTAAGGACATTAATTTAGAAAAGACCCGAATAGTTTTACATTTTGTTTGTACACTTGGGCGTATGCGTATTTTTATTATACGAGTAAATTAATTTTGAACAACCTTTTTTTTGTAAATATTCAAGATTATTTTATTTCTTAAATGTGTTTTTAAATTGTGTTAGTAAAATAAATTAAAAATGATTATTTTTTAATAACAAACGATATGCTATTTTGCTAAGTGTTTAAGAAACGTATTTAAATTCAAAACTTTGAAAACCTTTTTCTGATATCTTCGCACCTTTAAAAACAATATGAACTATCCTTGGCCCTAATTTATTGTGGTTAAACATACATTTAAGAAATCTGATTTCTATACTATTTCTATTGTCTTAAGTAAAACTGTGTCAAGTTTTAATGATATTCCTAGAGAATATTATGCTTTCCATGTACTCACAGATATTTCCATTCTCTGCAAAGTTTCTAAAACATGAAATAAGGACTCGCACTTAAGGACATAAAGAAACCACACTTAAGTTCGTATACCATAACTTTTCTTGACCTATTTTTCAATATTTTTTTTTTTTTATTTAATGCAGAAATGATAGAAACACTTACAATTTTATTAAAAACAAAAGTCACTTTCCATAATGTTGTATTGAGTTAACGAAGTTAAAGTGATTTACGTCAAAACAATAAGAAAAACATAACGCACCTTTATTATTAATAATAATAATTTGTGAATAAAAATTAAGATCTAATCTTTTTGGCTGAAGGTCAATCAGGGAAGATTCCAAAAATAAAAGTTATTATTCCTTCACTCATAATCTCGTTCAGAGAGGGTGTTGCGATTGAGGAGAAAAATATTTGTTGGAAATTAAGTTCGCATATCATCCAATTTGACTTTGAGCTTTTTTTTTGATGAGGGAATGGGGGGTCGGAGAAGAATTAATAAAATCCAATTAGGCCTCGTTCTGTGTTCATGTTTATCGAAAGCTATTTTGGACAGACATAAAAATACATTCGATTGCCAAAGTGATTTCTATCAAAGTCTTAACTTTGCTCTGGTGCTCTGGCATTTTATGCCCTCGAGTTTTGTCATGGTCATAGTTTAATTCTGACTTCGACTTCGACCTCAAACCCGATCTCGACTCCTACGCACGATGACTTGGATGAAAAGCAATTTGTCTTATTAAAAGATTTGTGGTGGGTGCTCGAACGGAAAACATGATTAACGTGTTGCTATTAGGGCAGGAAAGTCAAAATATTGGCTATAATTATGTGTATATAAGTTTATAGTTGTTTAAGAAGCTTAATTAGGGTGAATAATTGGACAGCTAAAGACATTCAGAGGCAATAACTTTCACTCCGATGCCGATGTTCTTTTAAATTAATTTTTGTTTTTCTTATATTTTATGTATTGACGTACTTCAAGGAAAAGCAATTCGATGGAATTCTGAGTTTGACAGACAGGACAGGTAGAAGTTCGATTGTTGAAACCTTCCCTTCCCTAAGGATTACCCATTTACACCCTGCTGCATTAATTAATTGAAAATAGTTTCGAATATTTTGAGTTAAATATTAATAAATCTGAGACAACGATATTAGAGTTTCCATTAGAGAAATAATATTCCAAAACTTTGTATATTCATATTCAGGTCAAAATATTCATTTCCGAGCATATACAACTCGAATATTACAATTTCCACGATTGGCAGAGTAAGCGGGATTGGCGAGTAAACGAACGACTACGGTGGTGGTAAGAACCAAATCATCATTCACCGCATGCAACCATCATTTTGTTGTCTCATTACCTATGCAATCAAGAGTCTGATAGTCTAACCCCCATTTCCCCCCCCCATATACTCCTCCCTGTTAGACAATAACCGTTTTGAAAACTTTTTGGGCGGTTGTAATAATTAATAGTTGATGGTAGATTTTAGCCAAACGATTTCGTCTAAACATGAAAACCATCATCATCGAGGAACACAGTGTTGAGTTTTGTGGTATCATAATTTGATGGTTACAATTCACATCGTTTTGCGCAATTGAAATTTTGAACAGTCCAAAGCAAGGATGCAAGGACACGTAAGATTAAAATGGAAACCATCATAATAAGAGTTACCAGAGTTGTTGTTTAATTTCTTTAAAAAATTTTTTGTTGCGTATACGCCCGAGTGTACATTTAAAGTGGTATTTTTCAGATTCGACTTATTATAGGGTTTCTGTATTTTTTGTCTCTTAAATTGAATAAATAAAAAATTTGTTTAGAAAACCGTTTTCAAGTCAACGTTACATTTTTGAAAGCGTAATTTTTGATAAAACTTGAGCTTCTTGGTTTCCACTCCTCTTAAATTAAATTAGAAGTTAATTGGTTGGACGTAATCAATATCTAAAAATTGGAGTACCACAAGTTGACCATTTTGGGCTACTACTTTATATTCTTTTCTTTAATTTCCAAATTAGCTATGTTTCTGACTCAGAGTGTCTTTTGTATTTCGATGATCTTAAGATTTTTTTTATTGAATTAAAAATCAAGGGAAACCCAGCCTGGCAACTCGGTTGGCATAGATAAGTCGAGAGACATGACAGCGCTAGCGCACAGATAGTGTGATCCATTTGAATGCTGCTGCAGTTCAAAAAGTAATATATTAGTGCAAACAATTTTCAATTAATTTACCAAAATACATCAAATTTTGCGTGATGCAGGCACATTCTACATTCTGCATTCTGCATCCTTAATAATTCCCCTTTCTACGTCTCTACGTGATGGATTTTCAATGCGTTTTCCATTTCTATTATGCTTGTTTTAAAGTTTATGAATAGTGTAAGGTGCATTTATGAATATTCATTAAATTATCATCAGGTATTTATGCTAAAGGATGGCGGATGTTCTAGTAGCTGAATGCAATGAATTGTTTGCTTTGTTTTTGTTGTTGTAGTAGAAGTTCAAGTTTATTTAACTTCTACTACACCATTACATTTCTGAATACAGTTTGAGTAATGTCATAGTTAGCAATTTATATAGAAGTTTATATTCATTCCTTATGAATTTTGAAATGACTACGAGGTGGAGAAAAAGTTGCCAACATAGAAGAAATAGCTAGTTCGCAAAATAAACATCTTATCTCATAGCAAAAATGCGAAGTAAATGTGAAATTCGAATGTCAAACCCGAGATGTGAACTGTAAAGTGGAAAGTTCAAATTTTGAAGTGAAATTGCAAAATGTTAAGTACGAAGTTTCAATCGCAAAGTGTGAATTTTGAAATACGAAGTTTAAATTGTGAAGTGCGAATTACGAAAAGCAAAGTGGAATGTTTAAATTATTATAAAGTGCCATTTGTGGAGTTCAGAATTTAAATTTGCGATAAGCAAACTAAAGAGTGTAAAATATTTAGTTTAAACTGTGAGACGTGAAATGCAAAGTGCGAAGCATGAATTGCAAAATCCCAGATGCTAAAGTTACTAATTTTTTATATTGAAGGTACAAATTTAGAAATGCAAAAAATAACTTTTCTTTTTTATTTTTTTGGTTTTTTATTGAATGTTATAAATATATCATTGCAAAACTGAATTTCAGTTATTTTGAAAGAGGTTTAAACAAAAATTCCCATTTTACTCGTTTCACAGATGGAAATTCACAAAACAACTAAATGCAATTTTCATGAAATGCATTCATCCTGCGTACGAATTTAAGAACCATTAAGAGTGCCTTTTAAACCTATATACATATAACCCAAAAGTCCTTTGGATGCAAATTGCAATAAGTGATGATGAGTATGGTACAACTACAAACGTAATATTTTACACTTTTGATGTGATATAACATTTCTTATACCAAAGTCCTAGACAACCATGAGAGGATGTGGAATTTTCTGGTGTATGTATGTATATGTGAAGTAGAGAATAACAAGGATGCCTCAATTCATCTATGGAACTTCAAAAATGTTGGTTTTCCTTAAATTTTTGAAAATAATTCCAAAGTAATTAAGAAATTATTTATGGACAAAAATTTTATACCTAACTACATATACATTATAGGAAGTATGGATGAAGGTAATGTATGTATGTGTAATTCTGTTAATGGGAATTTTAAGTGTTTTAACATTGAATAATTATATTTAATATTGATTAAATTTCCATATACAACCAGTTACTAAAAATGTAGAGAAAATTTTTAAGTGTTTAAATAAGTTCACAAAATTTCTGAATAAAGTTTAAATAATAATAAATAAAAATTTAAATATTTTAGTGAAATGTTTAATAATGTTATAAATTCACAAATAAATTGAATACACAGTTTTTTTTCCAAAAAATAAAATCTTGAAAAAAGTTGCCAAATTCAATTGAGTTTGTTTCTGATTTTATCCCAAAAATTCAATTAATGTCAACTTTCCAAGGACGTCAATTAAAAGTTTTGGAGTTGGTCGCACCCCAGCCACCACCCACCTTTTTTGGAGAAATTGAAATGGGGAATCATGTTTTATTTTTTTTTTTAATTCTGAAGTTCATCAAAGGCAACCATTAAGACCCTTAAGTTGATTAAAACTTTTGTTCCCCTTAAAATAAAAAATATATATACACTCTAAGAAAATTCTAATACCCTAAAACTTGACTTTCTTGTGTAAAGATAATCTTTCATAGAATAAAATCAAAATTAAATTGAGAAAAAAAAAACATTAAACTCAACAAAAGAAAATTGACCTCAAGAACTTGATTAAGTAAGGACATGTGTGGGTATTTCAAGTGTGTATGTGTGTGTGTGATTGGGCTAAATGTCTCACATTAAAAAAAAATAAATATAAAGAAATTAAGAATTTTCAAAAGTAGTCAAAAGCAGCTGTCGATAAAAAGGATAAAGGATTACATTCCCCTTAGCAGGAAAATAATGAACGAAACAAAAAAAAAAAACACCGTACCATCGAAAGTTTAAAAGTTTGACCTTTTCGCCAGCTTTTAAGACGAGGAAAATTATTTATACAACTTCATAAGTTGATGTGTATAATTTCCCACAATGCGTCTTATGGGAAACTTTGAATTTCTCTCGTAAGGACGAACGCAAAGTATAGAAAAACATTTAGAACCCTTTTTTTTTTGGTTTGGTTTGGGATATTTAGAAATTCCCTAAAGAGTCCTGCAAATGGATTTGGGATTAAACATTTCAACAAAAATTTTCCTAAACCAGTATGTGTATGTGTATGTGTGTGTTCGTTTAGAGGATGTGGGTTACCCAGACTGAATTTTAAGTTGATATAAAATATTTAAGCCAGAACATTATTCTTGGCGCAAAGTTTAGATAAATTTTGTTGTTTGGGGGTTATTGGTTGCATATTTCAAGGGGTTGCAGTTGTTTTTCTTTCTTTCTTACTTTCTTTTTTTTTTCGGGCCATAAGAAGTCTTCTACCTTTGTTCACATATCCATCTTTGTGGTTGATAGGTTTTTTTCTTCTTGATGGGGAAAAAATACCCAAACACAGCAGGAAGAAATTGAAGGGAAGCAGGCTGATGGGATATTTATTGCTTTCCGCCCGGCTCTTACCAAAAATCGAATTTAGTTGAATAAAATATAAATTGGGATTTGTTTTTTTTCTCATACTCTTAGCCTTTTTTTATGGTTTGCCTTTGTAGTAGGAAAACTATTCGACGAAAAGCAATGTGTACGAGTAATTCTGGAAAAGGTGAATTTGTATTTTATGGAAAGCCACAAAAGCTGATAGCCTAAAATAGCAAAATGGGATTAAGATGTGATGGAGCTCAAAGGTTGCGGAAGGGAATTTATATTTACTTGGAAAACAATTTTCAAAGTGAGTGGGTTGGTTTTAGGTTTAGGATTTGCTAAGACCTAGTGATACAGTGATATAACTGAGGTTAGGGGTAGTTACCCCTGCCAATACCCCCTATGCCGGTTTATTGTTTGGTTTTTAAACGCCTATCGATTGGAAATAGATACAATGTTAATGTGTTTGAGTCGATATTGGGGATAGTATAGGTATAGGTACCTACTCGTATATGACTATAAGACCTAACCTCGTATTCATTTCTAAGTCGGGTTTTATTACCCGGGGGTGGATGAGCATGGTAAATTGATTTAATATTGAATTCATTTTCTCATGAAATTCACTTAACGTTGAAGCCAAAGAAAATAATGATTATGAGGTTTCTGCGTTCCTAGAATATATTCAATGGGAAATTTGGAAGAAAAAAAAAAACAGGTATCTAGTAAAGGAGATTGTTTTCAAAGGAGTATCATCGTTCTTAAATTAGAAAAGTTCTGAAGATTCAAGCTAAAAATATGCTCTTTTGTTGCGGGCTGGTTGTTATCAATTTATTTTTAGAGATGTTATTTCTTTAATGATGATGATAATAAAATTCCAACAATTCAGGGAATTGAAGTTCTATACAACAGTCAGCAATGGGAACAGACAGATACTAAAAGGGTATTTCAAAAATTAAATTCCATTTGAATTCTAAGCAATTTGTGTAGTACAAAAAAAAATCTTAAACATACAAGGAGGCAATATGTGAAGTGGAGTACCATTGATGGATCCAAATGTCAAATTAAACTCGGAAATAAATTGTTAGAAGAGTTCGAAGTCCAAAGTATAGGGTCAGACGGGACTGTATGCATTTGTGATCTGCTGCAGAGAGTCTTGACATGAAACGGAGAAATAAGATGGACTTTGACAACTTACCTAAAATATTTAGACTTAAAAGATGACGACGACGTATGATACTCTCTTATAGGATCATGGATCATTACCAAATAAAGACTATGATGTTCAGCCTCGGAAGCTTTCAGTCATCCTCTCCGATAAAAATTGCTCAAGAACCAATAGAGAACTTCTAGTATCTTGAAAGTATTGTCTCTACCAAAGGTTTAATCCAACAAGATATCACCAACCGTGACGGGAAATAAAAGGATGAGTTGTGGATGTCCAATGTTTGGAGGAATGAATCGATAAGTTTGAACACAAACTCAAGAAAGCAGACTAAGAAGAGCTTGGAGGAGAATAGTTGACGAAGAATATTTGCGATTGAGGAAGAAAATACCCGAAAATTGCACAAGATGGAATCACAAACGGTGGGGGGGGGGAGAGGAGACCTTGAAAACATGTCCAACTTAATTCGGTCGCAAAAAGTCCCAAACACGTATATGGTTACACTTTTATTTTTGTGTTATTTTTTAAACCCCAAGTCCTTTTACTTTGCAACAAAGATTGTTCATAATAACACCCCCCCCCCCCTTTGAGTATGAAAATGATCCCTGTTTTTGAAAAGTCGGTTAAATTCAAATGAACGCACATCGTTTACTCGTACATATGTGCTTTATGCTTGGCTTTGCATAAGTTCACAAAAAAGACCCTTAACTATGCCCACTATCATGGAAGGGTGCAATCTGAAACTGAAAAATCTACTAACAAAGAAAAACAACAAAAACGGCTAAAACAAACAAACGAGGAAGAAAAAGAAGAAGTAGAAAAAAAAATTCTCAAATTCCTGTTTGTCTTAATGCGGAATGAGATTTGGCAAAAGTCAGAAAGCGGATACACTTTGATCTAACAAAGACTTTTGCATGCAATTTAACAAACAAAGTTTAAAAAAATAAAAAAAAAAACCAAGAGAACCTTTTAAAACATTTTTCCAAAAAGGAAATCCCATAATGAGGTTAGAACAAAAACAAAAAAAAAGGATCCGTCGTGGTATCCACCTAAAGAGGTTGGGACTTTAGGGATATTGCGGTTTGCTTGATTAGGAACGTTTGTTTTTGCTCCCATAATCTACAATTCTGTATTCTGACTCAAAGCTACACGACACGGAATCTTAATGAGAACGTTTTTGACTGCTGACTGTCGAAGGAATAGAGGATAATAAAAATACCAAGGCCCATGATTAAAAGGCATCACACAAAGTAAAATAAGAACTGTATAAAAACTCGAGTTGATTGAAGGGATTAAACAAACGGGAACTACATTATAGATTTCTTCATTATGTGTTTGCCTATATATACATACATATTATTGTGAAAATCATTATGTAAAAAGCTGACGAACTTGTGTTTTTTGTACATTGAAGAAATTACTGCGAAAGTCCTTCAAGCCATCAAAAATTCATATGTAACAGATACCATTAGAAAAACTCTTGCATTTGAAAAGTTACTTTTGAATCTTGATCAGTGGCGTAGCCTAGATATTTAAGGGGCCCCATAGCTAAAATATTTTTGGGTCTTGAATTTTATTTCAAGAAACTATTGAACTGCGTTTCTTGATATAAAACTGAAACCAATTTATAGAATAATGAAATGACTTCCCTGAGGAATACCCCAATTTTATAATGAAAACTATTCAGAAAGAGCTTTTGAATTGAAGCCTTTCTTTGGAGATAAGGTTTAAAATAGAATACCATACGAACTTTGTCCCGCCCTAATTGAGTTCTTACAGAACTTCTGGGTATTAGATTGGACCACTATGTCATGAAACGATTAAAATTATCATTGTTAAATTATTAATATTAAAATTATTTGAATTGTATTGAGTTGAAGTTTGTCTTTTCCTTGGCATTTTAAGACCAGTAAATCTCAGGCACTGAAAAAGTTATGATAAAAGATTTTAATAACTCTATAATGGTGACAGAATGACAGGCAACTTAATAACTTTTTGGTAACGTTGGACAGGCGACTTCAATATACAAATTTGACAACCAACTGACACTCTAAAATATTTAATTTTTGCAGTTAGAACAATTGTATGGGAAAATTAAGTCGTTCACTTGTATACCTTCCCTGGACTACGACAAACATTTCGAAACCAAAATCATCCAAATCGACCAAGCAGTTCTCGAGTTTTAGCGAAACAAAAAACAGAAATTGATTTTTATATTTAAGAGGAGATTACTGTACGGTCTTGAAATAGGGCGGTACAATAATCTGTCTGTCTCGAGAACGGCTTTTCCAATTTGTCTGATATTGCATACCTTGAGTATCGTATAATGTTTTGCAGCTTTATAGAAGTAAATGAAGTATAGAATGAAACGATGTCTAAAACGAAATTTTAAAAACTTTTTTTATTGAAAAAAACATCATCTAGTTATTTATAATACATAAACCTTCCTCTTGAATCACTCTATCTATTAAAAACAAAAAAAAAAAAAAACATCAAAATCCGTTGAGTAGTTTTAGAGATCTAAGCATACATAGGAACAGACAGACAGTGGTCAGTGACTATGTTATGTCATAAACTGTCAAATTTCATTGAAAACTATCCTTCTACTTCTATTACCTTGATGGATTGAAAATCTTCTAAAATATTAGAATATTTTCTCTGCTAATGTTTCTCTAGAAGAGATTGACTTTGAAGTTTCAAGATGACACTTGGAAACAGATATGACATAGGTTTGAATGTTCATTCATAAAATTTAATTTAAATTTAACTATTTAACTTTGTCTTTATAATTGCTTTAAAATCAATAAAGCTGAACGAATAAATATTTGAGTCAACCAATATCACTTAAAAAAAAATTCAAAAAATAAACACGTAGTTAACAACTATGAAGCTACTTTATTTGCTTCCAGAAAAATGAAAACAAACTCAACGAAGTATACTCTTCATATGTGTATTGGTACTTGTTGCACTCACGGATCCCATCTCGACTTTTCCGGGTGCAATTTTCTGTCATAGTGAAAATCACAGAGTTAAGAGGGAAGTACTTTATACTTATACTCGTACGTAAACGTTTTTATTTCCCTCCAAAGTAAATTGCCCAGGCAACCATCTTTTATTTACTATTTACTGAATCCTAAAATTGTACCCTTGGGTTTTTTGTGTGTATATGTGTTTTGAATTCATTGTGTATAAATACATTTAAGAGTACATAGTTTGATATTTTGTGGGATTTGAAGAATTTTGTGTCTTCGAGAATAAATTCTGTAGCTTTATTTTCGAAAACGAAAAATGACGATAAAATATGAACCACTAAATTTAAAAGAATGACTTTGTGATGTTGTCAAAAATTGTTGAAAACATCTTGCATCGTGTGTGTGAAGTCTAGAGATTTATTTGAGTTATGTACTTATTTTCCTTTGACCATCAAATTAGTTGAAAAATGTTTGAAATTACTTCTCATACAAGAAAGCCAAATGTTAACTTATTTAAAAAAAACTTAAAAATATCATAAACAATTGAAAAAATGATGACTGAGTGGGACAACGGATACATCGATATTTCCACGATATGACAGTTGACAGAATTCATTTAAGGTAGTTCATTTTGATACATCGATGTCAAGTAGAAGAAAAGAGACAATGCTAGACTAGATTGAGATGAGACCGAGACTAAAAGAAAAGTTTTAATTTCAACTTAAACGCAGATCTTATAGTTTCGGAGTGACATTTAAAACGATAGTATGTTTTTTTTAGACATGTGGTTTTTAATCTAGCAATACTTTATTTTGTAGTTAGTCTTTTTGACAGTTGTCACTTTAATTAAGCTCAATTTGGTTTGCCATTTTATAATAAACAGACTTTTTTTAAACAACGATTTCAAATTGTGTAAAATTTATTGCAAAAATAATGCGGTTCGGACCGGTTGATGAGAATATTCGGCGCGTTGTTACTGACATGCGGCCCCAATTCCTCCAAAAAATGGTCGAAAGTTGAGCCTCTCGGCTGAAATTTATCCTATGGTTACCAGCATCAAATCATAATGGCAAACCTATTTCTTTATAATAAAGCTAAATTCTTGGCCATAGCATTAAATTATATGCGTTTTATTTTTTCTTAAAAACCACACGCCTTAAAAAAACACAGTGTATGTGCGGGTTAATAAACACAATAGCATTTTTTATTTCTTGGAAAGTTACTTGTCACATTTTAGCCAGATATACATATAATCCATAAACGTTAGTTGAACATATTTGCATAGTTTGTAAAATTTTTCGAAAATCATTTATTCCAAAACTTCACATTCATAAAATATAAAACTTACAATGGCTCACGGTTTTGGAACTATTTTTTACATTTCAACATGATTTTTGTGGCATCAAATATAAATGATCACTTCCAAAGATGATAAAAATTTCTTCAATTTTAATTTTTTATGAAGTTCAAATTGAGTTTGGTCTTTGTTCTTCTTCTGCAACTTAATAAACCGTTTTGGTCATTTTGCGCTGGTATCAAATTTATACCAGACACACGGAATATCACGTTTCCTCCTCGTCCTCCAACGATGGTCGGTCCTCTCCATCACGATAATAGCCTTTGGATGTTTGCTTCTAATGGCAATGGCATTTGGTCTTATCGAATGTGAAAATATACAAACTTCACTCGGGAACAGGAAGATAAGAATTATTGCATCTTTTCACAGATCACGCAATCGAAAAACAAAATCTCATTTATTTTAAAAGAGAAAGAGTGCAAAAGTTATGGGCGTGGATGGGGGTGGAGGAGATGCTATAAAATGCACACATATCATTCATTATGTCCTCCATCCATAAAACTTACCCACATACGCCCGACAAACCAAACACACGACATCCACATCAGTCCAGTTGAACATTGGACAAGGCCAAAATGGAAAAGAAGTCCATTTCACATTCTCGCTCAATAATCTTCACCAGCTTATTTTCTCCTGCTTCGTCTCCATCTCCATGTCCATGACTCTGGAACTGGATGTAGAACACTCCTATCCTAACTACACTATGTTGTAAAACTTCAACCGGTCGTCGCTCGTTGGTTGCTCGGTAACTCTCTCTCTCTTTCGATGACAATTCAATTTCCATCCGCAGTTTGTCCCTGATGATGCAGTCCCCATCTGCATCTTTAGATCCAGATGCAGATGCAGATCCAGACCCAAGTCCAATTCTGAATGGTGACGGCTGATGGCACTAAATCCGCCATGACCTTTCCTGAATAAGTATGTTTTGCGTATATTTGGATTATGGTGTCAGGAGGACAGGACGACAGGACGACTACGACTGCGACGAATGAGAACGACAGAAACTACACAGAAATTCAAGTTGTCCCCTGCTATTGCGGTAGAACAGAAAGCCATTACCATCTTTCGGGACCAGCGAATATTCGAACGACCCAGCAGGAGCAGCAGCAGCAGCGGCAACGAACACCAAAGGACCTTGCCAGGGATGAGCAAGCAAACAAAATTCCATTGTGTTGACAGCAATGGAATTAGGAGATTCAATAGAGATGCAGAGAAGTCGTCGTCGTAGTCGTCATCGTCATCGCCATCGTTGTCATCCTCCAACGAACAACCAAGGACGAATCGCTGCTTCATCGTTCGTCCGTCGGTCGTCGGTTGGCTGGTCGGGATCGGGAAGTATGTATGTATTTCCTATTAATCGGTAGATCTAGTGGCAGAGCATCATCAGCTCCGGCTTCGGATTCAGTTTCAGCAACAGCAGCAGTGCCAAAGCTGTGATGTGGTTGTTTGCAGGTCAGTGGCAGCAGATAAAGTTCCCCCCATGCCATCACCATCGAGTTCAAAGTGCGAGACAACGAAGAACGAGGTATACGAGTATAGGAAGCATTCCGAAATTTGTGATTTGGGAATATTCAAAAGACAATTCGTATCTATGCACAAATTCACTTGAGGTTCACTGGGATTTTAACAAGTCGCAGGAGCACTAGAAAGGTAATGAATTGTGGCACCCTGATGGAACCAACTCAACTCCTGATGTTGTTTGGTTCTGCTGACAATGTCATAGAAGGACGAATACTTCTCGTAGGCAAGTACTTAGGTGATTGTGGTCAAACAAAGAGATTCTGAGGAATACTATTTTGTTGGTTTTGAATCTTAAATTAAGAACTAATTCAATGAGTGATCGAAGTGGCAGTAATTAATTTACAAAAAAAAAAATTCTATTTCATGTCATGGAACATGATTGAGATTTTGGCATAAGAACTAACCACCAAGGAATAAAGTTTAGGTTTTGAATGTAATCATGTTAGTGATAAGCATGAATGGGGATTTGGAAGATGTCCCGCTCGAAATGATAAATTATCTTGTCTCAAGCCTAAGAACAGTGTGTTACGATCCGAAAAGACAGACGATTCCCACGAGACTATCGAGTCTAAGGTAAAGTCTCATATTGAAGATTTGAAGTTACTATCATCTCGTCTTTATTTATGAAGACCTCGACTATCTTAGCGATAGAACGGTACTCGGAATGAAATAAGTTCAATTTTCGGGCCATACTTTAAAAAAAAAATTAGTGTTACTATAACTGTTTTTGGAGACCGTTTTTTAAGAACTTTAAGTCAATTAGATTTTGTTGGAACTATAATTTCGAAGCGTATTCATATCCGTTATTTTGTGGCTTATAAGGTCACAATACCTGACTGAAATTGATTTTTTAGTGGAATTTTTTGGTGTACAAAACGAAATCAAAGAATTTGACAAACCTTTGCAAAACTTAGAACTTCAAAACCACTTTGTATTGGAACCTTTTCGAATCCTTTCTTACTTTTCATAAACTTTGCATTGAATTTTTTAACTTTTTAATAAAATTCACAATCTTTTCTTTTGAAATTTCTTATTTCGCGATTTCGAAACTTTTAATTCATTCATTACTAATTTTATTGTTCAAAAACTTTAATTTTGAAAAATTTGGCATAATTTTGTGAATTTTCATTTTTTCATCTCGCATTTTGCAATTTTGCATCAGAATAGTGAGTGAAGAGCTAAAGTTTCCTTAAAACTTAATTCATATATTTTCGAAAAAGAAGAAAATTTTGATAAAAACGCAGTTCAGTATAAGTCTACAATATTTTTGTGTTTTTTTTTTTTTTGCAAGACTATTAAAAAAGTGAAATTTAGTATTCGCACAATAAAACTTCGTGAAACAATAAATTGCTAGCATTTGATTTGCGATACATCACTTTAGAGATCTTTTGCAAAATTGCCAATAAATTGAACAATAAATTAAAAGAAGAGAAGAACAATAACTGTTGACAAAAATGTATGTTAAATAATTTCGAAATATTAACTACTTGGGAAAAAATATTTCTACTCAAACAGTTGCTTTATTAGATTTTATTTTAAGCAATTCAATTAAAGAGTTTTAATTATTTTACTGTATTTGCAAATTGCTTCCTCCACAAAAAATAATTGTTTTTTGTAACTAAAATTTAGTTTTTAATTAACTTAAAGCTAAACTACGGTAGTAATGTAACTAACCATTACCATAACCACAACACGTCAATTCCCTTACCACATAATTTAGTGAATAGCAAATTGTTTATGGTTTCATTTTGTGCAGTCAAAGCATAATCATTTCACAAATACATACATAATATGTACATACATACATACATATATAAATGCAAGTAAGAGATTTATACTCATACATATTTGTTAAGGTTTTCAGAAATCTAATTTTCTATTTATCTTTGACTATTTTAAACTAAGTCTATAAATTGTCGTAAATTATTTAATTATAAAATGTACCATATCATAAAACATACAGTGGAACAAATTAAGTACAAATTTGGACTAATATTGTTCTGTTAAAAGATTCGACATTTAAAAATTGTATGCTTCACCTATAAGTAAAAACTTTGAAACTGACAATCAAATTTTGTTGATCTGACTTCGAATTCAATTTCCAAATTATGTCAGGTTTTTGAGATATCACATTTTAAAATTCTGAAAAAAACATCATAAAGTAGGTTTTTTGAGCCTGTAGTTAGACATTGTACTTTTTTCTTTCAATAAAATGTCTGATGATTTTGCAAATCTATAATCCCATCTTCAATATTTTCAGTATCTCATTTACTTTTGGAGAAAAATTTCAATAATGAATTAGTTAGTGTTCCTGTTCAACTGTTCCACATAAAACTTAAATAGAAGTTGAACTATAATTAATGGTTCTTTAACATAGAAAGGCAAAAATATTTTTTTTTTAAGTTTTTGAAATACATTTTCCATATTGGAAAAATATAAAAATAGTGTTGAAAACGGGTATTTTTTTAAATTTAAGCTAATAGCTTAAATCAAAGTTCGGATTCGAAATCATAACCAAAAAATAGCTTTACAACCTGTTTTTCAAAACCATGAAAGTATAAGAATCAAGATTTTTCAATACTTCATAATATATATTGAAATAAAGACTCATTCATTACTAACGAGAATTTCTAAAAAAAAGTGAGAAACTTAAAACATTTAAACTGAGTCTCGAAGCTACAGATTTGTTCTTTGCAAAATTATCACACAATTTATTGTTAAGAACTATGTTGTGTTTAAAGTTTGTCTTAAAAACACGATTTTAAGGATTTTTTGACGCGATGGAACAAAAATACAAGATAAGAGTCGATTTCAGGTCAAAATAATCATTTGGAAAAGTATTGATTTATTGGTTGATTTCAAAATCTGAAAAAAATGTTAATTTTGTTAATCAGTAATGAACAATAGTTTGTAAATTTATAATGAGTTGAATTATTGCATAGTACTAGTTCAGTACGACCAAAAAAAAAAAAAACAGTTTGGTTTGATATAAAAATGATTCCCAAAATCTTTAATTTTTCTAAAAAAAAATCATTATATTTCATCTACTTTTCTAAACTACTGTCCCACTGTATGTTGCAATAATTATAAAAAAAACAAATATGCTTGCATTCTTGTAACCACAGTAAATTGATGCTAAAAAACCCCATGTCCAATTGATTGGTATTTAAGGTTTTTAACTGAAACTCTTTGAGGGATAAATGTTTGTGGTAAATACTGCATACTCAGTGAGTTAATCATTAAATTTAAATTAAACTTCGGTAAACATTTTCTTTAACATTTAATAGAGTATGGTTTCTGAATTTTTGATTTAAATGTTTAAAACAGCAAAATTAATTCGTCGGTATCCTTCTGATTCTTAGAAGTCGGTATCCTTCTGCTTCTTCTGGCAACTAAATATTTCAGCTTTAGTTTTCCATTTGTTGTTTGATGAAGGAAATTATAATTTTTGATGGGAAATGTTTAAATATAATGTTAAAGTTAAACGATTTTGTATTTCATCGGGGCTGACCGCGATACAGAAAAAATCTCGATCTAGCAACTCCCGAAACCAGGAAGAGATGATAGTCTTAGAGACCTCAGTAAATTTTGGGTTGTGAAAGTTAACCGAAAAAGAAGAATATGTAGGGAGCGATGAATTTGTCTTGGACTCACAATTTTGTGATCAGAAGGTTTATATCTATAGATATAGATGGGTGAAGAAATTTGTAGGTTAACATTAATATTCCCAAAAATCATTTTTTTTTTCGGCTTTTTGAACCACTATTTCGCCACAAAGGCCGCGACTAGGAACTGCAAGACATAGATTTTTTTAGTTAAATTTGAAACAGCTTTCTTGTCATACCCTTCATTTTTGGTTAACTTTCACAACCCAAAATTTGCTGTGGGCTCTCAGTCTATTTGAAAAATCAATTTTGTTCAAAATTAAATTTGTAAAGAAATATTAAGTATAACTTCAAATTAAATTTTTTACGAGAAAAAGGACAAGACAGAAAACGATATCAAATCAAGACTGACTGACAGACCATCACAAGTCTCGTTTGATCTCGTCTCGTAGGCAGTCTTAATGTATTTATGCGAATATTATACTGATGACTTACTGTAATGTTCTTAGACATTATTTTTAATCCCGGAAAAACTGATCCAGTTATATCTTGTAATTCTGGAAGATATACGATGCAACGAATAACTAGGAAATAGTTCTTCTGAACTTTTCAAGCAAGGGAATTCGTTATCATGTGATTTCTTTAATATCGTTCTGGAACTGATAGTTCATAGATCAGGAGTCAATACGAAGGGTGCTTTCTTCAACAGATTATTCCAACTATTAGGGTATGAGAACGACATAGACATAATTGGTCACTGCCAACGTGCCCTAATAGAGTCCTTGATTGGTCTTGAAGTCAACGAGGCCAAAACGAAATATTTACTATCGACAAACAAAAAAAACTTCTATCCACTTCGACCTGGACTAAACGTCAACTATTGATAGCATCGGTAACTTCAAAGTAGCTTAGGAATTCATCTGCCTCAGTGGAAACATCACCTCGATGAATGAAGATTCGTCAAAGAACTAACCTTCGGAATCGCTGCTTCTTTGGTTTGACAACATTTAGTCGGATATTTTTAGATCTGTGCGTGAAGGGGTCAAATGTAGGAATTCAATGAACTTAAAAAAGACGTGGAAGTGTTTCAAAAAGTTAAGACACGACGCACGACTTCATTGCCTTGTCAACATCAAGCGAATGGACAACAAAGCTCCAGCATAGAGAACCTTGGAATACCAACCACTTGGTTTGAGGTGACAAGGACGGCCGAACATCTTCCGATTTAAAGAGAAAGCTATCGTAGATGGACTTGGTCTGGATGACTAGAATCAACGTGCTCGGGATCATAGAGGGTGGAAGACCATCGTTTCTCGTGTCTCGTGCCCGATAAACAAAAACTTACCTAATTTCTGAAATGTTTACACAATGTTATGTCTTCAAGCATTTCGATATTAACCACTTGAAAATGTGTTGGTACACCAATAGTATACTTTACAATAGATACAAATTATTTAACTGTGCATAAAATAATTTAATGCTCTACATTCATCTATCATTCCAATTATAATTTCGGTGAGCCAAGGACCCCGGAGAAACATCTACTCAAACTCAAAGAATCTATATAAAGTCACATACATGTGTAAGTATGTATATTAAACTTGTATCTGTGAAATTTGTTATACGATGCCTTTACCGCTGCCACAGAATTAATCACTTGAAATTCAACTTACGCAACAGATTTGATTAATTCACATCTCAGTGCATCCGCCCCTAAACAATAATAATAATATATACGTCTACGTCCTTCGTCCTACGTCCTATCTATAATTATTTACAAATGTCTGACACACTGACAGTATACCGCACCCCTCCTCTGTCAATCTAATAAGTAAACATACAACATACTCGGAGGTGTGGTACACGGTTTAAGGACAAAATATACGAATACATCATCTCTCGATTTTCTCTAAATCAAAATCGTGTGACATTAATCACATTAAATCTTGGTTAGGTTGTTGCGATATAAGATCCCAGCAAAATGGAACCACGAAGTGGAAACGCTCGAAGCTTTTTACGTGTTCAAATTCGAATTATATCCCAAGAGATTTCGAGGTAGGTAGTATAGTTTCCACACTGCGTTGCACTTGCATTTGCACAGAAGAAGATGCATTTAGCGTCTAATCAAAATGATCATCGTCATCTACTTGAGTGATACTGATAATGAAAGTTCCCTGTGGCAATCCTGTTTATTTTATGGTTTGCCAATAATTTATTATTATTTTGTCAAAACTAATGTTTTAATTAAAACACGAATCTACGACTGAAGATTAACTGCAAATTATGTAGATTCCAAATTCCAAGTCAATCTCGATTCGAAAAATAATGAATACAAAAAAAAAATAGAATGCGAATGTCCTTGAGGCTTTTTAATCAACGATGTTCCTCGTAACAAGTGTTGGAGTATAATAATCCTTATTGCTTTTCGTATATTATTTAAATCCTAACGAATAAGATGAATTAAAGCAGCGAAGTCTTTGCTCTTTGCGATATATTTGACTTTGCTGATGGAGAAAATCACTTCCGAAAAAATAGACCATGGATGTCCCTCCAAGGACTCAAAAGAAATTAAGTAGAACAGAATCATTCATCCGACGATGTATACTCTCTTCCTTTCCTCTACTTTGGTCACTAGGAATAGGTACCTACCCGGTCGCGTTTTGTTATTTTTGTATTGTCAAAGCTGTTTTCGTCATTTCTTCTTTTGTAGACACAGTTCCTACAATAAACACAAGTCGCAATAAAATTTGAAACACGAAAGGATAAGCCCTTAACGAAACTTCTTAAGGGAGTTAGTCCTTTTTTTTGTATGTTTATGTTTGTCTGTATGTACATAAAGCGTTAAGCGAAGGATTGCGTCAGTTTTATTACCAACTATCTTCTTTGGAAATATATATATATGTATATGTATCAATTTATACGAGTATGTCAACACGGTGAAATAATTTAAAAGGTCCCTCGAGCTATGAAATATACGACAATGGTAATTCTATTCAACTTAAGTGCGCACAGGACGACCGACCGACGACGACGTGAGCACAAGTACTTACGAGTACCCGTGTACAAAAATCGTAACTGTTCGTATATTGGGCCTAAGCGGAATACGACAGGATTTTTATTAGATATCTTGGGAATCACAAAAACAAGCAATAAATAAATCTCAAGGAGATGACAAAAGTAAATAGGGAATCTAGAGGAACTATGTTACTCGTCCTTGGTGGTCGAAGGTGTTAAACCAATCCTCTTGTTCTCAGATACAAAATTAATTTATTAAAATATAATGGAATGGTGTTTTGAAGACATGTGTTTTTCAATCTGGCAGTACTTTTTTCGGTGTTGGTCTTTTTGACATCTGTCATTTGATTTATTACCAAAATAATAGTTCGGTTTGCGCCACGAGATGGTCACCGATCCCGATTTTCTCAAGAAAATTTTTTTCAGCGATGAATCTAAATTTTTTCGGATACGTTAGTAAGCAAAATTGTTGTATTAGTAGTGATCATAATCCAAAAGCTATTAAGCCCTAGAGAATTGACGGTTTGGAATAGAATATTCGGAGCGTTATTGCTGAAGTTCGTCCCAAATAGATGCAAAAAGTGATAGAAAATCGGGCCTCTTGACTGGAATTTATTCGAGCCAGCCATTTGAGTGAAATCATATTCAAAACATAATGGCAAATGCTTAACTTTATAATAAAGCTAAATGTTTGGCTATAACATAAAATTATATCCGTTTTATTTCTTCTTGAAAACCACACGTCTTAAAAAATCACACTGTATTTCAAAAACATGATAAATTATAACCTTGTTAAGATGACGCATTTTTGTTATCAGAATAAAAAATCTTGTTGATCAGTTACAAAACCTTTTTTACCAGTTTTCTCTTCGACAGCTCTGCACTGCATATTACTTTAAAAGTTTATCATATAAAAATGTCAACTCCAAGGTCCATTTTTTTTAACTTTGATAATTTTAATTATATCAGATGATGGTACATGCACCAGCATGTGACAAGAACTTTTGTATTATAGAAAACAAATAAACAACAACAAAAATAACCACAAATAATTAATTTAAAATCAATAAAAACAACCACAACACCGTTCACTTATAATGTAATTTCGATTAATACGAAAACCCGCTTTGTTGATGGTATACTTAATTAAATTTGATTTTAATAAACATTGAAACTATCTTATCTACGCATTGGTTTTTAATCGTGATTTTTTTACCAATTTATGGATTCGTAAAAAAATTGAAATCTAAAGTTTTGGAAATACACTTAAAAAAGTACCTATAATAATGTGAGCTCATAAGGACAGAAAAAATGAATAAATTAAAATTTTATCAATATTTTAGACATTATTTTTTAGTTGAAAATTTAGATTTTTTCCAAAAATATGTTCTAAGATGTGTAAATTGAAGGTAATGTCAGGTAGGTATTAATAATTTGTTAGTATGTTTTTTATATAAAAATGAATAGAACCTTAAAAGTCTGAGGTATCTATAAAGACCGTCATTTAAGTACTTAAAAGAAAAAGCACTTTAAATTCTAGATATTGACAATATCACTAAAAAATTGAGTTCTGAATACGAATCTCTTGTAATCTATCACAAGAATCCCTATTTCATAAAACTTTTAAATTGAAGAACATAATTTTGATTTAATTGGTAATTTTTAAAAATGTTCAAATGTTAACATCTTTTTTGATATCAGCAATTAAGTCATGTGGGATAGTAGAAAATTGAATTGATGTAAACAAAGAATAAAAAAGGACCAATTACAGATCCTTGAGGAACATTAAGAGTATAAGAATATTACAACTGAACTTTTCTCCAATCTTTACCTTTTGAGATCTTTGCTTTAAGAAACACTCGAACCAGCTTAAAATCATATCACAGAATCCTCCACTAAACAGTTTTTCTAATAGTAAATCATAGTCTTCTGAAGCGAACGCCTAAGTAATGTCTCCAAAAAGACCCGAACAAAATTGTCTTGTGTCTTAACCTTTGTCGATTAAAGAACAGAATTCAAGTAAGACATCTTCAGTAGATACCACCATCTCGGAAACTATATACTGATATGTGGTAATGGGCCTAAACAAGAGCAATTTGAATTTCTTTGATTCTTAACTTCTCAATCTTCGTATCTTCTCTCCATAAAAAAAAAAGTAAAAGTAAAAGTCATCCAGTTCAAAAATCGCACCGAACAGTAATACAGTCATTTAACTGCGATTCTTAAATTTTCTAAAACCAATATACCACAATTTTGCATATAAACTTTTAAAAATTGTATAGCTTCCAGGTGTAAATAAGGCTCTTCAAGGATCATCAAGATGAATTTAAAGGACCCAATCAGTGAAGTTACGACTTTGATGACGTTGACTTCCTTGAGTTCCTGTGTTATGTAACTAAGCTTTAAAAACAAAATACGGACAACTTAATTACAAGTTTGATTTAAATCGACAAACCTGGGCTTTCGTCAACACTACGGGCTATAGCAGCAGTATAATAATGTTATAATAAGTTATTTTTGAGAACGCACACGTTTTCGAATTTTCACATTTGGAACTTGTCTGAACAGTTCAAATTGTTCTACCAAACTCACTATTACCTGACAAAAAGGGACTTCATGACGACCAAAAATTGCGAACTTTAACCTCAGTTTTTTTAACATTTTTTTTAGTGAACTTTAATAGTTTCAATTCGGTTTTGAAGCCTGGCATCGTTCCAATTTTAGTAATGTTTTAGTCTCTATTTGTCAAATGTCAAAAATCGACAGCTGTTCAAATAGCTCCCTTTTTGAAGTAAAACCCTTATTGTTAACTTCCCATGGGAAATTATTGTAATTTTGAAATTTTTGACAAATCTGGACTTTTCAAGGTCCCTACCCTAGAATCTAGATCCGTGATTTGTAGAGAGAGTCTGTGTGTGAGGGTGTTCGTACGTTCCAGATACCTTTTTTCCTCCACGGTATCTCAAGAACGAATAGAGATATCGACTATATTTTGTTCGACAGGTTATAACTTCGAAAGGACTTTCATAAAAATAGGTCAAGCGATTTTGTCACTATAGCAGTTAAAAGAAATTTTGGTTGCTAACAAATATCTCAAGAACGGATAATGCTATTGACTTCAAATAAACTTGTTTTAAATTTGAAAAAAATTCAACATACCGCTATTTTTTTTTAATTCAAAAACTAAAAAAAAAATGTTGGCGCTCAAATATACAATGAAGTAAAAATGATATAATGTATGTAGCCTTCAAAATTATTTTTTACTATGTGAAATGACATTAGTAACATTTTGGAAAAAATTCATAAAATTCTACCAAAAATTGGTAAAAAAAAATGTTTGAGAGCGCACAAAGATATTGACTTCAAATGTATTTTATTTTCAGCATAAGGCATATGTATTTCAATACATAAATGATAAAATGTTGACGAATATTAAACTGACAAAAATTTGGTAAATAGTGTTTTTCCATTACAATGTTTCAAAAAAGTAAATCGATTAATATCAGGAATGTCAAGTTTTCAAAGTATGCATAATGTGTTAGTGGCATTCAGCCTCGTTTTTTAAAATAGGTACGTTTTAAAATGTACAACTTGCAGGTTATGTTTGTCGGTGCACGTTGTTATTAAATATATTTCATTTTTAAAATCCATCCAAACGTCCTTGCACAAATTTATATCAAACGAAATTTTTTTTAGTTACCTACTTAGTAACTGTTCAAAATTTAAGTACGTTTTCGTATGGAAATATGAAAAATTCAGATGTCAAACGCACGACCGAATAGAAAACATATGTTTCTACTTAAGCTTTACTCAGAAGTTTACGATATTACGACGTAATAATTTCAGATTGCCTCATTGCCCCACATTGTAACTATTAGAAATGTCAAAGCAGGACAGATTAAACACGAGATTGTGATTTAGTTATGTTAGTTACTCCAGCCTTACTTTCAAATAACACCACCATCCAAAAAAACGCACCGAACAATAACAAATTGAAGATGGAGAGGATTTTCAACAATCATTTTCTAATTTTTCAGCTTCATTTTTGTCTCACTAAAACTCGGGAGCCGATTTAGCTGATATTGGTTTTGAAATTTTTGTCGTAGTACAGGGTAGGTTTTGAAAGTGAGACAATATGGAAAACTTCAATTTTCTATACGATTTGTTCTTCCTCAAAAAAAAAAAAATATTTTTCATTATCAGTTGCTTGTCAAGTTTTTATATTTCAGTGTTAGTCCAACGTTTGTCAAAAGTTATAAAGTTGCCTGTCATTCTGTCACGATGATACAGTTATTGAAATCTTTTATTATCAGTTTGCTGGTCTTAAAATGCCATGGAAAACACGAATACAATATGTTTTAAGCTTTGAAAAACTGAAAAACATCTTTTTGGAAATTGATATTATTGCATTCTGATGAATTTTATAACGAAACTGTTTAGTTTTCCTAATAATTTATTCTGTAAATTTAAAAATATTCTGGAATTGATTTTTTATAGTATTTTGAATCACTGTAATCCTAATAGAAGAAGAAAGAACACGTGCAACTTTATGAGACCTATGAATAGGTACTATTTTATAAATTATCATTATCAAAATTAAAAAACAAAAACAAAAAACTTGTAAACCATGAAATTGAATTTCCAAAAGCCTTCCATTCAAATCAGCAGTATACGATGAAAATTCCGCATTTCGCAGAATTTATTTTATTATGTTGATGTTAATAAAAATTAATTTCTAAAGGTATCCTGTTATAATGTTTTCACAAAATCGAAAATTTTCAATCAACCAATATAATTCTAATTGTTTATAAAATACATGAATGCGTTTAATAGATTATAATGAACATATAGAAGTATTTTTAAGCGGATAACTTTAGAAAACAAAAATGTTTTGAAAGCTACTATATACTGATTTTGACACGGATATCATATAAACTCATTTCTATATGGGTTCAATACGATTTAATGTTTTTTTTTTTATTGTTGTTTTAATTAATTTTCTTGGAAAATTGTTTAAAATTGAAACAAAGGTATTTTAATAACTTAATTTTGTGTGGTAATGTTTAAATTGGCTTTTATCGACATAGAATTTGGTCATTTTATGTTTGGAAAATGTTTTTGCATGAAAAAACAGTTGTGTTAATTCTGGTGGTCTACATTTTTTACATGAAATTTTAAAATTTGTACATTTTGACAGTCAATGTGTAATTTATAACAATAAACTCCAAAAACGTAATGTTTTTTTTTTCTGAAACTATCAAATCCGACAAGGTTTAGAATTTCAGTCCAAAATATACCGACTTTTCTCGAAAGCTTTTTAGGTCTTGTCTTGGTTGTGCAAAATGAGGCCGATACGTCTTGCAGCCAGCGTTTAATAAAAATAATGAAGTTTCTGCCACAAAAATTCTCGGGAAGTGTTGACGGCCAAAGTCACTCCGATCTTGAAATTTTACACTTTCTCAAAACTTCTTTTTGTGAAACTAGTAAAACAAAAACTCTAACCAAGGTCATCGTTGTATCGATTCACTTCGGTGCACAGAGGCAGCCGTTTTAAATAAGAAACCAGCAAAATAATTTTTGACAGTTTTCAGCCATTCCAACTACGGTTCCAAATAAGTGCCATGTTGCCTTTTGTTATAATAAGTTCCTTTATCCTTTAAGTACCTGCTTACATCTCTCCCTGGCTGCACTTCTTACAACTCCTTGGCTTATTTTTTGCAAACAAATTAACAATATTTTTTTTTTCACTCCAGTCCTTGAGATGTCATTTATTCCAAGAACAACACAAAAGATTAGGTATTTACTTTATTTTTCCTCAGTGTTTACAATAATTCCTTTATATTTTCGAGATTTCAGCGCCATCAAACATGGCAGCAAAATGTGCAGTGCTGTCGAGGAACTTGACTTGAAGAGCGAGCGCATAAAAATGGTGCCCCTCGAAACCGTCATCGAAGTCATTGACGACAACACTTAAGTGCCTGCCTACCAATGCCGCATATCCGCGCCAAAAGGCCCGACGAACGACAGCGGGTTATCATCATCATCGTGGAGTGGAGGTGGGAGGCCTTCAAGGATCAAGAGCGAATGTCGATTCGATATTTTTACAAGTTTTTCTTTGTTGTTCGGTAAAAAGAGCTGCAAGGACTCCTTTGGGAAAAAGTTTTACCCATTCATTGGGGAGAGCGTTCTTTGTGATAGCAGCCGATTCGACACCTCCACCGCCGCGCCGATGCTGCTGCCACAAGGACTTCCAGAAAATGCAGGAGCTTTGCCAATTTTCCTGGTTAGTTAGGAATTTCGTGTGGAAAAAAATGCTCGATTAAACTAGGCGATCTATATACTCTTACGCAAACACGCTTTGACACCAAAGTTTGTAAAGTCGTTCGTTCTTTTGTAGGTTAAGTAGATTGAATGGGATTCCGCATTTGCATTTTCCAGCTATTCGTATGCATTAGGTCACACTCACACCCTTCTTTTGGGCGGTGGCGAGGAGTTGAATTGAATCCCATATCGCTCATCATCTATAGTGAGTCCAGTTGGGTGCAGGACGATGAGAGTATTCGTCCTTTTTTTTTTCCTGTATTATTTTTCGCGGAAGCTCATTTTATTTTGTAATTGGATCACGTTTTGTGCGGAAAGGTGTTGTAATCAAACCTGACTGCATTTCGATTTTGATTTTGTATGCAAGCTCTGAGACACAAAAGTCGACAGGGACATTGTTGGATATATTGGACGATTGGATGGTGGTTATGGCGATGATGGTCGGTGGACGCTGGACACTGGATACTGGACACTATACTCGGCGCTGGACGCTTGACGCTCTGTACAGAGGGTTACGGATTTGTTCCTTTTGTGGGTTACTCCTGAAATTTCGTGTGTGGCATTTGGGTTTGTTCTTGTTGGTCATCCAACTGGGAGAACCATATCCGAGGATATTTGCATTCACTGAATGGAAATGAAGCGATTAAATCAAGCATAACAGTGTGCATTTGGGGCAAAATCACAAACATCCACATCCATATACAATATAACATACATGGCTGTACTCATCTGGTCCTATGATGATGGTCATCAGGCAGGATTGAGAGTTTGATGGCGGAAATGGCAGTGACGGCAGCGGTGGCGGCGGCGGCGGTTGCGCTAATGTGATTGAATTTGGTGATAATTTGATTTTCACGTTTGAATTTTCTCTGGTGGTTGTGAAAATAATTCCTAGCGAAAGGCTATTATTTCGGAAAGGACACATTTCCGGAAGGATGTTCAATACGGAATTTATTCAAAAATACAAAATACAAAAATTCACTGAATTCCAATGAGGAAATATTTTAAATTGAGTACATTATTGGATATATTATATAATTTTCAGAATTTCTTTTTCGCAGAAGTTAAAGTTTGTTGAGAAAAATATGAAATGAAAATTTTGGAGAATTGATGAGATACATATGTCAGATCTTAATCAATCTTGACATTGCATTGATGGAAAATTCCATAAAAAAGTAATTCACAGACGAAAATGACATTGGATGCTTTTGAATTTTCCATCAAGGTTATGTTGAGTTTCATTAAAAAATGCTTATTTTTTTGACAGGAAAGAAGTGTGAGACGGAAAAAATATAACAAAGTATTTTAACCACGAAATAAGAGCGAAACTATCGACGACACAAAAAATGGTACTTGGGCGTATGCGCACTATTTTTTTTAAATTTATTATTTTGGATTTGTTGTTTGTCAAATTACAAAAGAAAGTTGTCAAAACAGCTGTTTAGTTTCTTTTGCATCCAAAAATAATTTTTTCACTTATGACAGTGTTCATAAATTTCGAAATCCGTGTCACTTGAAAATCTGTTTTTCTCATTTACTTATTGATCTTGTTGGTCTTTTTTTAATCTTACAAACCCCTGGAAACTCAACCACCTGTTAGGAGGTCTTACAAAAATTATTCAACCTTTAACAAAAATCCGATTTTAAATAAAAAATTCATCGAAAAGGTGAATATAATTGCCTTACATTTTAAATTGTATCCATAGCAGCTTAGAATTTAAATTAAGATCCTCGATTTTTTTCGTCCTTTCTTTTTTTTTTCCATTACCTACACTTGAAGTACCTTCTAGACTTGGGCTCTGAGAGTAACCTGCTTTACATAAAAATAGCCCTAAAAAAAAGGAACTTCTTTAAATGTGTTTTTTTTCCACCGAGAATTTTCACTACTCTTGAAATAAAAAATGTATTTATTTATTATTTTATTTCTTCAAAACACACAAAAAAAAAACAATATACTTTAAACAATCTGCAGCCAATTCAAATGGATACAAAATAAAATATTCCAAAAACGTGACCATAAGCCCAACTGAATTTCTGCTCACGTAATTCAGTTCAAGTTGTCCTAATGTACCTACATTCATACATACAGTATATACCAACACTACTATACGTTCCTGCCAAAAGTCTATTCCTTAAAATTTCCGTTTAAAGCCGACAAAAAGCCAAAAGACCAAAACCATACACCATCAGGATATTTTCAATTCAAGACACCTCCATAAACCACACCATCCAAATACTGCCATGGAATACGAGTGCAAAAATTCAGTGGTAATGGAGGAGGGGGTAGAAGTGACGTGCTTACACGATTGCATCTTAAATTACCATAATGTCCTTTAGACTTAACGTGTTGAAAAGAATCACACAAAAAAAAAAGATAGAAAAGAATCTTCTTCACAATTTCCTTCTTATTTCCCTTTTGTCCATTTTTCTATAATGACCAGGACTTTCGTACTAATGATTTGCACGTAAGTACGAGGCGAGGATTCTTAAACTTGTTACTCACTCTGTCAATTTTTAAAAAAGAGAACGAACTCTACGAACGAACGACTATACGAATAGAATCACACGATTCATTTTTAAGTAAAAACTGGAAAACTTTTCGATCGTTCCCGAAATGCAAATAAGGTTCATCATGAGCGTGTGGACGAAGTCTTAAGTGGTAGTGACAATGATAACCAAGTTCTCTTCTGTCTTTCCCATGGGTGGTGTTTGAAGTTTTTAAATTTTATTTAAAATTTTCGAAAATAAGTGTGAAATGTTAACTGGCTTGATTTCCAAAAGCAAAAAAAAAAAATGAAAAGGAAAAGGAAAACTAGGTCAGTTTTTTCTTGAATATTTTTAAACAATAAAACGAACACTCCTCCTTCCAACACTATATACCCACAAGAATAATGATAATTATTGTCTGGACGTGATAGCCTCTGCAGGAGTCTTATTTATCACGAAAGTGTAGGTTGCGAGGAAGTATAAGAGGACCACAAAAAAATTTGCATAAACTTTTATTCTTTCAACATAACAATTATGAATTTTTTTTTTCTTTTGTTGTATTCAAGTTGTTTCGTAAGTTTTCCCATAAAAAAGTCAAGAGAAAAGTTCAAAATAGGTCAGGTTGTGTAACGTCGTTGAATGGCCGACGAATATTATGGAGCAAGGTCAAATGGTTACAGTTTTAGTAGTATATGAATGTAGAGGCATTCTAGATGAAAATTATAGTCGGAAAAAATAACTTATTTTGAATCACTTAGACTTTTAACAGCTGAAAACTATTTATTAAACCCAAATTAATTTTGCTTAGAGGGAATGTAAAAAGTCCAACATTTCGGTAAAATTTTTTGAATCTTCTAGAAATGAAATAAAACATAAATTTATTCCAAAAAGAAAAAAAGGGTTGCTACCATCTTATATTAAAAACTTAAGACAGAAAAATATTTCAGTACAACTTTTATTTTCTTCCCCATGAATCAAAAGAAAATTGTAGAATCGTATGTATAAATTCGAAAATGGAAGCTGTGTTTTATTCGAAAATCTGTATATCTAGTGCAGTAAAATTTCCCTCGGCAAACAACTACAATTTGATTGCTGGTGAAAAAGAAGTCAACAAAGAAATGGCAGATCTGCTAGTGATACACATATTATATGTAAGCACACCTCCATAAAAATTCTAGTACCCGAAAATTTTGGAAATGAAAAATAATAAATTTTGAAACACTAAAGTCTTATTAAATAAAATCCGCTTAGCAGATGAATAGTTATGCAGTGTATAAGGATTTATATAGGCTCTCTTCTCTATTTTCCTATAAATTATAGTTATGCGTACTTGTGTCAAAAAAGTACCAAAATAGGAAATCTATTTTATTATTTTTATTTAGATGTCATAATAAAATCAGCTGTGTCACCTTTCATTTGATTATATCTTTTTTTTATATAACTCGATTTAAATCATTTAAAACGGAAGAAAATTGGGAAGGCATTTGTGTTCTTTTTTAAATTCAATTCTTGAAAAAAATTGTCAATATAATTTCCTTATATAGGCTCTACTCAACCTCTAAACGCGTATGGCTTATTATGGCTCTTTTCAACGTTGCATTTTCGCATTTAGAGGTATTTTAATGAGTGCGTAACTTTATGTAGGCTTTATGTTGCGTTTACAAATAAGGCTGTAAATGGCTTACTTAAAATAATGTTTAGAATTTATAATACCTAATATCGTTAAGTGACTACATGTAAAAATGTTCTGGAATGTTTATAAAAATTGTGCAATGCATTTATTTTAGTTAAATTTTAACTAATATCAATAATCGCGCGTTAGTTCAACTAAATTCAAGAACGACTGCACCGATTTGAATGATAAATATTTGTTTCAGTCTTTTCCGTATTCAGAAAGTAACAGTATAAAATAGAGCTCACAATTCCTTACGTGTATTTGAAGAACACAACACGGATACATGAATGCCGTGTAATTAGGAAAACCCAAAAATTATCTGTGTATTTAATACATGTGTAATATTATTATTCTCTTATTATCCGTGTACACGGATCTTAGTTATATGGATCTTAACTAGACTGATAATTATTAATACAAGGGTTTAATTTTGAAAGTGCGGTGGGGTACTGTTGGTAAGAATGGTTTTGAATTTTTGTTTTATTGTTGTAGTTTAGTAGTAAACTGAGTATATTTCCAGATTTTATTTATGGTAATCAATGTTAAGAAAAAAATAAAAATAATAAAAGAACGAACATTTTTATTCCACGGATAAGTAAAAAAAGCACGGATGCCCATGTATTGCTATCCGTTTAATTGAAATACATTGGAATAATTTTAATTACACACATTTAATTCCGTATATTCTAAATAAGTACACGAAAATTCGTACTAGTATAAAACTTAAACTAATTACAAACTTTAAAAAATTCTAAATCATGACTTGCAATTAGTGACTTATTTTAATCAGTTTCGTTTCTGTGATTTTTTCTATGGAGTAAGAACTTTTGTAAATTTCAGTTTCGATAAATTTGATAATTTTTTGAAGCTAAGGACTCGAAGTTTACGTTGAAATTTATGTATAAACTTTACAATTCAATTATTTCCAGCTTAAAAAAAACTCACTTTCATTGAAAACTGCAAAAAAATTTGAAATCTTAATTTGTTTTCATTTTATTCAAAGAATATCTAATTTGGTAAACCTAGGCGTATACGCACTTTTTTTATTTAACATAATTTCTTAAGGGTAATTCTATGGTAACTAACGATACATTTAGATAAAATTTCAATCAGTTATTTCAATTTTGTCGGGAATTATATAAAAAAAACTTGGAAGTTCTTGAAATTTGAAAGAAGATACGTCGAGCTATAAAATGAAGTGAACAAAATGTTTGGAAAATGTAACTGTTATTAATAAGAACTCAAAATTGGACTGGTAACTTACGTTACAAAATTTCACAGTCCTTTTTAAGAAAATAATTTAACTTTAACATTTTATGAAAACAGCAATGTAAATTTAATTTTTTTTGTTTTATTCACATAAAAGATAAAACAAAATATAAAAATTAGAGAAGAAAAATAAAAACAAATATTAGACAAATTAAAAAAAAAAACGAATTTATTTGTAAAAATAGAGAGTGGTTGTGACCCACATTGATAACTTCATATTTTATCTTTGAAAACTTGGGGTTTTTTAAATTTTTTTGTGTAATAATAAACACACTAATCCGAAAAAAGTAGCAGGTATTAAATCCTAATTAAAATTAATTTTTTAAATTTTTAAATGTTTGTAAAATTAACTTAAAATTTATTATGTGGTATTCAAAAAAAATGTTTTTGCACTTGCATAAGGTGATCCTATATATAATAAATAATGATTTAGTATTAAAAAAGAATAGAAAAGGTTAAGTTTGGTTTTTATGTTTTGTGACCTCTTTACCCTGGAATTACCTTTTAATTTTTTGTTTACATTTTTGTTTGTGATAATTATACTTGATATGCCAAATCAAGCAACTTTAAGGGACCTTTTTCATTAAATATGTTTATCGAAATCATCTCAAGAAAATAGGTTGAATGACAGGTTGATAACAGTATTCGATAATATTACGTTTTAAATCTTTTTTACAGTTTTTAAGAAAGTAACCTTGGGTGACCCACTTTTTTACCCAATTTTTCATCACATTTATAATTCTGATCAAAATCTAGAATTATATTTTAAACAATTATTATTTTTTCTCCTAAGAACAATGAATTAAAGCATTCAGTTTTAATAACCCCAATTTAACTAAACTGTGATCTGTCTGTCTACGATAATGATCTAATAATTGTTTTAATGTCTGAATCAATTTATAATAATTTATTTTAATGTGTTTTCATTTAACCTTCAATGGCATAATGTCTGCCAAAATATTGAATTATAACCATTATTTCCATTTTTGTTCAAAGAGAATTGTGCCAATTATAAAAATAAAATAAAATTAAAAAATAGGTAATTAATATTTAGGGTAAATGATTTAAATTCATTTCTAGATTCTTTCATTTAATTTTATTATCTATGTGGATATATTTAAATGTATTTGTGTGTGGTAACATAACGGCTTGAGAAAAAGATTAAACACTTAATTAACAGACAAGGCCATAAAGAGAAACACACTCTTTTGTATGTAACTCGAAGACACACATAACCACCACAGAGAAAAAAAAAAAGAGTAAAATATCCTTGTATAGCCTTGTTATAAAATAATACGTAATTTTGAACTCTTGATCTGCTTTAGGGTTAACTCTTGCAAGTTCAAAAAGGCGCTCGCACCTCCACCTATTTGTCAGCACTACCCCCGCCGTTTTGGTATGAGAAAAGTCTTATGGTTTTTCCTTCTCCTTTTTTTTAAAGCTTATGGAAAAGGTAACACGAGGATATGATTTACGAGTGTGTTTATTGAACTTTTAAGGTGTTTTGCGGATTGAAATTCACCGCGATCCAATGATTTATAATACCTATGCACAAAAACTTCCAAAATCTTCGGTCTAAAAGGTTTTTTTTTCTTTTGGTGTGTATGTATATTTCCTTATCAAAATGTAATGTATAACCTTTAGTATACAATGCAGGTTGATATACTTTACATAATTTTTTATAACGACCCGATGATTGTCGTGGGTTGCGAAGCATATCATATTTTTTTTTTTTTTTGAAAAAGGAAGGAATCTTTTATGAGGGTTATAGCTATCGATGTCGATTCCGAATTCGATTTGGAATAAGAGATAGGGTTCAGCAACTTGATACAGAAATTCAAACCTATTTTTTCAAAAGCAATGTTAAAATGTGACAAATTGAACGTTTTTTAGAAAGAAAGGATTTAATGCTTTTTGAATTTGAAAAAAAAAATATAAAAATGATACGATACGAAAAACGATTTCATGGTGATTGAGTTTTTGATATTTTTTTTTTTTTTGATACAAGAAACTAACTACTTATCCCCTCCCTTTGACTCCTTGGATCAAAATAAAACTCGATACCTTGTTAATTATTATTTAAAATTCGTTCGAAAAAAAATATAAATCTGAAGGAACAACTTTAAGATGTTTAAATCAAATCATAAGTCAAAATTCTCAAGACAAATATTTCAATTGATATACCTATCATTGTGGTTTCGTGAAGCTTGTAATCAAAATCAGACAATAAATTAGTCAACCGCTTCGCTAATCCACATCCGCTTATATTGGTTTGACTATTGTTTATATCTTTCTATCTATCTATCTATATAAATGTAATTAAATTTAACGAAAATCAAGTCAACATCAACCACCATCAGTTACAAGGATACGCAAGGACATACATACATCTACATAAACAAAAGTATAGATATGTATGTACATTGTATCTATACCTTGGTGTAGCGGAGGATGGCTCGTAAAATGTCCGGTTGGTTGGTCAATTGCTTGGTAGTGGTTATTAAATTCATCAAGAGTTAATTGCATTCAAAGAGTATTATATACACAATACACTAGTATGTGCTATGTTCCTCATCAAAGGATCATAAATACACATACAAAGTTCACTTTAATCGGACGCATTACTTCCGGTTTCTGTGTATAGAAAGTATAATCAACAATTTATACTCATAAGCCACCTTATTATATCTCAAGAGGGTTACCATATATTTTTTTTTTTCTTATTGAAAATAAATTCACATAAAATTTTATAATTAAATTTATATATTATTAACAGCACCATCAATCTAAATTAAAAAACAGGGTTAAGAAACAAGAAATATTATTTAACTAGGGGAACTGGCAAACTTTGTACTGCCCCAATTAATTTCTAAGAGTACGTCCGCCTGTTAGATTTGTCGATATAAATTTTCATTAATATCGCAAAATTATTTGAATTGTATTGAGTTGAAATTCGACTTTTTAAGTCAGTCAAACTGATGGTACAAGATTTTAATAATTATCGTTAACTACTAGACTACTGAAATCATAAAAATTTGACAGCCAAACTCACAGTCAAAAATATTTTTTTTGCAGGAAGAATAAATTGTATGGGAAAATTAAGTTATTTTTTTACTGTCTTCCTCACTATTTTTCCATATTTTCTTTCTTTTTAAACCTTTTTTGGACTTTGGATGGAAAACATTTTAAAACCAAAATCAGTAAAATCGGCCATGCTGTTCTCGAGTTTTAGTAAGGCAAACAAACATTGAATATAATAATTTTTTTTCAAAACTCAAAAAAACATTTTAAAAAACGTTGAAAAAATTTCAAGCTGGTGATTGATTTTAAAATAATTTTAGTTAAAAATAATTGCAAACCTTCATGTAATTCTAACCTGATGGTAACCCTGCGTACGGATTCTATATGACTTCCCTTTAAAACAGGAAGTGACCACACTTTTATGTTGAATGAAATTAAGGGCAAATTAATTTCTGGATGCACTCCACATGCTCGTGCACACACATTTACATGACTGACTCCTAATCAAAGGCTCTTTATCCAATAACCTGAGGCAAAGTATTTAAGAAACAAAAACTTTGCATCTATGTATTTCTGTACATTTTCTAAATTTATTAAATTGTTTTTGTGTTGATTTTTCAAATGCATGCCTTCGGCAAATTGTTGCATAATCAAGACTCCGCCCTCCAGTCTAATCTTTTAATGAGTTGCACCACTCAAAAGTTGATGTTATTATATTCTGAGTTGTCCCTATAAAAATGTTTCCAAAAAACTGCACCACAATTTTCCTATAAATGTTGCAACACAAGTATATCATTATTTACATACATATAGGGTATTGTTATGTTGTTGGCTCACCTATACCAACTAACCTACATAATTTAAGAAGAGATGCAAAATGAGCTTTGCCATTAGAAGTTTCGGTTCCGTAATTAAAATTTGAATTGTTAATTTTTGGTGGCATCAAGGATGTAGAGGTTGCTATTTTATGCCATACCTATAATAAACTATATTCACACAAACACACACACACACTTACACAGTCTGTCAGTTATTTGTATGTACATATTTGTGCCACTTTTTCTGACTCCTAAGAGAACAGTGAATTAGAATATGCCTTAACATAACAATGTCGTTAAACGGCAATTGCCTTCTGCTCAACTAGGTATATAGAAGATTGTTCTAGCTTCTAGGTTCTCTATATAGGTAAGGTATGGAGAGATGTGGAGGAAACTGACGGGATGGTAATGTAGCAACTTTAACAGCACCTGGTTAGGTTATAGTAGTTGCATATTTAACTAAGAACAAAAAGAGAGACGTTAACGTTTCTATATCGTGAAGGATGTTTGCCTAACGCTTAAGAATTGCCAAGGTGCTAAGACTCATACATTATATATATGAACATAGTTGTACATGTGTACAAAACTACCAACACTAAGGAGAGAATTTTTAATACCAACCCAGATGAAGTTGTTTATATGCAAACGCCTTTTGAGAGTCTTATAATTTTGTTGTTATTTAACATGTTTTTAAGACAAAGCCGTCCTCAATATGCCATCACTATTATGTGCTATAAATTTAACTACACCAACGTTTAATCCAACGACTTAATCTCTTCTAATACACATGTGTTTTACAGGACATTTGGGAAATGCGTATATAAACCTCTACAATCAACATACTCGTCTACGTGTCGTGTGTGTGTGTTTAGAGTTGAGCATTTTAGGAAAATAATTTTAAGGATAAACTTTTAATGGAATTTACGTCGTCGTCGTCGTCGGCGTCTTCGTCGTCGTCGCCTGTCGGGTCCTTTATGACAGATATCATTTGTTTCTTTCTATGTGTGTGTTCGTGTGTGTCTTAAATAAAGTTTGAACTTATACATCTATGATGCAACGAGATTAAATTATTTAGAGGTAGGTTAGGTTATACCTGACACTGACTGCAATAGTCATGACACAGAGGAGGAGAAACTTTTAATTATTGTGCAACGAATTTTTCACCTCGCATATCCCCTCGAGATACTCTTTTTTATCTATCAACTTATACAGTTGATAAAGATGAAGATGGAGAGGTTTTATATATTAAGTTTTATTTAAAGAGGGAACTTGGTGGAATATTGTTGTAGTAGCAACTTTGTAATATTGTCTGGGGCCAGAGAGTGATCGGGAGAAACATCGGGGGTCTTAAAAGGATATTTATCAAACAGAAAAGTTTAAGTTTTTAAAATAATTATGAAAAAGAAAAACGATTGGAAAAAATGACGGTTTGTTAAGATTTATTTCTTTAATACTAGCGGTCCGTCAGGTTACAATACCACATTAAACTTGAACATAGAATGGTAGTAGTAAGCTTTAATTAAAAGATATAGACATATGACGTTTCGGACTTTTTTGTAGACCCATACAAGAAATTAAAATTACACCATACATAATTTTGTCACATCTCCAACGGATAAGGCAGCGGTTTTGACAAAAGCTTCTCACATCTTCAACAGTTACCATCAAATTTCGGTAATTTCGCACAAGTCTTACTTAGGAACTATCTTGTCGATAAATGAATAAATCGCATGAAAATCCGATTTGTAGTTTTTGAGACTTCAATTTATAATTTGTTGTGATATAGTGATTGTTACAAATATAGGAAACTTTTGCTACAAAGTTGCAGAGATTCTGAGAAAAATTACCACTTTTGACTACTTCTTCGAAAAAAATGACAATAACGAGTCTAAAAAGTATTGCATCGTGAGATGGATTCCCCTGATTACAAATATGATTTAGACAGTACAGTAGTCGCCTAAGAAACCTTCAGACGAGATTTATGGACTTCGTAAATTTTCCGAGACTCTTCCCAGTCTCTTTGGCCTCGTCAATCTTGGAGAGTTTTTTCTTTTTTCTTGAATTCAGTTTAAAAAATTCATTGCCACCCAGTGCTTTGAAAACTTGGCATTATTCCTGATCCTAGGATTAATCGATTAACTTTTGATGTTGATCGTTAACAATTTTACTAACATAGAAATTATCAGATTTAAGAAATTTCTCAAGACATTGTAGTTGACAAACAATATTTACCAATTTTTGGTAGAAGCTTTTGTATAGTAAAAGCTGTCAATTTGATATTCGTCAATATTTTATATTTGAAGTCAATATCATTGTGAAGGTATTTGAGCCGAAAAACAATTTTTGACACTTTTCTAGTTTTAGTTTTTTATTTTTTGTAAGAAAACTGTCAATTCAATATTTGTCAGAAATGTACCATATTTTAACAGTTGTATTTTGCAAAAACTAAAATAAATTTTGAAGTTAAAATGATTAACCTAACTCAACATATTATAGGTTAATTTTTGTTTAAGATTTCAATTTTTTTTAAACTGTCAGTTTGATATTAGTCAAAA
The DNA here is from genome assembly GCA_905146935.1 of Scaeva pyrastri. Lineage (NCBI taxonomy): Eukaryota > Metazoa > Arthropoda > Insecta > Diptera > Syrphidae > Scaeva > Scaeva pyrastri. Next base: position 21,557,796 of record LR989927.1, on the reverse strand, counting down.
TTTTATCATATGTTCATAATATTGTATTATGTATAAAATAAAATTAGTATGGGGTCAATGTCAATTTTTTTAGTTTTTCTATTTTTAAAAAATGTTGAACTTTTTCCAAATTTATACCAAATCTGTATCGAATCACAATGCAAACAACCAAATTTATTTGAAGCCAATATCCGATTCTGAAATATTTTCATTTTTTTAAAATTGCTATAGTGAAAAAACCACTGGACAAATTTTTATGAAAGTCCTTTGTGCATCTTTCGAAGTTATAACCTGTCGAACAAAATTTAATTCGAGTCAATATGTCTACTCGTTCTTTAGATACCGTGGACTTAAAAGGGTAACTCGAACGTACGAACGTACAAACTTACGAACGTACAAAATATCTTACGAACGTACGAAAATTATCATCATTTAAATTTTCTTATTGCTCAAAATTTTTCCAAAGTAGGGTAATTTTCTTAAAAGCTATTTTAAAAATTTCAGAATGAGTTTTCGAACTGCATATGATTTGTTGAACATATTAAAAGTATAAACTGTCAAGATTTATTAAAGGATAGCGCCGCGGACTTAAATTAGGAGCTTCTAAAAATAAAAATTTTAAAATTCTTAAGATATTGACCGAAGAATTCAAACACGATCTTCCAAAACAAACACGAGACCAAAACTGAGACGAGGCAGTAATCCGTCTAATTTCCAATCCTAATTTTGTTTCGGAAGTGTCAAAGTTTTAAGGAGAGATTCTTGCTTCGAATTTTATCAGGACACTGTTTTTCTTTCATCTGTTAAAATTAATTTTTTATTTTATAAACATTTTTGTTAACGTAAATTTTGACTTAATTTCGACTTTCCAGGTCAAAGACTCTGTTTGCAGATTCCTGAAGGAATCGTGTTGTCCTCTAAAAGTCATAAGGTAAAATATCCTTTTTTTTGTACTGTCAACTTTTTAACATCTGTTTTTATTTCCGGAATGAAGTTATTTGAACGAAGACGAATCAAACAAATTTTACGATCCAGTCGATGCACTTGACTATTCTGACATAACTCTCTCTCGTCCCTCGACGTCATCGTATGCGTATGTATATACGACTCCTCAATGGAGTCATTGCATATCATCATCATTTTAATGAAAATAGCTTCCTCATTCGAAATGGTTTCATATTTCATCTCTCAAAATTTATTCGTTGCCGTTTTGAAAGGATGCATCAATCATCAACGTAATTTATTACCAATTCCTTGAGCAGATTTTTAAAATGACAAAACACACTCACTCTTATGGCTCCTCCGTATAGCGTCGTCTTCGTCGTGTCGTCGTAGTCATCGTCGTCATCGTCGCTGGTCGGATGCTCCAGAGGATTGGTTTGGTTCGTGCGGTATAACGGTATAGTGACGGAGTGGAAGAGTGTGGCAGTGGCATATGCAATGTACGATGAAGAAGAGCATCAAGTGTGTGCACAAATGATGCTGTCAAGAGGACTTACCTGAAGTAATTTCTCTTTACAGTTTACACAGTGGTAGCAGCAGCAGCAGGAGCACCAGAGTGGTGTGGATTGGAGTGGAGAAAGGAGCATGGAGAAGAGCAGAGCACACCGTATGTCAGAAAAGATGAACGTCATCCTTTAACCATGCAACATTACCAGCTTTACCGCACTAGAAACAAAAAGTATATACATAACATACATAGATGCTATAAAATTTGTTTCTAAAAAATATTGCATATGTATTGTATGTATATCCTTCATTATGAAGAAAAAACAATAAGATGGTGTGTACGTGTATGTGTGTGTCTTGAGGTGAGGTGCTGGCTTATGTAACCACAACCTGACATGAAGTAGAAATCCTGGCGCCAGCAGCGTGCTTTTGTGTCGGTGTCGGTATCGGTATCAGTCTCGGTCGTTACTATACGAGTATCCTTCCTCCCACTTCCCTTAAACTCCTTCTCCTTCACCAGAATCCTTTTATGAAAAAAAAAGAAACAGGTCCTGACTGGCACTGCAAAGAGGATTTACGATGTAAGCCGTGCGAAAATTTCATCGATTTATATTCTTGAAATCAAAACATATAAATTACAAAGCAAGTAAAATGACTGCTAGCTGAATATATCCTTGATATAAATCCTTGCGCTGAAAACTGAAATACTACACACTCCACGCTGATACTGACGCGCGCTGTACTGGCTGGCTGATGGCTGGAACTGATGGTGATACTGATGCTGCAGTGACAGGAGCCATGATGGGGTTTTTATTTGCTCGCGAAGAGCTCACCTTTGACAGTAAGTAAATCATTTCAAATGAAAATGAATCCCAGGATATCGTAATCCGATGAAATTAAATTAAAAAATAAAAAACATTAAACAAGAAGTTTGATGTGCTGTGCATGAGGTGAGGGTCCTGTTTTTTCAAAAATATTTTAAGAATTCACCGGTTGCTGCCACAGAATGTGGAAGTATGGAAATTTTCCACCAAAACTAATTTCAAATATTTGAAAATTGTTCTGCAAATTTTCATTCATTCATTCAACCAAAAATGAGCTTCATCGCTGATCAAATTTTTCTTGTGAAAATCGGGATCGGTGGTCATCTCGTGTTGGATATTAAATTTGCACGATTTGCAAACCTTGTTCAAAGGTTAGTCTATTCATTATCAAAAAGAACAACTCCGAAAAACGTATTGTCAGATTGAAAACCACACTTCTAAAAAACACTATTCATAATATAGACAAATATTCAGAAGTTGTGATCGTCATGCCGGAGATGTCATTAGGTTGCTTTTTTCGACATAAAAAATTATCGACATACTTGACAATAAAGCACTGAGAAATGGTTTCGTCAGTTTAACGTTTGTGTTTCAATTATTCCCAACAAGTAATCGTCATCATTAGAAGACCTCCGAATAAAAACTGAACGCAATACAAAGGCCATTCCAAAATTTGTAACCGAGTTGTCGAAAATTGGATTTACATAAATCAACGAATGTTGAATTTCATACTCGTACATGATTTTTTTATTCATATTTTAAAACGAATAACGTTTTTTCTTGATACCGTTTAAATAATTGCCTCATTTACTCAAATTTATTTATAGAAACAAAAATTCAATTGTCATCCTTTCAAAATTACAAAAATTCTTCGTCAAAAAAGGATCAAAATAATTACCCATATAGTTCTTCCAATTTCAACAACACAACATGACACAAGACAATGAAACCACCTCATCATGACGTTTCAAAAATAAACTTTTCACCTTTCAATAATCATTCAACTGAGTTAGAAAATAAGAAGAAATTTTCAACATAAAAAAAAAAGTAGGTACGAGTAAATTTGACAGTCTATACGAGTCTACAGTATACAAAAGTCTAAAGAGAGATAACTTCCTGCATCACAAAAAAGTTCAGCAAAAAGAAAGTTTTTTGTCGAAAATAACGAGACTCATCCTTATTTCTTCAGAATAAAAAAAAATAAAGACGATATTTTGTATTTTTTTTTTTCTTTAACATTTTTCTTTTATTGCTCTCTTTAGTTGAGCAGCAAAAGTTTTATAATTAAAATTCAAGATGATTTGAATAAGAGTAAATGAAACACGTGGGAAACAAAACGAAAAGAAGAAAAAATAAAAAAAAAGAACATCAAGAGTTTTAATGGCAGTCGAAGTCGATTGTTATCGAGATGAAAAGAGAGGATTTTCACCTGTCACTCTACTTTCTGACAATTTAATATTCCTTAAGACAAGAGGTGTTTTTTTGGAATCCAAAGATGAAGATGATGTTAATCTTTATTTTGTGTATAGAATTATGTGTTTAATGAGAACAATAGAAATTAGTGAAGATAAAGGTGTGACGTAGTTAATGAGGAACTAACGAGATAATTGTCAGAAATATTTTTAGCTCCATACTTTATTGGGAGATGTGAATGGTGAATGACAATTATGCCAAAAAGACTTTGATTGAAGTGTCAGATTGTCTTTGATAGTTTCAGTGTTTACGTCAATGAAACTATGCCTCAAAATCATAGCAAATCTTTATTTACTAATAATTATGTATGAACTAGGAATAAGAGTGGCCCCTGTATAGTGCCCTGCGGTACTCCTATTTTACTTTCAAAGTCTTTCATTCACTACCAATATATACTGACTTACTAACTTAGAGCCTCAGACCTATGAAGTCCGTTGGTATTTCCTAGCGGGACAAAGGGCCAGAACTACTTCTACGCGCCATCGTGTACGGTTTCCAGCGATGTATTTCAGCTCCAGCTCTTTCCCAATATTCATCGAAGCGGATGACTGCGAGCTCCCGGGGCTGAACATCTTTATTTTTTCCGTATTGATTTTTACCCCCGCGATTGCTGCTTCTTTCTCCACCCTATTGTCATTTGATGGAGATCAATGATCCTTTGTTAAAACAAACATACGTCGTCTGTGTAGTCAACTTCACCAAGATATAAGAGGATTAATTGTCTCTGTTGATAATTTTAAAACTTCTCTTTAGGTCCACAGACGTAATTGATAGTTGTTGTTAAATAGTGAACCCAGCAGAAAAGTCCCCTTCAAAATTTACGGAAGCTTCATGATCCTGTCAAATTAGCTGTCATTTTTTGACTCTGTTTTTCCAAACTATTCAAACTTCGTTCGGTCGCTTATTTTTTGGAAGTCTTAATCGAATTTTATTGGAAAATTTTTGGTTCAAAGTGGACAATGCCAATATCGAATGTTCTTGAACGAAATGTGACATCTGTCAAACACAGATTTTGACTTGACTTTATGATCATCTCACGTGAAGCTAATGAAAATCTAGCATCAAAATCTCCCGATTAGACAGCCTTAAACTTTTTTGTGCTTCTTACCTTCTTAGTAAAAAGGTATGCTTAATGTCAAGCCATGGAAGTAGAAGAAGCTCTAGAAACAAAAACTTATTTTTGACAACGAGGCACTATCTTTTTATCAATCGAAACAAAAATCATAAGTCGACGTTACTTCCGTGGAAATTGGCTCCTATTTCTATCTTCTACACTGAAAATCACTAGGATGAGGCTACATATTTTTTAATCGATTTTCGTTCTTTATACCTGCTGGAAATTTCGTACCCATAAAAATTGACTACATTTGAGTAGGTAGATATTTTTTTTAAGAAAAGTAATAAAATTAAGGGGTTAAATAGAAAAGACTGTTGGAATTTCCCTACATTAATTAAAGAGCTACTTAAAAACAGTTTGAAAAAGTGCGTCACTTGGATGGGGCCACATGAAAAATTTTATGAAATATCAAAAAAATGAAAGAAATGTTAACAGTTTTTGGTTTTCAAACATTTATTTCTTATGCCCCCCATTTTTCGATATGACCTCTATTATACGGTTTGGAATGGAATCATAAAGTTTTTTTAAATAGTCAAGTGAAATCTCGTCCCAGGCATCACGGATAGCTTCAATTAAGGAGTCCTTGTCTTTAAATTGTCTACCGCCTTCATAAACTTTTCGAGATAGCCATGCCCATACGTTTTCCATTATGTTACGAGTCCGGTGAATAGGGTGGCCATGGCAAAAGCTCTACGTTTTCTGATAAAATCCAGCTTTTGACAACCCTGGAAGTGTGGATTTGGGCATTGTCTTGTTGGAAAATCTAAGGCAGAGGTCCAAAAATATTTTTCATCTTCGGAAATGACCGTTCCAACAAGCATTTGTAGCTGTTTCCGTTCATTGTTGTAGAAAGAAATTCCAACTCGATTTTTCCATAGTAGGTGATAGCTCCCCACACCATAACATCTGATGTACGGCTGTGATGTCTTCCCAAAATTAGTTCCTCTTTTCTTAAATCATGGAAATAAAAGTTGTAACCATCGGGGCCGTCAAGGTTAAACTTTTTTTCATCCGAAAAGACGACGCGTTTCCATTGACTGCTCCAAGAGACATGTTCTGTTGCAAAGTTCATTCGCAGCTCCTTGTGTACTTGCTTTAGAACAGTTTTCTTTTTGAGTTTTCTTCTCTCGATAGTTCCATCTATTCTTATTATCCTTCGGACTGTCGAAATACTGGCTGATACTCCGCTTTTGGAGTAGAATTTGAAGCAATATGTAAAATTAACCGCTTTTCTCGGGATGTTGTTGCTTGGGCTGTGCGTCCTTTTTGGTTTTTTCCATAGTTTTGAGGATCAGCAAGATAGTTGTTTACAACTGTCTTACTTCTGTTCAGCTTCCTTGCTAATTCTCGGCTTGAGAGTCCCATTTCTTTGAAAGCATCGATTTGTCCTCTTTCTGCCACTGTCAACGTCTTTTCGGAACCCATTTGTAATTGAAATTTAATAAAAAGAGTTATTTGTAAAACGTTCTTAAATATTGCAACCAAAATTTTCAAAAAAATTGCCGATGTGAACTTCTACAACGAAATATTCGCAATGGCCTCATCCTAGTGACGCACTTTTTTATATCCTTTTTAGGTAGCTCATTCGTTAATGTAGAGAAATTCCAACGGTCTTTTCTAATTAACCCTATAATTGTATCACTTTGTTTTAAGAAAATATGTACCTACTCTCATGTAGTAAAATTTTCCGGGTTAACCAAATTCCAACACGTATACAGTCCGAAAATCGGTTGAAAAATATGTGGCCTCATCCTAGTGATTGGCAGTGTATAACATACCTCTTTATCAGTGGCGTAGCTAGGTTTTTTTGTATCCCGACTTTATTTCCCATGAATCTTCTAACACGATAAGAACATTGTTATACCATACCCCAAAGGAATTTATCAATAAAAACTACAATAAAAAGAAGTGGCCCTAAATGTCCGCCTTAATGGACCCCTATCGTAACTTCGCTGTTCCTTATTCTCCTTCCTCTTTTCAAGCTATCTTCAATTCAACCAAATCTTGTCTTTTATTTTAATTTCAATTTTCTTTTTGTGATGCTCTTTTTGCTTTAATTTTTGGAAGCACAAAACTAATATAACCACAAACCCCCTGGAGGTCCGAGTCAAGACAGCTGCTTGACTATGAATCGGCTTATTTCAATAATTTTTAAGGAAACCATAATGTTATCCTGACTCCTGTGGATATATAGTAGTACCATCATCAGTAATGAAATTCTTCTTCACAGGAATATGCTCCTTGATGGTCACGATGTTATTCCTTTACCGGTCTAAGGACTACCTACATACAACCAACAAAAATTCAGATGAAAAATAATAATTATTATTATTAAGGGTCGTTTCGTGCTTATTGCGCTTAAGGAAAAATACCAAAATGGGGAGGATATTCTTTTCGTCCTTCTTCTTCTTCTTCTAGTTCTTCTATTGCCATTGCCACAAAAACGAATTTCAATTTGCTTCAAAAGTTTCCTAGTATCCTTGCCGCAAATGTTGCAGCCACAAAAAAAAAGTTCTGGTTTTTTTTGTTGTTGTTATTGTTTTTGTTTTTGCCTTTTTTTTTTGTGTATCCTGCAGCTTTCGTGTTTACTAACTTGCAACAGTAATTCAGAGATTTATGCAAAAAGGGTGATGCTGAAATGGTGTAGGGCGTATAGTATGCTGGGGGGAAGGGGGGTTGGTAAAAGTTTCGATTTGATGTTATTGTTTTCTTCGTATTTTTTGTTGTTGTTGTTGTTTTTTATTCGTGTTCCTCGTTTTTGTGTTGTGTGTATGTATGGAAAAAATGCATTGTTCCTGGCTTCAGAGGATTGCATTGCATAGAAAAAGAGAGTTATCTGAGGGTTAGAGTCCTTTTTGGCTGGCATGGAGGTAATAAACTGCAATAAGGGTCTTCTGACACTGAAAACACATACAAAAAAAAGAGGATGCGCTGGCATTCGTTGCGAGTGTTGGCCAAATATAAGCTACATTGTCTAAATGCCGTGCATTGCCCCCTTTGCTGATACCGATGCACAGTTTTTGGGGGCTTCCATTGTGATTTTCCTTATATCCTTTTTTTTTTTTGATTTTTTGCATTGCAAATTTGAAAGTGTTGGAAAGGATGGAGGTAACAAATGGTTTTTTTAGCCAAAGAACTATACTCACATAGTTCATGCATATGTACATGTTAGTGAATGGAAAATAATTTTTGTGTAACTAGCACTCACAGTCAGCATAAAAATTGTTGTTCCTTTTTTTAAATTTTGTCTTTTTTTAGTTTTTTTTTTTTTGTATACATACATATGTTAAACTGTATTTGTGTGCCTGCAATTCTATTTTGGTTGGCATTTTTAAGGATTCTCAAATTAAATTCGAGAAGGTGTCCTTTAGACAAACAAACACATACCACAAATATTTATATAGAACACTTATTTAATTTTGAAAATGTTTTAATAAAATATGAGATGGAATTTTGTAATAAGAATTTAGTTTATTTTTAGCCCAAAGTTAACAAACAACGAACCAACTTTCATACCTACCTGTTGCTTTAAACTTTGAGATCTTTCATACATAACATCTTATCCTTGTTTTAAGAATAAGATTTGAATTTTAAATAGCAACAGGTTATTTTTAGCTACAAGGAAAAAAAAACATATTCGAGTTGGTGAGACAAAGAGGGGTAAGTAAAATTTAAGAAAAAATGTGCTTTTTTTAAGACGGGTGGTGTTCAATCTGGCAATACTTTTTTCGGAGTTGGTTTTTTTGACAGTCTTCACTTGATTTATGCTCTGTTTGGTTTGCAATTTAAAAATATTTTATAATCAATAGAATTCCTGAACATGCCACACAGCCAACGAAACAATTCATATATTGAAGGAAACTTTTATTGAGCGCATTATCTCATATCGTGGGCCTGTTTTTTCGGGTTATTTGATATTAATTATCTACGCACATAAGCCCGAAACAATTGACGTCTTGAAAAAAAGAGAATTTTAGGCACGTTATTGCTGAAATACGCCCCAATTTTCTACAAAAAGTGGTCGAAAATTGTCCCTCTTGGTCGGAATTCATTCGATCCAGCCGCGTCAGTTACTTTTCCAAAATAATTTTGAAAACATAATGGCAAATGTCTTTATAATAAAGCTAAATAATTTGTCATCACATTAAATTATATGCATTTTATTTCTTCTTGAAAACCACATGTCTAAAAAAAAACACCGATATAGCTACATTCCTCAATTGTTAACTAAGCCCAACGAAACAGGTATTAGCGAGGGCTATGAGTCAATCTCAGAGTTTATAGCAGTGCTCAGCTCAGGGATACAGATTAACTGACTACCTTGACATTATATCTGTCAATAATCACGCGTTTCGACTAAGTCTGCGATAAACAATCCTCTTATTAAAATCTTAATCCGTTGAAAGTAAAAACGGTCCTGCCTCAAGTCTGGTGTCGTTTTTTTCTTTGTCAAGATAAAGTGTCTGTAACCATCACAACATAATGTTCATCACAAATTAAGATCAAGAGTATTACACCTCTACAAATGTTAAAATACAAAAAATACAATTGTCCAAAACTTGATCTAATTAACCTTTAATTCTCTTATCTAAAAATAGAAAATATACTTCATCTATATAATGTCCACAAGGACACAATCCTATTTTTGTATTTATTATCAGGATCAGACACTCTTAAATAAGAAAAGGTACACTTACCTGCATTTGTCCTGTATTAAGTGGCAAATTATTATTATACCATACGTAAGTTCTATGTAAGTGTTTGTATTTGTATAACTACGTGACTTAACAACATAATTTTGCAATTTTCCTAAGTGCCATGGCTTTTCATTTAAGCTTAATCGATAAGATTCCAATTTGCAAACGGACACCTTCCTTTATCTAAAGTGGGGTATAAAGAGGGGGGTATCGTAAAACTATATAATACCTTAATGTCCAAGAAAATGGGAACCCTTTTTCTCGTTTTTTTTTTTTTTGGAAGAAAATGTGTAACGAATATTTTATGATTATTTTGTCAAGCTAATTTTTTGTTGTTGTTGTTTCTGTTTTTCTTACCTACATATGCACAAAAATTAAATCCGAACCCATGTCAAGCTGAGAGTAATATTTTTAAGGACAGAGATTATTTCTTTATAGTTAAGGTTGAAGCACGTAGGGGTAGTTAAGCCAAATGAGGGTGAATGATATGGGGGGATGGTTTCTGTCTGCTATGAAATTGCAAGATTTGTATTTTTCTTTTTTGGTTTATTTCGTCCTGTTCATATTTTCAAGATTTAAAGTTTGATTCAGTACTGACATTTTAAGTCGTCCAAAATTTCTATAAATTTTGAAATAGGGGAACTCGAAGAACACTTCGTCCCCCTACAGAACTTTCGATGCAAATTTACTTTAATGAAACGTCAAGAATTTAAAATTCAAGGAAGTTTTGTTGATCTGTCAAAAGAGTGAGTCAGATTCGGTTATTGCGTATCTCAGGAATCACTTGTGCTATTTTGTTAAAATTTTGTGGGATTTATTTTAATAGGACTTTATTGACTTTGAAGTTGGAAAATTTGCTGTTTATGGTATAAAAGATATGTTTTGGGCACTAGCGTCTTCCTTTCTTAAAAAGATACCTAAGCCAATGGAAAAGAAAGATTCCTTAGATCACACAACTGGAATTCCAAAAGCCTCCAGGTCGTCCTCTTGGGGATTCACTATACATTTTAGATCATCCTCTAACGAGGCAATTTAAATGTTTCTTTATTAATAAGCTCGGAAAATTTTATCCATCTCCCACTTTATTCCGCTACATTTGCACAGATGTTAAGGCCAACATAATTTCAACTACTCTTCGACTATGTACCGTTATATCTTCCTCTCTATACCTACATATACTGGTTACACGAACTGTTATACCTTTTAATAACTCACATAAATTGCCAACAGCCAACTATTTCGTAACTCGCGAGATGAACTTTTTAATGATATGCCAACAATAAACACAGATTTAACCTTACTTTTTTTTTGGTGGAGTGGGTATCCAACAAACCCTTTCACCTCCCAAATTTAACTACAAATTGTACCTGTATACGACGAAAAACAACAACAACACCAAAAGTAAAAAAAAAATATAAAGGATCGTCAAGAGTAACAAAAGTGCAATAAAAATTTTAACGACCATTTTGTTTGCTAACAGTTATGTTACAAAAATAAGCACCGCTCGCTACTTCTTTTGCATATACTCTTCCTACCTTTCATCCTTCACCGCCCCTCCTCACAACAAACTACAACAACAAGACTAATTAGTGTTTAATGTATCCTCCCTTATTACCGCTTTGCACAAAATGTCCTCAAGACCAAGTGTCAGTGTGTGTGTGTGTGTGTTTGTGTTTGTGCCGTTTTTGTGTGAGGCAGCGGATGCGGATAGAGATGGAGAGCAATGAAATATTGTTCTAAACTTTATCTTCTTCTCTCCGGAGGCGCACCCACCCGGGCCGGGCGCCCGCTGTCCTCTCACCAGCAAACAGAACAAACTGTGTCGCCAATTGACTTTCCAAATGGATTCCACTTTCATATCCGGTTTATACTCGTATAGCAAGTAGGTGCCGTATGCAGAGGCAGACTGAGAATGGATGCAGGAAAGGAGACAGGAGACAAGACTCTTCTACATACGAGTATATGTATGTACGTAAACGGTTTTGGTCCTGGTTGTGTGCATTCAACCGGCATCAATTGATGGGTGATGGGCAACGAAGATGGAGCAAGGAGGACGAGTTTCTACTTGAGAGTTCGTCTGTCTAAACGGCTTGCTCATCCATCATCGATGTCTCGAGGATGTGATGCTCGCAAACACACACACACACCCACACACACATTAACAAATAACTCACATGAAATCTTGGACAGGAAGTTTTTGTCTTCTATCTTCGTCGAAAAAAAAAAATAAAGACTGTCAACTACCAAACTTCTACCCACTGAGCGAGCACTGAGCGGAGCAGGACTTTTGCCAGGATTGGCACAGAATAAAATCACTCCAGAATTTTCCTCACGATTATTCATTAAACACACCTACAACCGTCGCGTCGTCAGTGAAGCGTCGCATCAGTTGGTCGCTTGGTCGCTTACTGTCTTCGGAAGACAAACTAAGGATAGTAACAACGAGGACGAGGACGAGGAGCCGCACCTACCTATATGTGTCATCAATAACTTAAATGTGCAGCGAGTTAAACACCTGGTTTCTTGTTAACTCTGATGAGTGATGTGACTTATTTCCTACCCCTTCCTTAGCATTACAACCCCCCTCCCCTACCGACACAATTTCAATCCTTATTTATGTAGTCTGAATGCGCTGCAAGAAAAACAAAAAAAAAAACGACTACACCCAAGAAGACTTAAAGCCCGGAAATTGAGTTTGTTTGTTAAGTTGCACCTGATTTATTGCAAAAGAAGACGAAGAAAAAGGATTTAAGAGAAACATACAAGAAAGAGGAGGATTAAAAATTTCACTTGAAGAATATCAAGTTAGGACATACGGACGGAGGGTAAAAAAGGATTTTTCGACAAAAAGTTCGGGGACTTGAACCTCTTAAAACTGAGATGGTAAAAAAGATAGGTGGTTATATTGGAGTCACCCTAATTAATTGAAATTGACGAAAAATCTTTAAAAATTTGTCACACTTATACAAAGCAAATTTTACACAAAATTTAGTCCCTCTTGTTTGAGTTAAAATTTATGTGGGGGGGTTTTTGACCTCGACTTTCAGAAGGATGGTATCCATGACGTTATAAATCTTCCTCCATATTTAAGGTATTAAACACAACTTATTCTTTTCAATCAAAGAATTCAGGAATTCAGGACTTATGTCTAACACTCACCTCCCCCCCCCCCACATGAGCACATGATTTATTTTCAGTTTGGTTTGCCATTTTATAATAAATACACTTACTTCTAAACAATGTTTGCAAATTGTGCGAATTAGTTACCTAAATAAAAGTTCCAAAAGCGTCCAATATTCTATCGAAATAATCGCCCAGCAGAGTCGGTACTTCCATGGATCCATGACTCAATGGATCGGGTTTACACCATGTTTACTCTAGGGGATAATGAACATCTGTAGAGATGCCGTACAGTGTGTACCGAAGACGTTATTGTTGCTGTGGGTAAGAGTATCGAAGAAGACCCCAATGAGTTCATCCGCCATCGGGCGCAACAATTGGAGCTATGCCTATCCATTTTATGGAAGAAGGATTTTGGTTTGCTGGCTGATAAAATCCAAGACTATTAAGCTGGTCCCATGTTCGGTGAATGGGCTCAAACCTAGATGGCCACCGATCCCGATTTTGACAAGAAAATTTTGTTCAGGAGTGAACACAATCTACAAAGCCGTTGTTAAGACGCCTATATTTATTTTTAGCACCTTAAAAGGAAAGATTTTGAAAAACTTCACCATTCCATTCAATGGTTTAATTAAGAATTCATTTACTATTCCCATAAAACCAAATTCCATACAAAAAGTCTTCTTTTTCTTTGCAGAGCAGAAGTTCACTCATTTGAATCGATTTTTTGAATTTATTCCTTAATGAATTGAATCATATGTCAAAAATTCTATTCAAACTAATTGTTGATATTATATTTCTGCAGAGTTTTCATTTTACTCCAAATTCCAAATTTTTCAAAACTGAATCCAAAAAATTTACCACCAATCATAAAAAAACCAGTTGCTCAAATAAAAATATGGTTTTGTATGACTTTCAAAATGCTTCCCAAAAAGCTTTATATATACGCTCTCTCTCTCTCTCTCTCTGTGTTTCTCCATTGCTCTCTTTCTCCAAATTTCTATAGTGTACTTTCATTACCAATCCAGCTACAATAGGTCATAAAGTACACATCAAATCTCTGTCACTGGGTTAAAGCTTCTTCACCTGCCTCCCATGAGAAAAAAAACAAAAATTTCCCATTATTTTCCCTGTACATTGTATTCTCCTCTTTTCTACACACAAAAAAACAAAAACACGAAGAAACTCTCCACTTTAAAATCAAAACAAACCGAAAAAGCTCAATTTTTGCACCTTAATCCGCTCAACCAAATTCAAATACACTTCATTTTTGCTCTGTCTCTCTCTCTCGATTTTCCAAATGAGAGAAATTATTATAAAATGTGTGACTCTCAAGCATCCTGCTTTGTATGGGGAGAGCACAGGATTCAGGATGCTGATGTATCTGACTACGAGTACGAGTATATACACCAGCATCTCAATAGTCACAGATTCAACAAATATCCTTTTAAAGTAAAATACATTCCTACAAAATCTTCAGTTACTCTCGGTTAACCATTCGAAATAGATGCTACCTAAGAAGGAAATAATATAATATATCCTTCTAAGTCAGCTAAAATATTCCAAATTTATTAGAATTCAATTCCAGGATATTTAAGAAAGAAAAATAAAATCATACAAAATATCCTTTCGGTGTTATTCAGTTCGTTTAGAGTGTGTGTGATTTTGTCAAGAATTTAGCACGAAATTTTTTGGTATTCGGATTTCGAAATTTATACGACAACGACGTGTGTCCTTAAAGTGTTTCAAGTTTGAAGTTCGAAGAAATAAAATCCTTTTTTTTTTTTGAAGAAATTATTCAAAGGAATACAAAAAGAATTCAAGAGTTTCCTTGCTCTCTTGCATCCTACACCAAACCATTATCATAATCATCATAAACATCTGTGTAGAGCATTTAACCTCTCGCTCTCGCTACTCTATATATTCATATACGCCATCGAATACGGTCAGTGTTCTTTCTCCCTCTGTTTGCTTTGAATCAAGTGTTTACACAAATTTGTTGTGATTTTCCGAAATTAAATTTAAAAAAATTAAAATAAAATTGTGTCCTTAATTTATTATAATTTTTGGATAGAAAAAATAAATTATTAAAATTCAAAAAAAAGGAAACCAATTGATTTCCCAGAAAAATCTTTAAAAAAAATTATTGGAAATTAAGAAAAGTGTCAACACTTATTACAAACAGGGTGTTTTTTTTTGTGTGTTCCGTAAATCTCATTTGTGAATTAACGTTCACTATTGATCGAATATCCCCCCGAGAGAGAGTGGATAGACACATAAGGCCCAAAGTTTGAACACACCTGCCTATCTTGGATACATTTGCATCACGTACTTCAGGACACGCACGTTTTCAGCCCCTGCTGCTCCAAAGGTATGTATCATCTATCTTAAACTTAACCGTGTCCTTATCCAAAGACAAAATAAGGACCTCTATTCTCGATGAAAATGTGAAAGATGTTGATTTCGATCGGGTGGTGGGTGGGTGTGGTTAATTGGAGTTTTATTTTGATATTTTTTTTCTGATCGGGAGATGACGGCTTATGAATCCTTTTTATGCTTTACCTTATCATTAAGGATATATTATTATTAGCAATCTTGTGTGGGAATGAATTCGGGTGATTTATACATTTTTGTAGAAGGAAAATCTTTTTCAAGCATCATGTTAAGGAAACCCACACTCATGGAAAATTTATAAACACATTCTAAGTGGGTGCGTTAAAGTGGGAAATTTTCCTAAGACTCGTTAAGGTTGAAGGGTGGAAAACAATTTCCTTGCAAGGAGTATTGATTTCAAATATATAAGAATTCTGGAGGGGATAGGGGATTGTGCTTAGTGCTTCCACTCAGCTTCAACTGATGTTTTTTTGGTTGAATGGTGGTGAGGTATTTGATTCATTTTCCATATTCATTTATTATTGATAACGTATCAAATCCGGAATCAAAAGTATGGGAATTCTGAAAGACTGACTTTTGAATTTAATGATCAAATGAAATTTATTTTAAATATAAGTACGTAGTAATAGAAACGGAGGTGAGGTTTCTATTTACGATTCAAGATGCATTTGGTTATTCTGCAATATATTTTATATTCATACAATGTTCTTTTATGTTTCATTGAAGTTTGTGGTGAATACTGAATATGTATCAGAAGATTTTGAAAGGTTGTGGTTATTTGTTTGTCTGTTTATATTGAAATAATATTTAAAGTCTTAGACAAATTTCACGGCAGACTTAAGTAGGTAATATTGAAGTGAAAATCACAATTCATAAATTGAATTAAAATTGTTAACTCGAAAAAATATGTTTGTATTCATTTTTGAAAAAATCTTTAATCCGAAATTCAAACAAATATAAGCTCCTTGTCTGAAAAGTAAAAATATTTTTTTTTTAAGTAAAACAAAAAATTAAAAAGGAAATACCTATTAGAAAAATAAATATTCCAAGAGAAATGATATGAAAATACTTAGTGGACAAAAACGTTTTTAAAAAATACCTCGATTTATAAATTTATTTGATGCTTTTAAAAATGTTCTTATATATTTTTTTCAAACGCTATCAATTCTTATGGTAAAAAAAATACTTAGAATTTATTTTTAAAAACTCTGAGTAAGGCATTCCCTGAAAAAATTTAAAATTTAGTATGATTTTTAATTAAGCATTAAACTGCTTTGTTTTAACTATTTTCAAAAAGAGTAACAACAAATAATATTTTCAAAATAATATATAATAAAATAAAATAAAATAAAATAAAATAACAGAACATCCGAAATTTTATAAAAATTACAAAAACTTTGAATTATGTTAAATGGAGTAATTTTGAGGTGATGAAATTAACAAACATTAATTAATAATTTTAATTAACAATTAAATTAAAAATTTAATACTTTCGGAAGCTGTTTATTTTTTATATGAACTAAATTAAGAAGAAAACAATTCACTCACCAAAATTCAATATTTCAACATTTTGGAGGAACTTTTTTGGGGAAGTTAACACGAATGAAATTAAGTTTTCAAAATTGTATACTTTTAAAATAATTATTGTGAAGAAAACATTAAATATTTTTATAACTTTTTAGGTAATATTTAAATTTAAAAATAAGGACGTTTCTATTGAAATATTTTTGATTTTATAATTATGTTTTGAAAGTTTATCCAGTTTTTTTAATACTCTTGAATGAATAGAAGGAGTGAGTCAGTTATTTTTAATTTTGAAAAAAAAATTCACAAAACTTTAAGAACTTGAGTTTTTAAGCTAAAAGAGAAATTCGTTTGGCGAAATAATTGTTGTGATAGTTTTTATTTATTTTATATTATTGAAGAAAGCTTCAAAATCTATATATATATAAATGAAAGTCTGTTTTTTTGTGTTCGTTCACTAACCAGCCAAACCGGTTGGCCGATTTTCCTAATTTTGTTTTTTAAATTAAAGAGGAATTAGAGTAGAAGGTTTAGGGCGTAAAGAAAAAAATTTAAAAAAATATGTAAAATATGTTAAACAAAGAAATTAAATTTTTGTTGCTTATTTTAACAATATTAGGCAATTTGCGCACACCTAAATCAGTAGAGATCGTGATGTCCTGGTAAGATCTCCGCTCTAGACGTAAGGGATCTTAAGTTCGCTTCCTTTCGCTTGCAACTTTTTTTTTATAAAAATGCATGGCCTGAACCAAAGTTTTGGTAAGGAAACGACAAACAATGAATTATATTTGTTTATACTTTTTTATATTTTTTATCCAATTATATCAACAAAATAGTTATTTAAATCACTGTTTTTATTTAGTTGGATATCGCCGAAGAAAAATATTTCTCGAACGTACGAACGTAGGAAAACGTACGTACAATCACACACACAGATATCTCTCTAAAAATGACAGATTTATAGGTATTATAAGACCTTAAAACGCCAGATAAGTCAAATATTTCAGTTTGACAAATCGGACCGATAACAATAACCTCCTATGGTCGTATGGGAAGTTAAAAAAATATTTTTTTTAATGCCCTGCAAAGCGGGCGGGGGTTTTGCTAGTAAAATATAAAATTGGATTTAATAAAAAATTCTAAGTAAGAATTTTGAATAAGTTATTTTGTATTTGTTTAAATTTTTTGAAACACAAGTTTAAAACCATAGAAAATGTCTTAACATCTAATTGTCAATACAAAAAGAAAAAAACTTATAACCATAAAGAATAATGGTTTTTCATCTTCATATCTAAATATCTATATAAATAAAAACCGATCTTCGAAATGGGTGATTCTTGGTTTTATGTATTCGTTATTGGTAGGACAAGGTTTGTGTGATATAAAAATTACAAAAAATTAACACACCATGGCTCATTTTTGTCTTTTCTCTATCGAACACTGTATTTTGTCAAAAATAAAAAAGTATATTAAAAAATATTTTTCCTTCAATATTTTAAATCAAATTGCTTTCGAAATTAAAAGTCTTACAAGATTTAATTAATGGTGTCAAATTTTCAATATTTTTCACCGCCGCCGTGTTTCTTAACTAATTAACTGACAGTTGATAGTCACACTGGACATTAAACTTTAGTATTTATTATTATCGATAAGAAAATGCAAAAAGTGTCCTCCTGGAAATTTGATCAAGACATGTACAAATGTAGGCTTGCTTTGCACTTTAAAAATCAGAATTTCTGAATTAATTTGATATACATACATAATCATATAATTCAGCTTATCTATACATAAGGGATGTCTCAAAAAGTCTTTAGAATTTAGACTATTTGCCAAATAACACTGTTTACAAAACAGGCATAATATTGAAGATTAAAGTTTGGAATGTCGAATTGAATTTTTGGCAAAAGGGCCACAGTATCTAAATACATCGTTTCTCGAAAGAGTGGGTTCTTTTACCAATAAAAAGCTACGTTCATAATTTGTAAGTAACATAGGCTATATATTTTGGTGATAAATTGGAGATGGAATGAAGCATAAAATAGTGCTTAAAATTTGTGTTCAAGAGAAATACAAGGGTAAAAATATTGAAAAAAATGTATTATGTTTTTATGCTGGACTGCAAGCTTATATTATCTTTATGCCATCTGCCAAGGCTTTTTGAATCCTCAAACCTAATCATATAAGCTGCTGCTGTTCATGGTCCTATGTGAGTACTCACATATGCATTCTTGAGTGGTTAGCAAAAAGGGATTCTCAACCTCTTACGAAAAAATGGTCCTTTATGTGAAGAAAAAAGATCTACAAGACGCTATTATTTTAAAAATAAAAAATTAATTGTGTTTCTCTAGATTTTTAAAATACATTGTATTAAAATTGCGCACATTCGTTCAGTTATGGATGCCAAAACTTTATTAGAACAGGCCAGAACAACGTATGCGGGGTCAGCTAGTATCTATATACTCAAGAACTGCTGAACCAATTTGGCTAAAATTTGACACAGTCAGTTTATATAGTCTAAAATAGACTATTACTTTTTATCCTGGTATAGATTTCTTTTAATCACGCCAGAATGGCTAAACGGATCTAGATGTAATTTGTCACAGGGATAGATTATTGTCTAGAAAAGCATATTTCATATCTTGAGTTTCTGCATTAAATTAAGGCGAGGCGAAGTTTTTGGAGTCTATAGTTTCTTATAACAGCAGAAACACTTCGCTTGAAACCAAAGGGTACTACACCCTTCTTACAGAAATAAACTCCTCTGATTCTGAACCGTCCAATGCCGGAGCCAACAATATTTGCTAATCAGTTAAGAACATGATCCTCATGAAATTTTAACTCTAAAGCAAAAGTGGTTTTTGTGATAACATATACTTGAAAAATCCCAAAAATCGTAACTGATTTACTAAACATCATTGAAATTATGGAACATTACCTGATATCTGAGAATCTTGAAATTTGTTGCAACTTAAAAAAATGGCTAAAAGTAAAATTTTTGAAAGTTTTTTTCAAATTAGTCCGTCAAATTTTTACCAAATAAACAAAGCACATTTATAATCAAATTTTCTGTTAAAGATTCGACTTGTTTTCCTTCTCCTTAAATTTATTAATATTTTTCTTACGTAAAGATATCGATATTGGTACATTTATTAACCTTGACACTATTTTTTATGAAATACAATTTTTTTGTACAGAGAAAAACGTGGCTCCATTTTTTACATTTGTATTGATTTTGGTTAGATTTTGGTTGATTTCAAAATCCTACTCTGTTAAAGTAGGAATCAATTTTTAGTCAAAACTTCACCACCATCCTATTTTTATTAATTAATAACAATGTAAGTCAAAATACATTACATACATTATCTATTTTGAGATTATAATTAATTTTTTCGTACACAAATATTTGCAACTTAATCTGCATAAAACTTTTTAATAATGATAAAATGTTGTACTTTTTTTTTAATATCTGCAATAATTCATTAACTAAACTTGAATTTTAAATAAAAGTTGAATTATAAATTATTTCCATTCGCAGAGCTATAAGCAAAAAGTTAATCCTTTAAAACTATTGTTTCAGTTCAAATAGTTAGATATTATATTTATATTTATGACCTGAACATTATTTTTTTTTTTGACCCATTTAGAGATGGAACAAAAAATTGAATAGAAAAGGGAAATATTATATTTTGATATGAAGAGCACTCAACTATGAACTATGTATTTTAAAAATTCGGTTTAAAGCTTTTAGTCAAGTTTGTATTGTTTTTTTTTTTTTTTTTTTGTGATTGTGTCTGTGTCTGTACACGAGTGGTTTCTATTAATATTTCCAATATACTATATAAATAAAATAAATTGAAAGTTATTAACCTCTCCTTTATGGACAAATATTTTGATTGTTTTTGCGCGCACCTAGTGTTACTCGTAAAATGGACAACCAAACCTCCTCGTATTTCTATCCGCAATCTAAAATTATAAAATAATAATAATAAAATGAGGTTTGTCTGAAATTCAATTTGAAAAAAGGTCAAAAACCCTTGAAAATTATTTATTATTCAGAAGGCAATTTGATTTAATATACATCAATTGATTTGACCATACGGTCTGGTGGTGTTATTGTTATCTCATTATAATACTCGTATAGTGTTTTCTAATTCAATTTATAAAATTCGCTTCATTGAAGCATGACAAAACTAAACATGAAATATTAAATTTAATTGCAATTAAAATATTGGTTTGAAAATAGGTTGACCATTTTGAATTTATTTTAATCCTTCAAGCAATTGAAGGCAAACAACGATGTATGGGATGGTTTTTATTTAACTGATAGTTTTCAAAAGCTTCCTAAATTTTTGAATACTTATATATATTATTTATCATATATATTTATACATATTATTGCTATTATACATTTTGACCGAATCGATCATTTTAAAGACCGGGTAATTGATTTTAAAAATTCGTCATCTCCCTGTTGATACAAAAATTTAAGACTGGATACGCCCAAATTTAAGTTGAAAATAATTCTAGTATAAAATCACTTCACTTTCAAACTTTGCTTTAAAATTAATTTTAAAAAATGATGGAGTGACATTTTTTAAACAAACAAGAAATTCCTTATTTTCAAATTGTCTTTTAAAATATCTCAATACAACCATTTTTTACACTTTTTTTGAAAATTCATAATTATAAAACAATAAGAAATTAATGTCGTCCCATTAGTCTTAGGTTAAGAATCTGACTGCTTCAAGAACGATTTTAATATTCTGTGTCTTAAGATTATAATGAAAACAAATTTATGTACATATGTAAAAATTAAACTTAGCTATAAAAAGTGTGTGACATTGTAAAAAAACAATTGACGTTTTATAGCCCTATAAATTTAGTGTAACGTTGATATTTTCAACAAATTTCAAAAACAATTTTATTCCGAAAGGTTCAAACCGTTTTCTCTATTAATATTTTATAATCTTTGTGTTCCACTAAATTTTTAAGCCATAAGACTGTCGGTTTATTTGAACACTCTGTTATTATTAGAAAATCATTAGACACACTTTTATAATTATTTTGTTTATTTTGTTTAAAATTTATCAAAAGACCGTATTTTTAAAGTTGGGGGTTAGGAATACCTTCACTCTCATTATTAAGAATTTTTTTTTGATTGCTTGTAACAGTTTTAAAAGATTTTTTAATATAAAATCCAGCAATTATTAAAAAAAAAAATTGATTCCAATATTCTGAATTTATCGTCGACATGTCTAGGACAAAAATATTTGGGACAATTGGAATGCCTCTGTTTAAAAACTTTGCAATTTTAACATTTAACACCTCAAGTTTGGAGTTAGAATCTCAAAAATTCATAATATAATATTGTCAAAAAATAATGTTTTTTGGTTTTTATAGATTTAAGATTAAAGAATTATGTACGTCTCTTTTTTTGGCCCGAAAATTAAGTTAAGTTTAAAAAGTTGGAATTGGAATATCATATGATATTGACACAAATGAAATACATATTGATTGTTTTTTTTTCAAATTTCTGCCATTTTGAAAATCTCTTTTCTTTAAATAACTAATAACGGAAAAGTATGGGTTGGGAAGGTATCTCAAGCCTTCTCTAACTAGAATACTACAATGTTTTTCCATTTGCGATTTAAAGCCGTATCAAATATTTTTTTATATTTTAGCTTAATAACATAATTACAAGTCTTTTTTATTTAGACCAAACACAACTAAATTTAAAACTTACGATTATATAGCGGACTACCTTTCAGGTACAGAAAATTATGAAAAATGCAGAAAGACCACTATTGCACTGACAGATTTATTTCTTAACTGATTTATATCAATAACCACGTTTTAGCAATACTAGGCGTGTTTTATTGGTAATTTCAAATACTAGCTAGTAAAATTTTACATGGAAAAGAACAGAACAAAAATAAGCTAGTATTTATCCAAAGTATTTTACTGAAGTGAGAGTTTAATCTAGTTAAATATAGGAGGTAGTCAAAAAGTGCAATAAATACAAATGTTGGCAAAACTTGAGGGTGTGTTCAGTAATAAATACACTTCTCCTGCATTGCAAAGTATAAGTTTTCCACAAATTTCAAACCAAGCATTTATTTGGGTTGAAATCAATGAAATCATCAAAACAACAAAATTTACTAAAATCAATTCTTCACAAAACTTGGTTCCATTGTTTTCGCTCTTCCATATAAGATAATTAAATTGAACAGGGAGTTGATAAAATGGTAAAATTTAATCTGTAGGTGCTAGATCTAACAACTAAATCAATATATTTTCAAAGTTTTACTGCAAATATAAGTAACAAACATTCTAAACCAACTCTGTGTGCATTTCCATGCAAACTTCAACTCAACTAGCATTTTCATGCTTTTTCTAACTCGACCCAACAATTTACATAATTACTTTCGAAAACACCCCATGTAAAACAGCTGTTGTTTTTTTTGTTTTCAAACTCAAATTCAATTTTTAACTAATGTGTAAAGAAGTGAGTTTGTATATTTACAACTTTTGTTTGCAATATGCACTCAATTTTTTCTATTTTCAAGTGCACATTTGCCTTTTATATTTTGTCCGTGACAGAAGATGTTTGACATCAATAATTTGACAAATAATGTAGGGTCACTAACTTTAAGAAGACAAATTAAAAGTGAATATAAAAGTGAATATAGCGTTTTATTGGTACTCCAATACTAGGGATAGATTACCAATAAAACACTGCTAAGGTTGAAATTTGAGATTCATGACTATGATTAATAATAAATTAATCGAATTTTCAAATTGATATCATTTTTTTTGTTATTTTATATAATTAAGACAGAATTAAGTATCTCATATTAAAAAAAAAAATCTGCAACGTATGTAATATCTGCACTTAAACTGAAAAAGGATAATTTTATTTAAATAAAAAAAAAATCATGTTTAATATAAAAACGTCCATATATTATTATTAATATGAAGTTTAATAACATTATCACCCTCTGGGAATATTAAATTGCATCCTCTTTGTTAATTATGCCGAAAGCTTTTTTTTTGAAAATGTCTGTCACGAAATATCCAATTATGAAAAATTAACCAAATGTGAACTACAAACATTCACATTTTTAATTATGATTTAAAATCAAAAAAAAAAATACTTCACCATTATTTCGTTAACTCTCCAACATTCGAAAGATTATTTAAAAGTATAAACATAAATTGTATAAAATAAATAAAACAAGTTCAACAATGAACCCCTATTAATATACATACATCGTTAAGCCTAAATTATGATATTGATTCATTTTCACTGTGAAAATTAAAGAAATTTAATATTTCCTCCATCTGCTATCCTTATATGTACATAATATACTTTATCAAAATACTCATAAATTAAAAACAAAATACTTCAAAAACAAAAAAAAAAAAAAAAATCAAACTTCAACCATCAACGTTAACGAAGTGAAAATTTAAAACCATTAGCAATCAAATTTATGGCTTTAATTTATGATAAAGCACATAACACATAATTCTGCCTAAAGTGTGTCTCTCTTCTTCTTAAGGCTCACGTTATACTCAACGAGTATAGCCTCATTAATTTCAACACAAATATAATTACAAAAAAAAACAAAATCCCTCTCAACTTTTGATGTCAGGAGCAAACCGAGTGTGTCCTCATCCTCAGTCCATCAGCGAGTCCCGTCGTCGTCGTCCTGAGTCCTTACCTAATTGAAAATATCCAACTCAACAATTAAGCATAATTAAATAGCCAACTTTTGTCCGGCCCTAAGCAGAGTCCATCCACATTATTTGACAAGCCAAAGTTGTCCGGCTTCAACTTCGGCTTGACTTTAGTTTGACCAACTGGACCGGCAGAGTGTTCACATGACCGTAATTAAAAATTTCACAGAGGTTTCCGTTTGTAAAGAAAAAAAGTTCACACATAAGGCTTTTGGAATTTTATCTCCAAACTCTCAAACCACACACACACATCCATATAACTTTGGTTTGGTTGTGAGTGAGACCAGTGAAATTATTTTCTATTTTGATTATTTAATTTTTTTGTTTCGTTTAAATTTCTTTCACTTTTGATGGAATTTTTAATGTTTCGTCGCTCACTTTAAAATAAAAAAAAAAAAAACAAAATGGAGAAATATAATCGTTATTTTGTTTGTTTTTTGAAAATTTTCCCGAGGCTACTCATCATGAATATTAAATGAAACATTTGTATATTAAGTTGAATGTCTGAATTTTTAATTCAGGGAAATGGTATACACTCCGTTCTTGTTGATTTTGGTCATCGGTTTTTGGGTTTCACGATATGTGTACTTTTCATGGACAACAGTCATCATAGAAGACATTTCATAGAATTTTGAAAAAAAACACACCCTTTAAATGAATAAAGTAAAATTTTAATAACATCTAAAAAATAAGAGTTTTCAAAACCTTATAAAAAACCTAAAATCATCATCGAATAACCATTTAATAAAAGGAATTAAAAAAATGTGGTCTAATGTAACTCAATTGAGGTACTCCTAAGAAATTTAAAATTTTCTTTACCAAAAAGTGTTATCACACTAGCCAATTCGTTCTTACTTCTTTACTAAATGCCAAAGATTTCTGTCAGACTATTTCGACGAAATGCAAAAATCGTCCTGATTACCCAAAAATAAAAATTCGTTGACCAAAAATCGACAATGAAGAGTGATTAAGTAAAATTTCCTTATCTACGATTTTCAGTCATAGAACTAAATTCTTTAGAATACTATGACGATTTTGCGTACATTTTAGAGTAACTCTTTAATTAAGGAGAGGATCGGAAACGTTTATAAATGTCACATAAATATTCACTATTTTCATTTATGTACGCATTAAAAATCAACATGACTAAGAGTGTTCCAGTTAAAACAATTTGAAAAATAAAAGTGGTCCCATGTTACTTCCTTGAGGTACTTCTTACAAAACACTAAGCAAAGACCAATTTGCTGGAAGAAAATTTAACTTTCGACAGGAGATTGTTTAAAATTAAAACAAAATAGTTGCATTTGAAATGTCTGAGGGAAATAGTAATTAAAATTTATAAAAAATATGTATTTTAAAATTTTTGAAAGAAGATCAAACAATTTTTAAGAAATTATAATTGAAACTATTTTTTTTTTATTTAAGAAAATATTTCAGAAATTTAATTTTTTACAAAAACATAACATACGTAGCTATGAATTTTTTAGTATTGTTTAATTTATGTTGATAAAATTATATTTATCCCATTTCAATTGACATGGAGTGTACTGAATAATATGACGATGGAATTGTGTATAATTTCGGAGACTCATCGGAGTCGTGTTGGTCATTTTCATTTATGATGTGGTTTGGTGTACAAAATTTATAAATTAGTTCAATTTTAAAGTATAAATCGCATATTCACACATTCACACACTTATGACGCTATGAAAGGACATTCAGTGTGTGGTTGTGTATGCGAGTATAAACAGATATACCAAAGTTCTTTTTTTTTTATACAAACAAATTTAAAAACTAGGTCCATCACAGAACTGCCAAAGGCACTTGTAAATATTATTTTTATTTTATTTTATTTTATTTGCATATTTATTCAACAAAAAAAAGTGCACTCGACGTACATAAATAAATTATATGCAAGCACTTAAAAATATTAATATTAAAATGCAAAGATTAATTTATAAGGCATTTACTTTTTGGAAAATATTATTTAAAATAAGCAAATGGTATTAATAATGGTAGTGATGTTCTTTTTTTTGGTGAAGGCTGTTTTAAATTTTTAATGCATGAAAGTTTAATGAAACACGACCAAAAATTGAGTGTGCATTTATGGCCCTAATGTGTAAACTTATCTTAGACACATAGAGACATTAAAATTTTGATTTTTACATATTTTTGAGTTGACAAATTTTAAGAATTGTATAATCACTAAATAGTATAAAACAAAGTAGCTTCCCGCTGACTGTCTTTCACTATTTATCCTTTGATCTTTAAAACTACCCAACGGATTTTGATGCGTTTTTATTATACGATAGTTGAGGTTTTCAAAATGTAACTATATATAGCATATTTCAAGACGGTACTATAATCTTTCTATGTATAAAAATCAATTTCTGTTTTATTGTCTCGATAAAACTCTAGAACGACTTGACCGATTTTGGTTTTCAAATGTTTGTCGTAGTACAAGGAAGGTTTAGAAAGTGAGATAATATGGAAAAGTTGCAAGGAAGACTATAAGAAAAACAACTTCATTTTCCCATACAATTTGTTGGTTGTCAAATTTTTTATATTTCAGTCTTCTGTCCAACGTTAACTAAAGGTTATAAAGTTGTCACTCTGTCAACATTATACAGTTAATAAAATCTTTTATCATCAGTTTGGCAGTGCCTGAGATTTATTGGTCTTAAAATTTCAAATTGTTAGTTCTGAGAGTAGTTAATGAAAATTTTGATCGGTTGGCAACATATCGACCAATTTAACAGCCAGGCGTGCCTTTAGAACTCAATTCGGGCGTGACAAAGTTCACCAATAGCAGTAAGCTAAAATCTTGCTCAAATTTTGGGACACCCTTTGCTTCCCAATGGATTTAAACACCCCTAAATCTTGAAGACAAGTAATACATTCTTTTCATTTTTAAGCACTTCAAACTTTAGGCAGGAGTCAAAAAGTTAAGTCCTTGATGATGGTAACATGCGAGTTCTCCTTGAAAATAAAGTTAAAGCCATGCGTCATTCCAGAATTCTTCTCCGCCTATTTATTATATTTCTAATCCTATCACTTTTCGGTCTATTTAACATCCCAAACTTCATGAATTTTAATTGACCTCTTTTTTTATCATCCTCGCATAGCAGAGATATCCCATCTCATAAGACAAAACCTACTTCAGTTAACCCCTTGAAGACTGACAGCCACAGCTTCAACTTCAACTTCAGTTCTCTTTTGGGTATATAAATTTTATACATACATACATACATACATACAAACATATAAAAAAAAATAAGAGAAAAACTTTTTCTTTAATTCTTTTGTGTATATGGATACATTTTTTTCCTTTTTTCTCTTTTCGTTCATTTCATAGAAGCCACCTTTTCATGTCCTTTCTCTTCCAAAAGAAAGGATATCTCGAATCCTGTGTCTTAAAGTTTTATTTTTTTTTCTGAGTTACGTCTCAGGTTTTGCCAAAACCAAAAAAAAGGGGGGCGGGGTGTTTATTTTGAATAAAGGTGAATAAGGCTACAAATAAAAGTCATAAAAAGAAAAATAAAAACTTTTGTGTTTTCTTTTTCTTTTGCTTTGTTTTCTTTTTTTTTCATCCCAAACTTTGATAAAAGATGACCTGATATTGAAGATGGAAGATGGTTGTGTTTTTCTTGATTCCAGACAGATGCTTTTTTTGTTGTGAAAAAAAATATTTGTTACAAAGTTAACCCCCCCCCCCCCACACAAAAAAATGGTTCTAAAGGTACAACTTTAACACCTAAATGGCACGATAATCTCAATTTGAGCTTTAATAAATTCTTCTAAGGCATCATACGTACGTATAAGGATTTTTATGTCAAAGAGAGAAAGAGGCCCTAAAGCTTTGAAAAGAGAGATAAAGTTTATAAGTTACTATAAAAATGAGATAAAATTAAATGATTTCGTTTTGTTTATGTGATGCAGCGAGTTTTGTTATGAAATTTACGACCATTTTGAAGAACTTGGTAATACGTATTTATTTTACACAACTTTTAACACACACACAAAAAAAAAATTAAGAGTCTATAGTCAATCTATAAGATTTATGCCACCATTAGTTTTTTTTTTTTTTTTGTTTTGTCTTCTTGAATCTTTTCTGCAGACTGTCTACAGTCTACCAACGTATGACTAAGTTAAAGACTGTTAAAAGTTTAACTACCAAAGTTATTGTTTTTCTTTGAAAAAGTTTTGTATTTTATTATTATTAAAGGCCTTTTGGCAATGTTGTCAGATATAAAATTTTCGAATTAAAGAAAGTGATTTTCGACCAAGGAGAAGAAATCACGTCAATCATGATTAAGATTCTTTAAGAAGAAGTCAAATTAAAATAAATTTCTGAGATTTAATCACTCAAACTTGGTCTTCTATTCAAGGCTGTTATTTGGTTTAATGTTGTATAGTCGTTTAGAAAAAGCTGTTAAATAAGACAATGCTAAAGGAAACACAAAAAATATATGAATGAGATCATTCAATACTTCAACTTGCCATGATTAAAGATTTTAAGACCTCCTACGATATAGAATAACCAGGGTGGAACTATACAGAGCAATGGAGAAATTTGTCATCTCAGATAGATTGGCATGTTTAACAATTTAACAAGCTATTTAGCCGGATTGCTATTCAGGCCAATCAACATCTGCTTCGTCTTCATCCTGGCGTTGAAGAAGGCAATCCGTTACATTATCACGCCAACAAGAGGGTCCATCGTCAACAGATCCAGCCCGATACTGGGTCTCGCAGACGACATTGACATCATCGGAAGAACCGAAGAAGTCCAGATAGAGCAACCGGCAAAAAAACTGGGGATGCAAATTAGTGAAGGAAAATCAAAGTACATAGTGACGTCGGCTGCGAGAAGAACAGCTGGTTAAACAATTAAGGTAATGGAGCACGAATTTCAAGCAGTCCAATCTTTCAATTGCTTGGGTCAATATAGTAGCAGTCGATTACAACATAGAAGAAGAAATACGCGGGGCTGCTCAAAGCCAACAGAGCCTCTGATAGTCTGTCGAAGTTATATAAATCCATAAATCTTACCATAACCTCTAAACTGCTTCCGTACAGGGCTATAGCCCTGCCAGTACTCACATATGGATCCGAGATCTAGATGCTTAGTAAAAGGCACTTCGACCTCTAAAGAGCATTCGAGTCAAGAGGAAAGTCTTAATGTCTTAATGATAATTTTAGGCCCTGTACATGTGAGGAAGGATGATCCAGAAATTTCTACAAACATGAGCTGAATACAATCTACCTCGAAATTGATATCATGAGAAACTTAAACTAGGTAGACTCCGGTGGGTAGGTCATGGTCATCTAGCTCTTATGAGAGAAGAAGAACCAACTCGGAAACGGTACGGAAATCACCAATACCATGTTTTCATTAGGTGACTATTTTGGTGATGCAGTTTTGTTGTGGTCATACAGGAGATTACAGATATGAAATTTTATAACAATCAGTTCAGCCGTTTTTGAAAAAAATTGAACAGAATATGAAATTTGTTGCGTTGAGGCTACCAATTCTAGATGATCTTAATTAGAAAGTGTCAAAGTCAAAAAAGTGTCCCGCTATTAAATTTTAAGCAGCTTGGTCCTCCCTCTTACTACTACACTGTCTAATTACAATGGTTACAAGAACACTATAAGCCGATAGACAAACTGATGAATTTTCTGCTAAATATTGGTTCTGAATTTTCTCAGTAATACTCAATTGTTGGCTTCTGTCAAAAACCAGGATTCTTCAATAAAACACCATCAACGAAATGAGTTTTCCATAAAGACTTTGTAGAACCTTTTAATTGAATATAAAAAAATCATCAGCATCAGCATGACTGACAAAAATTCTTCTCTGAAAAGGAACGGTGTTTCTAGAACCACATGTGGGATTTCAACAGATAGGTGACATGTGTTAGCCAAATTTAATTGAAGTTTGAGTGTGAAAAATAGCTTCAAAATTTCTGACACCAGCTCAAAATTTTTATCTATCAACTTTAGGATGAAAAAAGTGTGGTTTTTGATAAATATTTTGACACAATTTTATTATTTCCTTAAGGGTGCGTTACCGACTCACTTAAGGTTGTCAAAGTCCCAAATTTTCTTTATAGAGGAATAATATTGATTGCATAAATGGTAACACTAACCCAATTGACACTCTGCATTGTGTAATTTGACGTTAATTCAGAAGTTTTTTTTGATTGAACTTCTTTAAAATTGAAAATGAGAACTTTCTTTAAAATCAGTCAAAGCAATAAATTCTCCTAACCAATTATTTATTTTATCAAAATGATCAAACCAATGTCTATTTCCACTTTTTCATTTTTCACAATTCAAAAGGAAACTTTTTTCCCTCATCATCAACATCATCATCATTATAATCAACAAATAATGAAATGATTTCCTGGGAAAATTCAAGAAAAACCCCCAAAGTTTAAAATAAAATTAAAAATCTAACAACGGAAATCGCAAGTTAGCAAGTGATTTGTTTTCGATTCAACTGACTAACTTTTGCTAATATAAAAAAGAACACCATCCATCCTCCATTTTCAACTTAATTTAAATATATTTTATTCTATGTTAATACAATTTAATAAATTCAATAATAAAAAAAACACTTTTTTCAACAAAATTTAAAAATTTTCTTATCTAAAGTACTCAACTCAAGTTAAAAAGCCTCTAAAGTTTCTTTTTGGCAAATACACTTTAAGTTGGTTTCATGGTACTTATATAGGTATGTACGTGTTCTCCCGGTCCCGTTTTATAAAGACATATATAGAAAAATATTAGCATTTTATTCAAACAAGTCCTTGATGGTCCTTCTGTAAGTTTTTCTTTTTTTTTTCTTCCTTCTTCTTCTTCTTTTTTTCTTGTTTGTGTTCCTAATATTTTACGGAAAAATGTAACAATTTTCTTTTTTGTTTCTAAAAATCTATGTAGGTCTAGGTAAACACACACACAAACAAAGACACACCAAAACACATAAACAAAGGTAGGCATCTAAATGAATTGCAAATGTAAAACCTCCATTATTTATTATTTCAAAATTATACTAAAATATGAACTCCCACTCTCTCGTTCTCGTTCTCTTTCTCCCTCCACCTCCTCCTCTATATCTGGCCCATCACCAAAGCGCCCGACACCAGCCATGTTAAAAGGCAAAATACCGACGTATTTATAAAGTGCTTCCTGTTCCTACCTCGCTTTAGCTTCCGTTTTATTATAAAGTGAAATTAAATTGTTACGCTTAATTTTTATTCATCTAAATTATTATAATCGTTATACCTACCCACACCAACCTAGACCCACCTATATAGCTATGTCTTGTTCATGTTTGTTGGGCGGAGGAGGGGGGTTGTCAATGGCCTTCGTCATGCATAACTCCCAATCCCTGAAATGCCCTTGTGCCTCGGGTGCGGGTGGTATAGTTCTATAGCTGGGCTCCTGATGGTATAAATCTCCTGCATAAATTACTCAAAGCAACTCTCCCTTAAATTAAATCTATTCCATATACAATACATATAATGTACGTGTGTTGATGTAGAGATGTGTTTAGTCCTTCCTAAGTGGACAGGAGGACGATCGATAAAATCCTTTCGCATTGTTTCACGGCTACACCGACCGACACGACGACGACGACGACGACATGACGACCGACACGATTTGTGATACTTGCATTGTCATCAGTGCAATGTCACATGCCATGGTGTCTCCTGCTCCTCTCACAGTGGATAAATACCTTCTCACACCTCATTAACTGTCAAATTCACATTCACCATCTGTTAACTGTCAGGTGTTTCTACAAATTTAACTTCCTCTCTTTCTTTCTCTCGTCTCAAAAATCTGTGGAGAAGAGACGAGGATACAAGTTCGAGGATGTTTTTAGTGCCATCTTCATTTTTCAAACTGTAAATGTGCATAAAACACCCCCAACTGTCAGAGAGGACACATGAAGACACAGTTTAAAACTTCAAACTTTAAATTTAATACAAAACTAAAGTTTGAAGTTTCACAGAGAACTTGGTTTGGTTACGCTTTTGCTTTTGCACACACACCAAAAACCGACACCGCTATACCGACACCAACACCACACTCACACTCAGAGTCAGAGTTTCTGTTTGCAATAACAAAAAATTATTGACAATTAAATTGGTGATTCCTGAGAGTACAGTTAAACAGAAATTCCATTGCTGCTTAAATTACAACAACAACAACAAGAAAAAAGGATGGGGAAAAAAGGGGGAGCTCTGCGCCGCGTCGCACAACATTGCTCCTTCATTTTGTCGTTCAACAACAAAATGGTTGCGGCAAATTAATTTCTCAAGTGTGTCAGACCCAGCAGCAGTAGCTCCAGATTGCTGGGGTTGTGGCTGGCTGCGGATCCTGGATCCTGGGACCGGGATGCTTTCTGTATATTGAAGCCCGAGGGCGAATAAAGGGCTGCAAACAATATAGACAGTGCGGGAAAGTTTTATTCTCTGTCCGTTCGTTCACAATTCGGAAACAATGAAAGGGAGTCCTTCCGCCCAAACATCATCGTTCACACACACTTCCACACACACCCACTGACACTTCCACTTTTCTATATCTATCTATCCCATTCCCATATTCCGTCCCGGTCAGGATAATGTGAGTGCTTTTGCCATTGGAGGATGGTCGCTCTGATGGTCGGTCACGGTGTGGAACACTCTCTCATTGTCTATTGAAGTGCAATTAGTGAGAATGAAAAGTTGGGTCGATTGAGGTATCCTTGCACACACACACACACACACATGAGCATGCACATATCACAGGTAAAAAAAGGGAGTTTATACTCTTTTTTTTTTCTATTCTATTAAAATGAAAGTATGTAGATAGACGCGACATGAAGTGGGGGGAAGCTACCCCATATTAAAACTTAATTAAAATCCATTCTTCGGAAATGTGTCCAATATTCATGGAGATGTTGCCAAATTAATTAGAACTTTTTAAAAGGATGTGTTTTTAATTTATATATGCTTTTATTTATTTAGATAGAGGAGTTAGCTTTTTACTTCCTTTTTTTTTTTTTTGGTTGCTCGAAATAGGGGATGAGTATTATTTAAGTGGGGAAGAAAAAAATCCTTGAGGTTTCAATCCAAATATACTCTATTAGATTGGATTTTGACAAAACGTTTGTAAAAGTGTTAGCAGTTTTTATGTTTTAGTGCAACTTGTGTGTGTATTTAAGGTTCGTGCGTTAAGTGCAAATTAAATTAGAAAGTTAAACTTCAAAAGGAATTCGAATTGGGTTGTTCAGAAATTTTTATCTTCGGTAATACTGATGATGTGGAAAATTGATAATTCGACCAGTTGGTGAAGTTAAGTCAGTATTTCAAGGTTCGACTTTTGAATTCTAAACGTGGCCTTCAAAATTCTTAAGTTATAGACGAAATTATAGCCACAAATGTGCAAATGGGCAGTAGTGGAAAAAATCAATAAAAGGATATGGTGTTGCAACTGTAACCGTGGTAAATATCCTTTGACTTGAAACATTTATAAAAACAAATTCAAAATGCTTATGCCACTAACTAAATAGTTTTAACGATTTATTAATAAAACTAGCGGACCCGGTGAACTTTGTACCGCCCCAATTGAGTTCTGACAGTACGCCTGGCTATTAGATTGGTCTATACGATATACATATATGTAACCAAGCGATCAACATTTTTTATTACTCTCGAAACTTACAAAAAAAATCTTATCTCTCACTTGGCATTTAAAGACCAGTAAATCTCAGGCACTGACAAACTGATGGTAAAAGATTTTAATAATTTTATAATGTTGACAGAATGACAGGCAACTTTATAACATTTCGTGAACGTTGGACGAACGAATGAAATATAAAAATTTGACAATCAACTGACAGTTAAAAATATTTTTTTTTGGAGGTAGAACGATTTGTGTGGGAAAATGTTATTCTTGTTATTCTTTTTTACGGTCTATCTCGCCAATCGTCCATATTTTCTCACTTTTAAATCCTGGACTAGGACAAATATTTTAAAACCTAAATCAGCCAAATCGGCCAAGCCGTTCTTGAGTTTTAGCGAGACAAACAAACAGAAATTGATTTTCTGTATAGAAGAATATTGCACAGCCTTAAAGTATACTATATAAATTTTGCAAAACTCAAGTATCGTATAATTTATTGCTGCTTTTACTAGGAAATGAATGAAATTTTAAAAACAAATTTTTTAATTGAAAAAAACATTGTCTAGTTAGACATATAAACCTTCCTCTTAAATAACTCTATCTATTAAAAACAAAAACGCATCAAAATCCGTTGGGTAGTTTTAATGATCTAAGTATTCATAGGGACAAACCGACCAGTCCTTCAATTTCTTCCATTGAAGTAGGTCATTTTCAATGAGCCTTCCATAAAATTTTAATATTGTTTACTTAACTGTCTTTGAAGTCGAGTTGGAGAATACATTTTTATGGTTTGTATAAAATATTTACACTCATGATTTATAGACAAACATTTCAACGATTGTCAATCCATTAATAAATTAAAAGCATCAGACTTAACTTTTGCCAAAAAAACAACACAGATTCAATATCTGTCAAAAGTGAACAAACGAAATGAGAAAAAAAAAAGAAATCTTAGAATTTTATTTTATTTACTTTTACTTAACTTTTTTGTGGATATAATTTTTTCTTAAAAAAAAGCATCTTCTGCTTGAAAAACTATGAGAGGAATGAGAACGATTTTTATATTTATTTGTAATTGCTATCAATCTTCACCATACTTTCTTATATATTTAGGGATTTGCAACTTCAAACAGATAAAACAACATTAGAAATCCCTCTTACCCCCACACACAGCCCCCACATTTACAATAAATCTTTTATTCTTCAATCTTATATTTTTTTTCGTACATAGATGAAATAATGAAAAGAAAAGCTTCATGATATCTTCGAGGTTCGTCTTTTTTTGCCACCTATCCATCTTTATGAAACATTTTCGTCTTCGTTCTTGATATTCAACAGAAGATGAAGAAGAATAAAAGAAAGAAAAACCAATCACAATTTTTTTTATCAAAATCAAGGAAAATGCTCGAGAGAAAAAAAAAAGATTACTCGAAAAGTATCTCATACTCACATTTCCTCCTATCTTCTTACCTATGGTGCATTTTCCTTAAGGGATGGGGGATGAATGGGAAAACATTTCTCTTATTGGCATCATCATAACACCTCGATTTTTTTTTTATATATTTTTTTCTTTTTGTTTCGCTTACTAAATCCCATATTTCAATAAATTATTGATTTATCGATTTTGTACAACTTTAGCTGCTTTTGAGTGAGTGGGACTTTTTTTTTCTTTTATTTTCCGCGTTGGATGACAACATCAATCATAAAAAAAAATGTATCTGCAAATAATATTCCAATGAAATGTGTGTAGGAACTTTGATTTATTTCTTCTTCTTTTTTTTTGCTTGTCATTTGTTGACAAACTTGTACCAATGAAATGATTTGTTTGACTATTTCTAACAAAAGGAGCAGATTGTTTTTTTTTTTTTTTTGAAGATTAAAGAATTTTGAGGGAACATTTTGAAGACTTCAACAAAATTTAGCAAACAACTGAATTTCATGGTCTTGAAGCCAAAGTTTTTATTTATTTATCCAACAAATTTAGTAATTTCATCAACTATACACTAATAAACAAAAATTTGCTTTCAGCATTCTTGCTATGTATGATTTGTTTTCAAAACTACGTAACGGATTTGGATGTTTGTTTTTTTTTTAATAGATAAAGTGAATCAAGAGTGATTTTCAATTAAAAAAATAGTTTTTGAAATTCCATTAGACTGCTTTTCATTCCATAATCCATGTACTCCTAAAAGCTGCAATAGTCTTCTATATATAAAATCAATTTCTGGTTGTGTGTCTCTCTAAAACTTGAGAACGCATTTGGCCGATTTGGCTGATTTTGGTTTTGAAATGTTTTTCGTAATTTTTTTGACAAATTTTGAGGAAGACAGTAAAGAAAAACAACTTAATTTTCCCAAACAAATAGTTCTAACTGCAAAAAAAAATATTTTTGACTGTCAGTTGGCTGTCAAATTTCTATATTTTGGTCGTTCGTCCGACGTTAGCAAAAAGTTATAAAGTTACCTGTCATTCTGTCAAAATTATAAAATTATTAAAATCTTTTATCATTAGTTTGTCAGTGCCTGAGATTCACTACTCTTAAAATACCAAGGAAAAGACGAACGTCAACATAATACAACGAAAATAATTTTAATCTAAAGTCATGTTTGAATAAAATTAGAATTGATACACTGAGGCGTATACACAATATTTTTTTCTATAATTTATTTTAATTGACTTCTTATTTTGAGGGTTTTTTGAATTTATTCTGTGTTTTCTTTTCTTATAAGAATATTAAAATTATGAAAAATAAGTCAATAAAAAAATTAATGAATGAATTTAATGAATTTGAATTATTCAAAAATTGCTTATTCCCTTAATATAAAGGCTTTATAAAAATATTAATTTTTTTTTAACATATTTCTAATAAAATATGTCATTTTTTCCATGAAAAACAGAACACATTCTGCCATTTAATGACAAATTCATGGAGAGTATTTTTTATCTGGTTATATAGTACAAGAGTATTTTTTAAATCCTAAATTCCTGTTATTATTCACACACACAAAAAAATAGGACAGAGTGTTGTGCACCTGTTGCGTAGGCAAATTATTTATTTTTTCTTACATATTTTAATAATCTTTTTTAAAATTCCAAATTAAAAGATTATTCCGGAAAATTTCCTACAAATGCAGAACCTGCTTTTCTCAGAAGACTTCTAATGGTATTTTTGGAATAGTTACAACATTAATACTGCTTAATTTTAAAAGTCACTTTTCTGAGAATTTTCGGTTTTATTTTAAGATTTTAAAAATATTTATATATTTGTATAGAGAAGAGATTTTTTAACTTACAAAATTTTGACGGAAATTAGTCCTTTCAGAGCTGTCAAAAAAAAGAAGATAACAATATGTTAATATTGGACATATTATTTTATTTGTTAAATAATATACGGTGTTTTTTTTCAGCTAGAACCATAAATAATGAATACATATTGAAAATAATATCGGAAAGTCCGACGCGGCTATGACTTAATGGTCAGTCCATTCAATCACTACAATTTTTCAGTACTTTTTCACATAAATATATAACAGTTCCAATTTTGGAAATAAAGTTTTTATCAAATTCTTGGATACAAGTTTTATCTTTGCCAGCTTTAAAATGCAGTCAGAAAAAATGATAAACAAGCGTTGGCCATTCGACTCTAATTCTTGCACAAGCTGTATTTTAAAATATTCTAAGTAATCAAAGGGCCAAAGGTTAACAAGTTAAAAACGGCGATAGATGGACATTTCGTCATCTTTTTAGCAGCAATTCTTTTCGGTATATGTATTTCAAAAATTTCAGATCTGTTACACAGTTCGATATTCTCAACTGTCAAACCATGGAAAATTACCTTCAAGAAGTTTGTTCAAA
Organism: Scaeva pyrastri; assembly: GCA_905146935.1. Lineage (NCBI taxonomy): Eukaryota > Metazoa > Arthropoda > Insecta > Diptera > Syrphidae > Scaeva > Scaeva pyrastri. The sequence continues at coordinate 21,519,952 of LR989927.1, read as the reverse complement.
GTTAAAACTTACAAGATACAAAAAAACTCAAAATGTACATTGTTGTTCAATAATAAAAATTATATTTTCCTAAATTTTGAGCAATTAGGGAGAACATGTTTTTTTTTTTCTCTAATTTAAAATCGTTTGATGTATTTAACTTTCACTGTTAACATTCCTCTTTGTCCTTATAGTTACTTTTCCACTATTAACAAAAAGATAAAGTCATCATTGACAAGAAGTTTTCATAAGTTGACATACTTTTGTTGTATCATGCTTGGCATTTCAAATTCTAACATTAAATTCTTCAAGTCCATAAAAAACTTTTCTTGAAGAGTCATCATTTTTTCTTACAAAGTACTGAAAATAAATTTTACAATTTCAAGGACTTTTTAGTAATCAAAAATCTATTTACTTCTGTCAATACACAAAACTCTCTAAACTTTTTCTTTTGAACCATTTTCTAGAAAATAAATACCTCAATTATAAAATTCATTTAAAAAAACAAAATAATTCAACTTTATAAAAATATCATTTCACTTGAGAAATAAATGTTTTCGAAATTCCAAAGCAATTTCTGGCGCCTCGCCGCCGCGGATTTGTCTAAATAGCTCTTCTATGTTAAATGTTTGAACACAAACACAAATACAAGTATTGTAAGTATTTTCCAAACTTAAAAAACTATCTCAAAACTATTTTCTAACTCAACAAACCCCACCCCCAACAAAATGGTTTTTGTCTTAAGTTGGTCTGTTAACATACCATCAGCAAAGTTAAACAAAAAATAAAAGAAAAAGGACAAAAATATCTTCTACGAAATTGACTTTTCTCAAAAGCACATGGATTTCTTGTTTATGTCCTTTGGTGTTATTATAGAGGGAAAATCTTGTCTGTGCAAAACCATTCCACGTCATTATCCAAAAAGGGTCTCATAAATCCTCTCTCATCAGCGCATCCATTTCCATTCGCCATTTTCAATTTTCTTCAATGTTTTCATAAAGGAACGAGTACCATGACGACGACGACGACTGTGAGCATTGTCTCCCATCAGTTGACACCTCCTTAGATCCTTTCTACTATACTTCGAGATCCTGATTCTATACACCCAGCTTACACAAGCAATAATAAAGGACGACTGAGTTTGTTGTTGTTGGGTAAAAACAATTGATGACGAAATCGCTATACTGTCGTTGGTTGGTTGTTAGAAATCGTTATTTTCAGGACGATTCTTTTGGTCCTTAGGACGAACATAATACGTATATTTTTTTTCCTCTATTTTGTGTTGTTGGAAAAAAGAATCCTATACCAAATGTCATTTACATATAAATCATTTATCGTCAAACTAGAAAATCTCTTCGTTGTCCTTATTGAAAATCGGCCAAATAAAAATTGGAAATAAATTGTGTGTCTGTCCTTTCGGAAGGATGACGACAACGACGCAAACTTATGCGTACAGTCTGGGGCCCAGTAGTAAGAGACACACTTTGGGTGTTCCATTTGGAAGACTTGTCATTTAGAGAGGAGATTTTTACTGCCATTCCTGACGATACGCGTCCTCTCTATTGTGTGTTGTTTTCCTTTTTTTTTGTATATTTATATTAAAATCCTATGTCCTTCAATTCTTCTTATTGTTTGATTTTCTTCTATGCAAATAAAAGCTACGAATTTATTTTCGTCGTCAAATAATTTCTTGTAGGTATATAAACGACAGACCATCAACATCATCAGCCAGCATCACCATCACCATCTCTCACCGGATGTTACTTTATTTAAATTTGTGAAAACATAAAACACGTTACTTCAAAGGCAACCGGCCGAGCTGGAGATTTTATTATTCAAGGATCATTAATACACTAGATTGATTAATTTTGATAAACACAATTGAAATTGTTAGCAATTTTGACAAACAACAACAACACCAACAACAGATTTACATAGTACATACATCATTGCAAGATGTCTCGAGATGAATCGAGGAAATGAGAAACAATTTCAAAAAGAAGAAGGTCCTTATTTTTAATATGATTAAGGATAGGTAGCTTACAGATTTGGTATTAAGGAGATTAATTAAATTCCTTCTTAAATCATAAAATTGTCCTTGAATGTTACTTAAAATAAGGACATTAAATGCGAGCTTATTTTAAATAGTAGATATACCTAAACTCTATGAAGGATTTAGATTTTTGTTTTTTTTTTGTATTTTAATTAAAAATTGAATATTCCTTTAGAAAATTCTCAGAAATATACTAAAACAAAAAAGTTGCAAGGTTAATTATTTATTAAAACACGCTTTAATTTAATTCAAAATGAATTTCGCTTTAATTGATTAATTATCCATTTAAATTTGCAATTTAAACTGAAAAATTGACGTAAAAGGTCAAATGTCAAGTTCTTAGAATTCAAAATTAAAAAAAAAGAGTATTTCTGTTTTAGTTATTAATTTTAATTAAGAGTGTAAACACATTTATTTGACTTTTTGTTTCTGTTTATAAGTTCTCAGAAAACTATTAATTGCATAGTTTTAAATTTAAACGGAGTGACAAAAATTAGTAGAATTAAACAAATTGCCATCTTAAAATATATAATTATGTATTTAAAATTTATTTTTTTTTCAAATTTGTTTCAATGAAATATTATTCAAGAAAATTTACTTAAAACTTATTAAGAATTATGTTGTCACTTTTTTTAAGTGTATAAGAAATTTGTATACACAATTTTGACAACATTTTTAGGGATCAAAAATGTGATTAATTTTATGAGGCACTTATTTTCTTAACCTAATAGATGTCATTAAATGGCATTGAGATTTTTCAACTGTCATTAGAATTATACCTTTAGGCCAATTTTAACAAACTGTCAATGTCAAATTATGAAGAGTATAAACAACAATTTGATTATGTTGAAGCATAATTAATAAAGAACGGTATATAATTATTTTTGACAGGCTCAGTTTTTCAGTAATTAATCAAAGCAAAGCTTGAGTTTGGTCATAAAATGAGATAAAATGTAAATAGTCTTTTATTTTATTTATATTTTGACAGTTTTCTAGACTAGAATTATTATTATTTTTCAAATCAATTTTTAGATTTTTCAAAGAGTCGTTATCCAGAATGACCTGGATGCTATAATGATGCAAAATAAAAAAAAAAATGTTTAATGGCTAAAAACATCCATATGATACTTTGACATTGTACATATTTGACACTTTGCAATTCTTAAATGTTAAAAAGTTTTGTTTCTTATAAATTTACTTTCAGAATTACTATATTCTAACTTAATCATATAAAAGTATGGGGTACCTCATCGTAGTCATTTAGGGCCACTTCTTTTAACGTGATACTCTACACAACTACCTACTGAGATCTCTGGTGGGATAACCAAAATCTAAAAAATTAGGTTAAAATCGTTCTAGCCTGGTATCGGTGTCAAAAGAATTCAAAGAGACTAATGAATAAGGGTGATTTTTTAAGCGCAGTTTTTTTAGTAGTCAAATAAAACACAAAATTTTCAAAATTTCCATTGGAATCGATAAATTGACCTTTGCCATATTTATTTTAAAGATAACTTCATGTAAATATTGTTCGAGGCTCCGTTTCAAATGGGCCATTCGGAAGGTCCAACTTTGTTTCTATTCAGCATTCAGCCTGTATTCTGCGCGTGTTAAATTATCGTGTAAGGCTTGAATCGTGCACGAATTTTTCCGTGATAAAATTGCAGAGTATACCAAATACTTTGCACTTTGACAGATGAATTTTGGACGCCATTAGAAACCGGTGAAAATTGTGTTAACTCTTAAAAAATCACCTTTTATTTGCTTTCATTAAATTAAATTTGACATTTTTCATGACTTTTAAAATAGACAACCAAAAATATTTTGAACTCCATCTAAGCCTAAATCCGATCCGAGATCCGGTGTAAAAAATGACGAACATACCTAACCTAATTTGTACAATTTTGAGATTTCCAAAAAAAAAAAAATTAGACGAATTTCATGAGCAACTTTCACATCAAAGATATTTTAAAAAAATTAAATACAAATAATATAAATAATGTGATAGTTTGAATTTGGAGTGCTGAAAACATAAAAGTCAAAGTTTTGTCACAGTCTAAAATATAAACAGTGTTTGTCTTATCATGGCCAACTTAGCTCTATTCTTTTTGGCAAAAAAAGAGCTAACATAGACTTTCAAATTTTCAAACTACCACAATGTTTACTAAATTAAGGAATCAGTAGATTTTGGCAAATCAGAAACCTAAGTTAAGCAGCAAAGTTTGTACTTTTCAATCTCGTTAAAGAACCCTTATGTCGCACCCAATCAGTTTTCTAGACTAGAATTATTATTATTTTTCAAATCAATTTTTAGATTTTTCAAAGAGTCGTTATCCAGAATGACCTGGATGCTATAATGATGCAAAATAAAAAAAAAAATGTTTAATGGCTAAAAACATCCATATGATACTTTGACATTGTACATATTTGACACTTTGCAATTCTTAAATGTTAAAAAGTTTTGTTTCTTATAAATTTACTTTCAGAATTACTATATTCTAACTTAATCATATAAAAGTATGGGGTACCTCATCGTAGTCATTTAGGGCCACTTCTTTTAACGTGATACTCTACACAACTACCTACTGAGATCTCTGGTGGGATAACCAAAATCTAAAAAATTAGGTTAAAATCGTTCTAGCCTGGTATCGGTGTCAAAAGAATTCAAAGAGACTAATGAATAAGGGTGATTTTTTAAGCGCAGTTTTTTTAGTAGTCAAATAAAACACAAAATTTTCAAAATTTCCATTGGAATCGATAAATTGACCTTTGCCATATTTATTTTAAAGATAACTTCATGTAAATATTGTTCGAGGCTCCGTTTCAAATGGGCCATTCGGAAGGTCCAACTTTGTTTCTATTCAGCATTCAGCCTGTATTCTGCGCGTGTTAAATTATCGTGTAAGGCTTGAATCGTGCACGAATTTTTCCGTGATAAAATTGCAGAGTATACCAAATACTTTGCACTTTGACAGATGAATTTTGGACGCCATTAGAAACCGGTGAAAATTGTGTTAACTCTTAAAAAATCACCTTTTATTTGCTTTCATTAAATTAAATTTGACATTTTTCATGACTTTTAAAATAGACAACCAAAAATATTTTGAACTCCATCTAAGCCTAAATCCGATCCGAGATCCGGTGTAAAAAATGACGAACATACCTAACCTAATTTGTACAATTTTGAGATTTCCAAAAAAAAAAAAATTAGACGAATTTCATGAGCAACTTTCACATCAAAGATATTTTAAAAAAATTAAATACAAATAATATAAATAATGTGATAGTTTGAATTTGGAGTGCTGAAAACATAAAAGTCAAAGTTTTGTCACAGTCTAAAATATAAACAGTGTTTGTCTTATCATGGCCAACTTAGCTCTATTCTTTTTGGCAAAAAATAGGCTAACATAGGCTCTCAAATTTTCAAACTACTACAATGTTTACTAAATTAAGGAATCAGCAGATTTTGGCAAATCAGAAACCTAAGTTAAGCAGCAAAGTTTGTACTTTTCAATCTAGTTAAAGAACCCTTATGTCGCACCCAATCTATTTGTTCATTTAGTTTTATTTCAACAATATTAAAACACCTAAAATTCTAAAAGTCTTCAAAATCTTAAAGTTCAAAAAAAAAATTGTATTTACACAAATAAAATTGAAGTGTTCGACCTAAAAAAGACCATATCAGTTTGGAATTTTTATCAAAGACATCGTTTTTGAAAAACCTTATAAAAATAAATTTTCACAAACGAACCCTCGTCAAAATTTATATGAATTCACGATTATAACCAATACAAGTGAGAAAAAAAATAAAATAAAAGAAAAAAATAAATGAAAACTTTCAAAACCGGTAAAAATGCTTTGCTATTTGACGAGACTTAAATACCTAATATAAGGTAGGTTTATGTCCTTTTTTTTGGAAAATCAATTTCATGGTCTAAGAACCAACCCCTGTTCAGTCAACTTTGAAACTGTCGAATTTTCGAATTTTTTTTTTGTTTGTTGCTCTCCTTGTTATTTTTTGTTTGTTGTGTGTTTTTCCAGAAACGGAAGGGGGTGGATAAGTTTTTCTAGACGGTTAGTCCCTATTACAAATGTTCCATTCTAACGACTACCTTCGATTTGTTTTGTGTTTTTTTTTTTATAATACTTTGACAAAAGAATAATATTCATTGCTGATTGAAATTTTCTCACGTACCACCATTGTATTCCAATTTATTCTTTCTTATTTTCTTATTGCAAAAAGCAAAAAAAAAAAGGACAAAACACACAAAACAAGGACTTTGTTCAACGAACTTGCGAAACACACTTTGTTATCTTGATGACAACTACCTACGATATAGAACGTGACAGTTTACAACAATGCATATCATCTTACTAAAAGAATTTTTTTTACTCTATACCTTTCCTCCATGCCCTCCCTGTCCTACTTTGACAGCAGAAAGAGGCATTTTATATTCAAAACGTTTTTCTCAATTTCAAGACGGTTAGCTGCGAATCTTTTTTAAATTATTTTTATTTTTATTCTTTTATAAAAAGGATTTTCAAAATTAAGTAAGAAACTTTAACAAGTTTTTTTTTTTTCTTCTTCTTTTTCTTTTGACTTTGACATTTTAAATGGAATAATTTTTCTTTCTTTCTTTTTAAGAGATCTTCTTCTTACGGAGAAAAATCTAAAAGATGACCAAGCATATTTCTTAGACAGGGAAAAGCTTAGGGATTTAATTCAACATTATATTGATTGAATTGATGATGAGATGATTAATTGTTCTTTACGGGATAGTTTTTGAAATACGAATACGTTATATTTTTAAATCTGTTGCTGTTGTTTGATTTCAAAAACTATGATTTTCGGTCATACACTATAAATATTCAAATTCAAATTTAAAAAATATCTCAAAAACGTGTCAAACGTTTGCACTTTTAAATTGAGTCAGAATTCGTATTTTTCAAACTATTACCCTTTCTTTTGATGGTTTTTGAAAATCACCCAATTTTTTAAGAATTAAATCTCGTAAAGTGACAAACGTGTACATATAAATAGAATCACTTCATTTCATCTCGTATTTTTTTCCCGGTCTTTGTAAAGAGATTTTCAAATCCGTTCAATTCAAAGAGAACTGAAAAATTCAGCAAACTACTGCTTTTCGAAACACACACATAAAAAAGGACTTAAATCGGAGACCAAAAAATACAACTTCCAAAAGCAAAAATACCAGACTACGAAACCAGTAGTTTCTGTATTGAAACTTTAGCTGTTAACATCCTCAAACAAAACACCCAATAATACTCAAAGGACTAAAAGCTTTTGACTTTTTGATGATTAATTTCATCAAATCCTCTATGATGTTGTATACATACATATGTAAAGACTTTTCCTTTTGATGATTGGCAACAATTCAAAAAACACAACAACAACAACTCAAGCAAATAGTGAAAACGGTTAGAAATCACAGTGTTTATCTGACAGCGGATTTTGACTATAACCAGTCAAGTCGTCAGAAACGAAAAGTTATCATCGCTGTCAAAATACTGACGTGTCAACGCAATTCGTACACAAAACGACCACCGACGACGACGAGGATGTCAAAAAATGGAAAAAACAAAAAAATATTCAATTTTTGGTGATTTGTTCAATGCTGCCTGTGAATTTTCAATCCCTTTTCTGTCCTTTTTTCCCGTTTTGTTTTTTTTTTTATTCTTATAAAGGATCAGCGGATGTTGTAGTAGTTGCTTTGGTTGGGTGTGGTACCAACATCAAATGCAAATGTGGAAAAGTTATGAAAGTTTAAGCGGTTTTTTTTTTTTTTTTTTTTTTGAAATATGTATTTGTGTAAGTGTGTGTGAGTGTGTGCGTTTGGAATTGAAATTCCGCCAAAAAGACTGGAATATAAATTGAAAAATCATACAAGACTTTTGGATACAGGATATTTGGCTTTTACTCTGCCGCTTTACCACCACCACCGTCGCCGTCGCATGAAATACAGGATTTGGGACATTTCTACACACATACTCGTACATATAAAAACTTTAGATGGCAGTAGGAATGTGATTTACCTTAGCGGCTTATAAGGGCAAACAATTTGGTAAAAAGCCCATCATAACCCATCCCATTGCATTCCATTCCCACATAGCTTTGGTTTTGTTTATTTGTATTTGTATTTGTTTTTTTTTTATTTGATAATTTTCAAATTAAAAATTCATAAGAGTTATAGTTTGGGGAGGGTATACCCACATTCTAGACATGACATCGAAATAGATTGCAAATATTTTCAATTTCCTCTTATAGTCGATTAATATATGGGATGGTCCTGAACATACAAAAATGAGTCCACCTCTGGAGCCTCGAATTCCGATATAGGTAGATCAACATTTATATGGTTGGGATTTTATAGACAGTGGCAGGATTATACAGAGAGGACATAGCATCGAGTGTATCTACATAAAAGTATATTCAATCTATTCAAATAAATTAATCAATTCGAGTGCTGGCAAGCTAATTAAAATGTTCATCAGAAACAAGCTGTTACGGAAATTTTACCCGAAATCAAATCGCGCACCTTCACTTAATAAAATGTAAATGTCAAATTGTTTTTTTGTATTAATTGTCTACTCGACTGTGTGAGAGCGGGACGGCCGTGGTTTACCAACTATCGGTTCTCTCACTCAGTTCTGTGGCGAAAACCATTCTTTTGACAGGTTTAAGCTTGGCTCCTGGAATGCCGAGTTCAAATGATGCCAAATCAGACGGACGGTCTGATCAGTTCACACGAACTATGGAAATGTAGAATGGCCGATGGCCCAACATAAATTCATGAAAATACTTTTATGTAACATCTTATTTTTATTAACTATAAGTCTATATTATTAATTTGTATTTAAATTCGGACGTTAGGGTCGGTTCCCACAAACTTTCTTTTAACAACAAGAGACAAAACACGAGAATATTATTTGTAACTTTTAACTATACCTCGTGTGATTCACCCTTTACTCCAGAATTTTCTTCTTCGTTCCTTTCTACCTATTTTGATTCGCGGAGTAGTGAGAAAGTCACTCGTTTGGTTAGCAACATTTTGAACTTTGGTTTTCATTCCATGGGGTGGTTGAATGCAACCCTGGAATAGTCGTAACCTGGAAAACGAATCCAGCGGGCGGCGAATTCCAGGATGACTTGCAATGAGATGGGAGAAAAGGGCGAGTAAGCAGGATCACGAGCATTTCGGCACAAAGTTGCTCTCAACAGGCCGATTTGGATTGGCTGTTGATGATGTGTCCGAGATCCGCCACTCCAGATAGGCTGAAAGCCGACACGGCGAAAGGAAACAAAAGAGGCGAAACAGATCGAAAAAGATTTGTTAGTCACTTTTGTTTCAGTCGTGAGAGTCTTCGGACACAAAAAAAAGATAAAGAAAAAAAAAGAAAAAAAAAAAACCAAAATTCAAAAGAATTAAGAAATATAAAGATAAAGTTAGTGTTGAGTAAAAAGAAATTGTATTCCAAAAAGATGTTGGAGGAAAAGTTTTACTGAAGAAGGAGGGAAGGAAGAAGAAGAAAATTTGGGAGGAAAGGATAGAGGTGAAGGAAAAGATAAGTACCATTGTGTTTCGTGGTGTTCTTAGTTTTCTCTTTGATATATATATACCTATTAATTTCAGAAGATTGATTTCGTATATTTTCAATAGCTAGTTGTTTTGTCTCTTGTGTCGTATATATATTCTATTTGTGATTTCGAACTAATACGTTCACCAAATTGTGGAACCCGACCTTAACGGTCCTTATAAAATTTTTTTGTCGAAAAGATTCTGAGTTTTACTCCTATTTTAAAAAGGTTTCTCAGACAATAAAATTATCAAAAATTAAATTTCCTTGTTGTTCGTTATTTTCGCCGTTTGTGTTGATATTTGTCGAATTCCGCTCCAGAGGTTTGTAATTTCCTCACTCCACTACAAAAAAAATTACTGGCGCCCTTTCCTTTTCAGATACGCTCCTGGTATATATATATATATATATGTATATCAAGTAAGTACTAATTCATATTAATTAATTGGTGATTGATTACTTAATAAATAAAAAAAAAATTCGTCGAACCCACCCCTTAACTGAGCGAGCTGTGGTGGCAGCACTTATATTGCAGCCTGTTGCAATTCCCTTTTTTTTCCATTCGCCTTGTCGCTTATTCGCCACTACAATTGACAGTTCGGCAAACGACATCGTGGGTGATCTCTATTCTAAATCATTAGTTTTCTTTTTGTTCATAATTAAAATTGCAACAATTGGCACCCAACGTGTGGGGCTTGTGAAAAAAAAATATATTTGTTCTGAGAAAATATTTCCAACCGCGGTGAAAAGCCATCTTCGTTTGAAAAAAATTTAATTAATTTTTCTAGTGATTGTCCCAGTGTTATTAGGGAAGTTTTCGTTTATTCTGTTTTATTCTTTTTACTTTTCTTAGTTTTCTTTTCTTTCAGTGCTGTTATTGGCCCATTAATAAATTAAATTAATTCGATCATCATACCAATATAATAATTATACCTACCTAGTGAGTGGCTTTGATAAGTGGTTCCCGTTCTTTTATATTGGATAAAGTGTACCTACCTAACCTGCATGTTACATACCTACATTAGCTAAAAAGGAAATTACTCTAGGAAACTGTAAGTTGTTTTATTTTCATTATCTTTTACCATTGTCGAGATCTGAAAGGAAATACCTACATACATACATAAATATAATTAAATTAATTTCATATTTTATTTGTAAAATAATTTTAAAATTTATCAAACTGATTCCAACAGTAAATCTTCGTACGGTGTTTATTTACCTTTTGCATAGTGGCTGAAATATATCTCTTTGGTGTTTTTTTTTCGTTCGCGCAAAAATTTTGCAATTCGACTTTTGGTGTGACCATATATATAATTTTTTTGATACATTTATTTTTGCTTGAGCATACTTTCGTTGTATATTTCGTTAATTTAGAAGTGGAATATTGGAAAATTTCATAAAGTTTATAAACTATTTTGTTTTTTTAAATCAATTTTTTTTATATATTATTTTTTTTCTCTTTCTTGAGGTGGTGTAGTTGAAAAAATTTTAATCACTAGTACAGGGCGGTGCAAAAATTTGTTTCTGGTTAAATCCAAAATTATTTAAAAGTCAACTGGGCGTTGATTTGGTGCCTTAGTTCAACGTTTTAGTTTCAAGTATATTGTCCATCCTAGTAAAATAATTATATTTGCATTAATTTACCAATTTTTTTTTACCAAAATTATAATCGTGGTTTTAATTGTTTTGGTGTGATCGTGAACAAAGTCAACTTTTTTTAAATACTTCGTAATCGAAATTTCTATCGTATGCAAACAAGGTCAACTGGGTGTTGATTTTTGGGACCTTTTTTTTTTAATAAAAAAAAAAAATTTTTTTTTTGCCTTCGAAAGTAATTTTAGCTTTCGAAATTTAAATTCTTTTCTCGCGATTTTATAACATTTTAAATAGAGGTTCGGACAAACAACTGGGTGTTGATTTGGCCTCGTTATAGTTCGGTGAAGACATTTTTCGGTTTTTATTGTTATTCCTTGCACGCTTACTTGAATTTTTTTTGCGTATAAAACAACCAGCTGGGTGTTGGTATCGTGTTTTCGTGATCGGTGCTTAATATTTTGATTTGTTTAGGAAGTTGGTATTGTGTTTTCGTGATCAGCTGGGTGCTATTTCGATTCAGTTTTCGTCTATTGGGGTATTTTTTTTATATGATGGATGTTAATAGACTATCGAAAGAGGAATTGCTTTACGAGTTACAGGCTCGTGGGCTTAAGGAAGGGACGGTGGATAATATGAGGATGGCGTTGAGGGCGTCGCGAACTCTGGAGCGTTCAGGCTCGATCCCATCCGATAGTCCACATTATCCATTTTCTTGGGAAGATGACGTGAAAGCAGTAAAGTCGAAGATTTTAGAAATTAGGGACCTTTTGAAAACACCTCCGAAAAATCCAAAATCTTCGGAATATTTGAAGATTTTGACAAAAATAGAATGGGCTTTAGGTAGGGTGAATAGGGCGAAGGCTGAGTCCTCCGAGGAGGTAAATGAAGGGTCGGACTTGAGAGGTGAACTTCTGTTACTTATGGCGAAATTGTCTGAGGGCGAAGAGTTTATAAATGAAAATCCAAATTCAGCGGAAAATATAAAAACAAAATCAACAATGTCGACAGCAGCTTTGGAAGTATTGCCCACTGCAACGGTCGACCAACGTGCGAGCGCTCGGGAATTCCAACGACTTGGTGATGAGCCCTGCGACCGGTTTTCCGAGCGTATCGAGAAATGGAACGTGAAGTTTTCTGGTGAACATTGTGGTTCATCAGTAAATTCATTTATTGAACGGATTGAAGAACTGAGGGAAGCAAGAGGGATTTCAGAGGCTAGGGTTTTAAGGTCAGCGGTGGATTTATTTTCAGGGAAGGCTCTCTTATGGTTTAGGGCGATTAGGGACACCATCTCAACGTGGAAGGAGTTGGTTAGGGAGTTGAGGTTGGAGTTTTTACCCTCCAATTATGATGACCTTTTGCTCGATGAGGTTAGGCGGCGTACCCAGGGTAGGGATGAGACAATGGGAATGTACATTGCTCTCATGCAAACCCTATTTAAAAGGTTCTCGGAGCCTCTGAGTGAGAGTAGAAAACTTTCTATTCTCATGAAGAATATAGCTCCCTTCTACCAAACGCAATTGGGTTTGGCTGAAATTAAATCAGTCAGTGAACTTGTTGCGTTGGGTAGAAGACTCGAGACGATAAGAAATAATGTGGAATCTTTTGTGCCTCCTCCGACAGGTCGCAACAGGCAGGCTTTGGAGCCTGATGTTGCTTATGTTGCTTCCGTACAGGAAGCAACAGTTGCAGTTAATCGAAACCCACCACCTCGTAGGCCCACTCGCTGCTTTAACTGCAATAGGGAAGGTCATTTTTCGAATACCTGTTCCGCTCCTAGGAAATGTTTTGGTTGTGGGGCAGTAGGTACAACCAGACAAAATTGTAGGCGTTGTTCTGGTTCGGGAAATGGTCAACGGTCTCTTGGGCCAGCAGGGCAAGAGCGCCGTCACAATTAAACAGGTCGCCTGCTGACGACCAGCTGGTAAAACTTGGTTTCACGTTAGAGACAAGTGGGGGCGATAGTCGTCCTTACTTGGGGGTAAACATATACGGGTTTAGGTTTTTAGGACTTTTAGATTCAGGAGCTTCAAGAACGATTATTTGTAGGGATGTTTGGAAAGTTTTGAAGAATTTAGGGTTAGGATTAGAAAAGAGTAATGTTAGGCAGGTTAGGTTAGCAGACGGTACCGGAGTTGAAGTTTTAGGAATAATTAATCTACCAATTGTTGTTGAGGGCAAATCAGTTTTATTAAATTGTTTGATTATACCCAATTTACCACAAGCGTTGATTCTCGGTGCAGATTTTTGGGCACTGTCGGGTATCGTCCCGGATCTTCGATCACGCAGGTGGAATTTTTCGAGCCAAGAGATGGTGGCTTCGATTGAGACTTCGTCTATCACAGAAGAGTCTGAGTTAGACACAGTTCGAAAGGGTAAATTAGAAAGATTAGTGGGAGATTTGTTCAAAGACATGCCGGAAGGGTTAGGTCGTACAACAATGGTAGAACATGTTATTAGGACTAGTTCGGAACCAATTAAACAAAGGTACTATCCAGTTTCGCCTGCAATGCAGTGCCATATAGATAAGGGTTTGCAAGAAATGCTAGATGAAGGAGTGATTGAAAAATCAAATAGCCCTTGGGCATCACCAATAGTCTTAATCAAGAAGAAGGATAGTACTTATAGATTCTGTGTCGATTATAGAAAACTTAATCAAGTAACAGAAAGGGATGCTTATCCATTACCAATCATTTCGGCGATATTGGATAAACTTAGGAATGCTAAATTTTTATCGTCACTAGACATTAAGTCAGCATATTGGCAGATTCCAATGGCTGAGGAATCGCGTAAATTTACGGCATTTACAGTTCCAGGTAGGGGATTATTTCAGTTTAAACGGATGCCATTCGGCTTGCACAATGCTCCTGCAACCTGGCAGAGATTCATTGACAGTGTTTTAGGGCCCGAGTTAGAACCTTTTGTCTTCGTTTATCTGGACGATATTATTATCGTTACAGACTCTTTTGAAAAACATCTTGAAATTTTAAATGAAGTTTTTAGAAGGTTAAGGGAAGCAGGACTTAAAGTAGGTAGGGAAAAATGTAGTTTCTGTAGGCCATCACTTAAGTTTTTAGGTTACGTAGTAGACAGGAATGGCCTTCATGTGGATCCAGAAAAGGTTGAGAGTATGGTGAAGATACCTGCTCCCAAAAACGTTAAGGAGGTTAGGAGTTTTGTAGGAACTATATCCTGGTACAGACGCTTCGTACCAAATTTCGCTACAGTTGTTAGGCCACTTACAGATTTACTTAAGAAAAGCAAAAAGTTTGTTTGGACTCAAGAATGTGAAGATGCTTTTAGAAAATCGAAAGAATTTTTGATCACAGCCCCAATTTTAACCTGTCCCGACTTTTCTCTTCCATTCGTTGTCCAAACCGACGCTTCAGATTACGGTATCGGGGCCGTTCTTACACAAACATTTAAAGATGGGGAAAAAGTAATTTGTTACTTGAGTAGGTCTCTCAATAGATGTGAGAGAAATTATTCCACAACGGAAAAAGAGTGCTTAGGAGTTTTGTGGGCAGTTGAAAAGTTACGTCCGTACCTCGAAGGTGTTCGGTTTACGGTCATTACGGATCACTATTCACTCATCTGGTTGAATAACCTAAAGGATCCGCAGGGAAGACTCGCTCGCTGGGCAGTTAGACTCCAGCAATTTGATTTTAAAATTATTCACCGAAAGGGGAAAGATCATGTCGTTCCGGATATGCTCTCTCGGGGAGTTCCAGTAGTGGCTGGGATTTCTAATGAGGATTTAGACCCTTGGGTTAGTAAAATGATGTCGGCTGTTGAGTCAAAACCTTTAGATTATCCAACATGGAGGGTAGAAAATGGAAAATTATTCAAGTTTGTTAAATCGACACATATTGTAGTACATGATAATAATGATGAATGGAAGTTAGTAATAGGGAAGAAGGATAGGATAAACATTTTAAAAGAATGCCATGATAGTCCATTAGCAGGACACATGGGAGTTAGGAAAACATTCGGAAGAGTAACGGCTAAGTACTATTGGCCGAAAATGAGAATAGATGTAGCCAATTATGTTAGGAAATGTTCAATATGTCAACAAGTGAAACCTGTTAATGATAAACCAGCCGGTCTTATGACTGAAAGAATAGGAGTTTCTTCACCATGGGAAATGATTAGTGTGGACTTAGTAGGGCCATTACCTAAGTCTAGTAGGGGTTATATGTATATTTTAACAGTTGTGGACTATCTAACCAAATTCCCGTTATTATTTGCATTGAGGTCCGCTACTGCTAAGGCAGTTTGTAGAGAGTTAGAGGATAACGTGTTTCTTCTTTTTGGAGTTCCAAAAATTTTGATTTGTGATAACGGTCCACAATTTAAGAGTAGGGAGTTGAAATCACTTTGTGACGAATATTCGTCAACCATTAGATTTACCCCACACTACCACCCACAGGCTAACCCAGCAGAAAGGATTAACCAAATTATAAAAACTACGTTGAGGGCTTACGTATCAGAGAATCATCGTGTTTGGGATTCCCAACTAGCCAAAGTTGCCTGTGCAATTCGTACATCGCAACACGAAGTGTTAGGAGTTTCACCGTACTATGCTAATTTCGGCAAGGAAATGGCTACTAGTGGAAAACAAGGGATTTCGCTGAGAGACACAGACAGGGAAAATTATAATTCAATAGAAACAGTAGCAGAAAGATTTAGGGAATTAAGAGCCGATATAGCCGTCAAACTTCAGATGGCGGCCAAGAAAACAGCACAAGCCTACAATCTCAGGAGGAGGGATATTCAATATTATCCGAATGATGTTGTTTGGCGAAGGAATTTCGATTTGTCAAATGCTGCGAATTACTATGCGGCGAAACTTGCACCGAAGTATGTTGGTCCATTCCGGATCCGCAAACGTTTGTCCGCTTGGACTTATGTCCTTGAAGACAATAACGGAAAAGATCGTGGCACTTGGCACACGAAAGACTTAAAACCTTTTAACTCTCTGGCAGAAAATGACTAAGTCCCATTTAAATAACTTTTGCATTTTTTTTGTCATTTATAATTCACATCTTCCTAAGTTTTCTTTTATTTTTTGTTTTGTTTCATTACTTTAAAAACTGCCAGATCGAGTATTTTAACTAATAAATTAACTTTTTAAATTCGTTTGTGTTTTGAACAAACATATTTTTGAGGAGGAAGGGGTGAGATTTGTTACGGAAATTTTACCCGAAATCAAATCGCGCACCTTCACTTAATAAAATGTAAATGTCAAATTGTTTTTTTGTATTAATTGTCTACTCGACTGTGTGAGAGCGGGACGGCCGTGGTTTACCAACTATCGGTTCTCTCACTCAGTTCTGTGGCGAAAACCATTCTTTTGACAGGTTTAAGCTTGGCTCCTGGAATGCCGAGTTCAAATGATGCCAAATCAGACGGACGGTCTGATCAGTTCACACGAACTATGGAAATGTAGAATGGCCGATGGCCCAACATAAATTCATGAAAATACTTTTATGTAACATCTTATTTTTATTAACTATAAGTCTATATTATTAATTTGTATTTAAATTCGGACGTTAGGGTCGGTTCCCACAAACTTTCTTTTAACAACAAGAGACAAAACACGAGAATATTATTTGTAACTTTTAACTATAAACCTCGTGTGATTCACCCTTTACTCCAGAATTTTCTTCTTCGTTCCTTTCTACCTATTTTGATTCGCGGAGTAGTGAGAAAGTCACTCGTTTGGTTAGCAACATTTTGAACTTTGGTTTTCATTCCATGGGGTGGTTGAATGCAACCCTGGAATAGTCGTAACCTGGAAAACGAATCCAGCGGGCGGCGAATTCCAGGATGACTTGCAATGAGATGGGAGAAAAGGGCGAGTAAGCAGGATCGCGAGCATTTCGGCACAAAGTTGCTCTCAACAGGCCGATTTGGATTGGCTGTTGATGATGTGTCCGAGATCCGCCACTCCAGATAGGCTGAAAGCCGACACGGCGAAAGGAAACAAAAGAGGCGAAACAGATCGAAAAAGATTTGTTAGTCACTTTTGTTTCAGTCGTGAGAGTCTTCGGACACAAAAAAAAGATAAAGAAAAAAAAAGAAAAAAAAAAAACCAAAATTCAAAAGAATTAAGAAATATAAAGATAAAGTTAGTGTTGAGTAAAAAGAAATTGTATTCCAAAAAGGTGTTGGAGGAAAAGTTTTACTGAAGAAGGAGGGAAGGAAGAAGAAGAAAATTTGGGAGGAAAGGATAGAGGTGAAGGAAAAGATAAGTACCATTGTGTTTCGTGGTGTTCTTAGTTTTCTCTTTGATATATATATACCTATTAATTTCAGAAGATTGATTTCGTATATTTTCAATAGCTAGTTGTTTTGTCTCTTGTGTCGTATATATATTCTATTTGTGATTTCGAACTAATACGTTCACCAAATTGTGGAACCCGACCTTAACGGTCCTTATAAAATTTTTTTGTCGAAAAGATTCTGAGTTTTACTCCTATTTTAAAAAGGTTTCTCAGACAATAAAATTATCAAAAATTAAATTTCCTTGTTGTTCGTTATTTTCGCCGTTTGTGTTGATATTTGTCGAATTCCGCTCCAGAGGTTTGTAATTTCCTCACTCCACTACAAAAAAAATTACTGGCGCCCTTTCCTTTTCAGATACGCTCCTGGTATATATATATATATATATGTATATCAAGTAAGTACTAATTCATATTAATTAATTGGTGATTGATTACTTAATAAATAAAAAAAAAATTCGTCGAACCCACCCCTTAACTGAGCGAGCTGTGGTGGCAGCACTTATATTGCAGCCTGTTGCAATTCCCTTTTTTTTCCATTCGCCTTGTCGCTTATTCGCCACTACAATTGACAGTTCGGCAAACGACATCGTGGGTGATCTCTATTCTAAATCATTAGTTTTCTTTTTGTTCATAATTAAAATTGCAACAAAGCACATACGATGGACCTAATTGACCAAATAAATTAACGGACATGAGATTGAAACGTGATTTCGTGTCGATTATAGGACAGAAGCTATAATATATATAAATTTTATATACCTACACATGTACAAATTCTATTTACTCATATATCAGAGTTTTTTTTCTGGATACCACTATAACTTAATATTATATCAATTGAATGCAATTCAATTTTTTGTGGTTGATGCAAATGGTTACTATTTGCGGGAAACCATTTAAAATTTTAATTCTATGGTGGCACTACATCGTCTATATACGCATGTGTGTGTGTGTGTGTTTGTAAAATGTGACATCATTTTGATTATGGAGAGATTAAAAGTCACATTGAAGTACAATTTTGTATTCTGTATTCAAAACGGATTACCTGTATGTTGATGGAAGAAAAAAACTTCCAATTAAATAAAATATATATAAAAAATAAAATATTAAGGATTTGTAAATATTTACACACTTCAATTTAAAACTTCATTTCGAATCCTGATTGAATATTAATACATTTCAAAATCCTTTTTTTTTTATGGGTAGAATAATTTGTTTCAAAAGTTTTCTGTTTTTTGAGATCTGAGATTAACTTGACTGTGACTTTAAACTAATTTGATTTTACAATAGACTGTCAAAATGACAGCAAAATACGTTTGAATTAATTTTAAGTTGACACAACAAAATATTTACTGTCCAACCTTTTAGCCGTGTTCGAAATGAAAGTTTTAAGTAGAATTTTTGGTCCCGTAGGTGAGGAAGGACAATTCCAATTCCGAAGATGTTAAAATCATAAATTGTCAAAGCAGATATCTTTTTAAAAAAAATCTCGGTAGACTTCGGTGGACCGACAAGCTCACACAAACAAAGGGAAACCAGTTTGGAAAGTGACGAACTCAAACTTCATGTAAATTACTTTACATATTTGTGATATTTTAAGTCATGACTCATGAATTATATCGTCCTTTCCCTGATCCTGTTTTTGCATAAATCAAATGCTCCCCAACAAGCTAAGGAACAATAAATCCCCTCTCTTTTGAAACAAAAACTAAACTAACTTTAGAATATTTTTTGTAACCATGAATTATAAAAACAAACTGATGGATAGATTTTCCTTTGTACTGACAAAAAATTACCTTAAAGGCGCTATTTTTAAAAAGTTAACTTTGAATTATTTTCAATTCGAAGTTTAACTGCTAAAGTGAGATATTTAAGAACATGAAAACTTAATTTTCCTTCTGCCATTAAAATGAGAAGTCTTTAACTATTTAATGTAGTAGACTTTAATATAACCATACCCTGACTCAAATTTTAGTTCTGTTTTGCGAAAACATGTTTCCAGAATTTCGGTCTAACATTTACTCATTTTTATCCTTTAAAGTAAAATGTATATACCACTTATGTATGTGCTTCTAATTTATGACAGTACAACAGCTATCTTCAAAAATTATAAATTTAGCAATAAAATCTACCCTCGTACTACATCCCCTTTCTCAGACTTTTATCCATCACTTCATTATGGACTTCAAAGTTTTGAGAATTTAATAATACTTCCTTTAAAAGTTATTCTTATGATAATTTAAATTTCTGTTATAACTAAAATTAACATTTCATCAATTAGTTATTAACAAAATTTCATAAATTTTCACAAAAACTTGTCTCTAATAATTTTAACAGTTTGATCTTTCAACTCTATCTTCATTAAGGAGGGAAGTTATAATAAGAAGAAAAAAAAAACAACAAAAATTCAATAATAATTTACATTAGCATTTCAAAGAAATTTTATTGTGTTTTATTTGTACTGACAAAGAACACACCAAAAAAACACAAAGCAATTTAAATAAACATTAAAAAAGAAGAAGAAGAAGAAAACAACTAAAAACTCTCTGAAGGCCTAAGGTGAAATTTCAATAAAGACGAATAATATTGTTTATATTATGTAAATTTATACCTTCCCCCCGCAGAACATATACATACTTATCAAAAACATACATAAATACATATAATAATAAAATCCTGTTTATATGAAACAATTTATGAGTAAAATTTTATCATTTTTTATATCTCTAACATGTGAAAAGAAAAATAAAGAAAAAGATTCATTAAAAGAATGAAATTTCATATTCATACGTAGAAATATAGACACGGCATATTTAAAAACAGGATATGAGTTATGTAGACCCATAATATTGTTTTATGTTTTGAGTATTTGATTTATAATTTTTGAATATTTGAATTGAGTTTTTGGAAATCTGAATTCTGAGTGCAAATTGTAGGCACTAAAAATTTCATGTGTTCTTATTTTTGTTTTTTGGAGGAAGCAGAAGCTTTACAAGACTGGCTATCACGGGTTCAATTTCAGTCCCTATTCTTCAAATACATTCAAGGATAACCATAATCAATAAAAAAAAATACCATGACTCCTTTCATTGAGAAGAAATTAAGGAGTTCTTTTCAAACTTTTGCACCAAAAGTTTATAACTTTAAAATAAAATGTTCAATTTTAAAATCCTCCACTTTAAAATGAATATTGTATAATTTTTGGTGACATTTTTACTCGAACTCTAACCATATCCAATATCCATACAATTCTGCTTACTAACTTATCGAAGATAATTTTTCAATTAAAATTCAGATTATGTTGACGCATTTCAAGGACCCAAATATACACGGCTTGAGTTCTCCTGTTGACTGAACTTTTAAGGCTTTGAAACCGTGTTTTTTTAGAAAATAACGTTTAATGTCTATGCCTATTTAAAAAAATTGAGACGTTTTTCAAAGTTGGGTCTTCGTCAAAATTATGGGCTACAGCAGGAGTATTTTCTGTTATGCTTGAGCAGTAAGCTTCGTTTCGATTCTTCATATGAGTTTTGTTTAAATTTAAAAAAAAAATATACTTGTGGTTTTCAAGAAGAAATAAATCGCACTTAATTAAATGTTATGGCCAAGAATTTTCCGTTATAATAAAGATAAGGGTTTACCAATAGGTTTCAAAAAAGATTTCGGACAAGCGGCCACCCTGGCTTTATCAAATATATTCAAGCCAAGAGGCCCAATTTTCGTTCACTTTTTGCAGAACTTGTGGCTGCACGTCTCAACAATGGCTTGCGGATTACGATCTTTCCAAATACTATAATTTAGCTTATAAGGTACCCAACCCATTCAACCAAAAATGAGCTTCATCGCTGATCAAAATTTTCTTGTGAGAATCGGGATCGGTGGCCATCTCGTTTTGGGCCCATTCACAGATCGTGCGACGAGCTTGATGGTCGTTCGGCTTCAATTCTTGCACGAATTGGATTTTGTAAGCCCCCAAACCAAGATCCTTCTGCAAAATCTTCCATAAAGTGGATGGGCACAGCTCCAATTGTTGCGAGCGAGGGCGGGTGTACTCATTCAGGTCTTCTTCGATACTCTGCTACATAGGAGTAACAGAGTCTTCGGTCCACACTTTCCAGCTCCTCTGAGGATGGTCAATTCATTATTCACTAGAGTAAACTTGGTGCGATAAAGATTTTTCATTGCTGGAATTATCGACTCTGCGGCACGATTATGTCGCCCGAATATTGGAAATATTATTTTGGTAATAAATTTGCACAGTTTCCAAACGTTCTTCAGGAGTAAGTCTATTCATTATAAAATGAGCATATATCAAGTGACAGTTGTCAAAAAAGACAGTTCTAAAAAACCACCATTTCTAAAAGACAGAGATCCCTAAATTATTATTAATTTTTTTTTTCAGAAATCGATCAATATTTTTCTTTTTATCTCGAAAGAAAGGAAGTTCTTTTTCTCCCCCATAAATATTTCAAATTAACCCCTCTTTTCTCTCTCTCTTTTTTGTTAAATGATAAACTGAACAGAAAATAAGAAAATTCATTTCCAATGCCATTCGCAGTAGAACACAAATAATTTCCTTTAATTTTCCATTGTGTTCTTTCAATAAATTCTTTGAATCTGATGCACCTTGTATTTTTTTTTATTTTTTTTTTAATATAAACGAGAAAAAAAACAATCATGAGAAAATAATAAAAATGAGAAAAAAGAAAATTCATTGCGATTACAACGACGACGACGATGATGATGACAACAACAACAACAAAAAAATGAAAACGACTCTGCACAGAGCACAGTGCACACCGGAAGGAAATCCGATGGAAACTTTATTTGTGTTGTTAAAAGTTAGTTTGGAAAGGAAATGCCAAGGAAAATACAAAAACTGTGAAAAATAAAAAACTCAAAATCAAACTCAAACAAAATCGAAGTGAAAGGGACGTCGAAACTACCACTTGCTGAATGTTATCAAGAAACTTTAAAAATTATATACATAAGTTACTAATTCGTTAGAATATGAAGGAGTTATTCTAGTTCTTAAAATTTTCCATTAAATAAAATGATTTCTTGTCAAAAACCATTTACAAAAAAATGTAGTTCCTAAGATGCAGTTAAATCTTTCATACTTGCCGTCAATTCAAAAGTAGTACGACTTTACGAATAACCATTATTTTAAAATAATTAATTCATATTTGTATTTAAAGTTGAAAGATAAGTCCTTAAGCCAAATTGATGAGTAAAAAGTTTCAAAGTCTTGTAATTTTTTCAAAGTCTGGTGTTTATTTTTTTTTTCTCAAAACCACCATAACTCAAACTTACAGAAAATACTCGTATTCTTAACGTACCCGGGATACGGTATCCCACCTATACGAGTACTTCACTCAATCACGATTAAAAAGTCTAATGTTCCAACTGATGGAACATCGAGGAATTTAAACTTTTCCTCATTTTTTATTTGCGGATTATTTTGTTTCTCTCTTCTTTTCTTTTTCACTTTTTTACTTTTTCACTGCTGGCTAATTATTATTATTTCACTGTGAACTTTTCTATTTCCGAGAGATTTCATGGCACTCGGATAAACGAAACTAGGGGCGGGGTAGGGGGAGGCGGCGTGACAGTACCGACCGTGTGCAGAAAAAGAGGATAATTTTCTATTCTTTAAAGTGCATGCATGATGTGCTGCACTGCATCCTGCTGCACTTAGGTTTCACAACCTTGAATGCGATGCTATTTAGTTGAGATGCATTTTACGATTTAAAAAGTGAAGAAGAAAAAAAAAAAGAACACAACTAAGGACTTTTACAGATACAAAGCATCACTCGGTATAAACGAGTACGTACACATTGAGCGTGTCGTTTTCATTTCCTGAGCTCAAATCGTGCAAAACATTGTTGCTGATGGTCCTTTATGTGCAGCAACTGCACGTGGCGTTTTGGTGTTAGTTAGTTAGTCGTCGTCGTCGTCTCGGTCGTCTCCAAAAGGAACGTGACCTTGCTGCTTGAGAGTTCCAAGTATTGTATACGAGTATGTATATGTAGGTGTGATGGTTATAATGATGATGTTGGAAATAACAAGAAAATAGAACGGAAAAACTTTTTAAAAAATGTGCATAACTGCAAAGCTCACGAAATAATAGAAACTTAAATTTTCTTATTGAATTTTTTATGTGTCCATTTAAGTACGCAACGGAAATGGAAAGCAAACTCCTGATTAAAAGACAAACAAAAACAACAACAAATTGTGTGTAATTTAGTGCAGTTGTTGCAATTCATAAAGAAGTCTTAAAACGAAGCATCAAAAAGGATCTTCGTTTGTTGTGTGTTTTTGTTTTTGCGACCCATCACTATCAGTATCATTATAATGGCACAAATACAACTATGTTTAAGTACTTGTACTTAAAAATAATAGCCTTGTTCCCCTCCTCTTCCTCGTCCTCTCTTTGACAAAGTATCTTAAACAATCAAGAAGTTGGATCATTTTGAATGAATTAGTTTGATGGGAAAGAAACCTTTGCCACACAAATAATCAAAAAGCACAAACTAAGGAAATTACTTACATTTCAATATATTCTATTTCAAATTTACATGAATACATCTGTATATAATGTATGTATGTAGTTAAACACGTTACATAAATGGAGAGTAACAGTAATTGGCTTCTTAAGGAGTCATGTTCGTGCTTCGAATATAAATGAATTTTGACAACAAACAAATATGTATGTATGTATATGTAATAGAATTATCATGGTAACAAGAGATTTGTCTATGATTGTTTTGTCTGTTGTCCTGTTGAATGACAATTTCTAGAATCGTTGTTTTCTGATCAAAATCTCATGTCTGGTGTATGTATATCATTCTAGGAAATGACTAAACAATAGTTAAACCAAATTGGACTTCCTTGTGAGACTTGCAATAAGCTTCTGAAGAAATCATTTGCATAAGTCGAATTGATAGCTTGACATATTGATGTCCTTGAAAGTTTCTTTTTTCATCAGTTTAAGAAAATAGTATTCAAAACAGAAGTTTTTAATTTGTTTATACAAAAAAAGGATCACTTCGATTTAACATTGTCAAAAACGTCTTTGTTTTCCTTTAAAAAATTATTTGTCTCCTCTTTCATTGTCGAATACTAATTCTTTTGAATTTTATTTCTTTTTAGGTTTTTAAAGCTACGTGTTGAAAAAGTAACCACTTAAAATGGATGTCATATCAAAAAATAATATATCAACTTCAGAGGAACGTTCTTTAAAAACTACCGGTAAGTGTCTAAATTTTTTTAAATTTTAAACATTAAAAGAATTTTATCGAAAAGCCTCACCTGACTTAGAGTAGTTTTCGACAAAATTGTATTTTTTTTTATCCATGCTAATTAGGATCGAAATCCTTCTGAATTTGGCAAACTTTGTGGAACCATGATTTTGTTCAAAGCCAGAAAACTAATATTACGAAATTCAAAGCCGAATTCAAGAATGCTTAACTTACGGCTGGTGTGTAACATTGTATCTCTACATTCAATTCATTGACCCTTTGAGGATCTAGATTAAATTAAACAACAAAAAAGACAACATGGTACACTCTGGCGTATACGTACTTTTTTTATTGATTTTATAACAAGCATTTCTTCCTTTTTTTGTTACCTTATGTCATTAAATTATATTGTTTACTGTGTTAACATCAATGTCAAATCATCATAACATCAATAACACAATGTAACATTTCATCCAATTGTCCCCAAAGCCATCATAACGGGTAGCATAATAATCATTAAAAATTGAAACTCCCCAAATATACAAGTACGTACCACAAGTAGAATTCGTAATTGCTGCAGAAATTTTTTAACAATGTCATAATTTACACTTAATGGCATTTATGTGTGTGACTTTGTAATATGTATAATAAATATTTTATTTTATTTCAACATTAATTCGCCATTAATTGGAAAACCTTATAAATAAACTCATAATACAAATGAAATGGGATATTAAAATAAAGGCTTAGATATGCTCCTTTTAGGGTTTATTTTAACGCAATAAATTTCTAGACTTCTGAGGAAGAGGAATTCTTAACTTGGTTCTAACATTTCAAATAAAACGTGATGTTGGATGACATGATTTTGGTTGTTGGAATTTAATTTAATGTCAGGAATGTGAAAGCCCATGATTTTAATGATTCTAGAAACATTTTTCTAAGTTCAATGAAATAAATTGAAACTCCTTTGATATATGTTTTAAAACGTGTAGTATTGTACTGATTTTGGTAAATTCAGCATCCGTATAATTTTCTAAAATACCCCAGTGCTCCAACACCGAGCAAACGATAAATATTGAACTACTTTTTCATCTATACCTATAGAAGATATTTGACGATTAAGGATTGTTAGAGACTTTGTGTGGAGACAGAGTGGAGAAATTCAATAGCAGTTTAACCATCTAAGAAATTCCGGATATCAGATGTTGATACCACGTCTTTTAGCCAAAAAAATAATTATTTTATCACACAAAAATTCCACCCAGAATAGTCTTATATGGTGAAGATGGAAAGACCTCGACGAAGTTCCTCCATCGATATAAAAGTGGTTCCAATCATAATTTAGGGACGACTTATATTCCCAGTAAGATCTGGATGTTATAGAAAGTTATCGTCACTATGCCTTGGCTAGTATTCTAGTCCTTTGATAAAAATCCAGGGGTGTCATATAGAAAAGAGTTTTTGTTTAGAAAGCTTCTATGTAAGTTAGTCGCAGTTTATTTCTTTTATTATACTGACACAATTTGACAAAACCTGGCAACCATGAGGAGACCACCAAGTTATTGCATACCCTATCAAAATGTATCTTTCGCTTGTTTACCGAATTCATCATGCAAAACGCATCTTCCTGGCACATTGCATCATCAATTCCGTTTTTTGTTTTTATTTTACGATCTATCCATTCGATGGAAGAAGCTTGATGCTTTCTAAATTTAGATTTACCCTTAGAAATAAATATAAAAACAAAATAATAAAATAAAGCTCGTGAGTCCAATATAATACTAGAATACCCTTTCTTACTCCCCCCACCCCACCCCTTTCAATATAAAACATAAGTTATGTGTTTGTTTTTCTTATTTTTATTTCCCTGAGAGAAAATTGCTTTGAGAACATAAAAACAAAAGATGAAGAACAACAAAACACACAGTAATAAAAAAAAAATTTAAAAGGAAAACGAATCACTCTTTAATAATTCCCCTACTGATGATATCGTCTCTCTCTTTCTTTGTCTAGTTTCGTTATCACAATATCAATTTCCCAGTCAAACCAATTTGTATGTAAAAGATACAAAAGTATCTTAGTCGACCGAGAGATTCGGTGTTCGTAGCTAGACAGCGAGAGACACTGATATCATGATTGACTTCCATTTTCCAAGTCACTCTTAATTTCGAAATGAAACGAATGAAATCTTATTCCAACCGTTAAAGTGATAAACCTCAGAAGTATCCTGACGTCTATAAGGACATATAGCCAATAGACAAAGACATCTACCTCAACATCGACATCGACATAGAAACAAAACATCACCACACTCATGTAACATAATAAAACTAAACAATAAGCAAGGATGTGTTTATTTCTAATCTGCCGCTCTGAAGCTGCCAAAATATAAGGACTCCCCCCAACAACCCCACCCTTCACATTCTCGTAATATATAGATGTAAGGATCGCTATTTGCAAAAAGCTTGCTGTTCGGTCTTTAGAAGCGGAGAAAGGATAAGAAAAGGATTTTTTGGTGGCATTGAGTAAACATTAACAAAATCCATCTTCCCTGTTTTTATATCCATACATATACCTACATATATTTTCCTCTGTGTGTGTGTATGTGCGTGACTGTGTGTGTATGCAGCTATGTTCTTTTTAGCCAAACAATGAATATTCATGTGAAATGTTGTTAAGTCTATGCAAACAATGAGAGGATTCCATTTAAGGGTTTTGTGTGTGTTCTCTAGCTTTACTATACGGCGGGGGGGTGGGGGGTAACTGTGCAGTGTACAGGGGGTATTCTATATATGCTACTGCCTGACGTCCTTCAGCCAAGGAAAGTGAAATGTTGATAACAAAAGGAAGATTTTTTTTTTTTACATTTCATTCACAATCTTCTTGTGTCTGTCTTTGCCCTCAACAAACTTTAAGAAGATGTATCTTATGCTTATAGACGTAGCTATGTATGTTTGAATTTTTATAGAAACAAGTCCATGTTTACAATTGGTTAAGCCCTTAAAGGATGTTATTTGTTTCGTATAAGAGTATGCTTTCTAGTCGTGTGTATGTATATGTATATGAACATGGTACTATAAAAGTGAAAAATGTTGTTGTTGTTGTTGTAGTGTTATCTCAATATGGAAGATTGAAAATAAAGGATATATACTATACAAAAAGGCCGATACATATACATACATATACATACTTGTATAGGTATGATTTAATATTGACATTGAGGCTCAAAGATAAAAACCAAAAAAAGGTTTAAGCACTTTGGGTGACAAAGGATTTTAACAAAATTGCAGCATAAAAAAAAATAAAGCAAAAAAAAACAACAACAAAAAAACAAATATGTAGTTTCAATAAGGGTTTTTTACGTACCCCTAATCTTTTGTTACGTCGTCGCTGATATTTCTTTTTTACAACTTTAAGAGACTTAAAAATAAAATAGCTTAAGATGAATATTCCTTTCTTAGAAAAAAAAAAAAAAAAACGATTTTTAAAAAATTCCTTCAATCTAATTTATAGGAATGCTATAAAATTTGACGGGGAATAAAAAAATGTTGGGGTTGAAGAATTATGTGTATTCATGTGGAGGAACAGAATTTAAT
Organism: Scaeva pyrastri; assembly: GCA_905146935.1. NCBI lineage: Eukaryota > Metazoa > Arthropoda > Insecta > Diptera > Syrphidae > Scaeva > Scaeva pyrastri. Next base: position 21,491,607 of record LR989927.1, on the reverse strand, counting down.
AGTCTTTAACTTGAAGTATTTTAAATTTTTGATGAAAATCTTAACAGTTTCGGATTTGGTTCCATACCACCATTTATCATCCGTCCCATATTCGATGAAATGGCTTGGTAACATACATAGACGTCCTTTGAAACAAAATGTACATCTTACCAGAAGCTAAAGTTCAAACAAAATAAGTGTCTAATTCGAAGGATCATACAAAGATTTATGTGATCCCTTAGTTTGAGATCCTCAGTCATTCGATAGCTGACCAAAACAGGAAAAATTCCACGTCTTGATGTAAAATTGTGATGAATTGATGAGTGTTCCAAAGCTGTTATCTATTTCTCTACTACGAGTCAATTGAAGATCTTATTTTAAACCATCATTACTCCACTGATCCTTAAGACTGTTCAAATGACTATATCCGTTGAGAGTTTTTGGTATTCTCTTCTCATCATCATCATTGACTGGACAACCCGGAGCTGGTCCTGGCCTCATTTGACAAGTCTCTTCATTTATCCTGATCGCGGACTGACGCCATCCAGTTGCACACACCAAGACTTCTGGTCTACCATAAAATATACTACAAAAAACTTTCCGAGCTTGTTTCTCTTTGCACATGCGAAATAGGTGACCAGCCCACCTGAGTTTAACGAGCTTAATTTTTTCACGATATCTGCTTCAAGGTAGATTGCATACAGTTCATGATTGTAGCGTCTCCGGAATCGTTTTTCCTCACATACGGGAGTCCAACAGTTCTTCTTAAGACTTTCCTCTATTTACCCAGGTCTTAAATCGTTATCTGAGAACTGAAAGGACCATAGTCAGTGATGGATTTACGCCTAGGCCCGCGAGGCCCGGGCCTAGGGCGGCATGATTTGAGGGGCGGCAAAATTTTTGAAATTCCAAAATTTCAGAGACGAAAAAAAGTAAAGACAGTTGCCTTGGAAAATAAGTTCAGATTATTTTTTGTAAAGAATTTTCTATAGAATATATTTTAATTCAATTTTTGTATTTACTTTTCAGTCTATGATTAAAATTTTAATTTTTTAAAAGGTCAGGTATAGTCTTTATCGAATAATGCTCTTTACTTTTCGTTTCATTACTGAAATTTATCATATGCTTACAAAGCTTTTAAAAACTACGAAATCTTAATAATATCGAAATTTGCAAAAGTTATTAGGTGTTTATTTCTAAACGTTTTTACAAAATTCTGTTCAAATTTAAATGTTTAAAAAAATATTGAACACAAAAAAGGTTATTTCACATGAACGACGGTAGTAAAACTTTATTGCAATTCACATACATAATCGTCAAAATGTTAAACCACATTTGAATACAAATTTTAATGTAAATCACGACCATACTAGAATGTCAATGTGAATTATTTCTTATTTCACTTGAATAGACAACTTTTTTTGTACGTGAAAATAATTATTTCGGTGGTGATGTTGCTATTTTTTTCATTAAATTAAGTAAAAATCTACCTATGAAGATTTTTGTTTCAACCAAACATAACAAATATGAATATTCCCTTGAAATATTAAAACATCATTTTTGTCGCCAATTTGTTTGATTTTATTTCTCACAACTTAAATATCAAGTAGCAACACCTAGCTGCAAGGCTACCAATGACTTACCCACCTACTCCCTTTCGAACATTTTGCGAAATAATTAAACATAACAAATACATCCATGCAACAAACTACAAATTTGGCAACAACGAATCAGTTTTTACAAAAATTGAAAAATCTATCCAAAACGAATTTAGAAATTCAAAATACCTATTGGCACTGGAATTTATTGCTGAAAGCGAAGATGAGAAACCGACTACACGGTCTGAAGCTATGGGATTGCAACGAAAGTTGCAGCATTTAGAAACAGCAATTCTAGTCATCGTTTGGAATGTAATTTTAGATCGATTTAATGCTGCTAGTAAGAAGCTTCAAGAATCTCAAGCTGATTTATCATCCGTTGTGCAAATCTATAGTTCTCTGGCTCTATTTCTTCAGGACATGAGAGACAGACAATTTTCTGAATATGAAGAAAAAGCCAAGACACTATCTGGCGTCCAAGATTATTATCGTTATGATACTCGTCGCAAGAAAACTAGAAAAATTCAGCCAGATAAGTCACGGGTGAATGAAAGAATACCTTCTTCTGGACAACAAAATTTTCGCACAAATGTTTATTATCCTATTTTAGATATTCTGTGTGTGCAATTGGCCGGCCGTAAAAGTGCATATAAAAAGCTTTACGACAAATTTAATTTCTTCGATAATTTATCTGAAATAGATACAATCGAATTAAAAAATCTTGCCAATAAATTAGTCGACAAGTATCCTGACGACTTAGAAGAGACATTAGGCAACGAATGTATTCATTTACATTACCAACTTGAAGATTCTTCAGCAAATACGGAAGATAAACGCTCTGCACAAAATATATGCAATGTATTACATTCACGTAGTCTTCGAAATGTTTACCCAAATGTTGATATTGCTTTACGTATTTTTTGAGTATTCCGGCTACAAATTGTTCAGGAGAAAGATCTTTTTCTACTTTAAAAAGAGTAAAAACCTATTTACGTGCCAGTATGGGTCAAGATCGACTTAATGCTCTTGCATTACTGTCTATTGAAGCTCAACTAGTCCAAGAAATTGAGTATGATGATATAATTGATATTTTTGCACGGACCAAAGCCAGAAAAAAAAGATTTTGAAATTGATTAATATTAAAAAAAAAATGTATTCATTTGTTTAACGTTTATTACTTACATGACTATATATTTATTAGTTATAATTAAAAATTATATTCTAACGAAATAAAGTTATTATAAATTAAAGATAAAAATATTGTATCAAAATTAATTTAATTTCTTCTAACATTAAGGGCGGCGCGATAAACAGGGCCTAGGGCGGCATCAAGTCTAAATCCGTTACTGACCATAGTCCTGTACAGCAGCATCAGCTTAGAGGTTATGGTAAGGGTTCTGGATTCTCTTCTCAGTCTCGAAATCGAAAAATTTCAGTCTGGTCTTGGTATCGGTCTCAATTTTAAGTGAATAGTTTCTCGGTCTGGTCTGTTTTTTTTTTGGGATGGTTTATTTTGTAGACTCATCTCATTTTGTCTTGTCTTGAGTCTTAGAACAATTAATCAACACATCACAATATTTCGAAAAGTTTCCTCGAAATCCTAGAATCACCGTGAGATTTTCTATGCGGATGTGTTACGTTAATGGAGTATTGATCTTCAAAGACAAAAGTTTTGAGGTCTTAAATCAAAGGAAACTTTCCAAATTGCCATTGTTTCGTTTCTTGTATGGCTTTTCTTCAAATGAATTTTGGATGAAAACATGGATCATTTTGATGCTGGACGTTGCATGCTAGTGATTTTCCTGTTCCATAGTCAAGTCATAATTTTTTAAGGTTACCTGAACTTTGAAAGCCTTAAGACCTTAGTCTTTTTAAATAGTAGGGTTTAATTTCATTTTGTGGAATGTTACATGATCGACTAGGAATCGATAAACCTGCCCTATAGCAGCAATCAGGAACTCAGTTGTTCTTAAGTGACGCACACAGTTTCGAATCTTCACGTCCATCACTAACCTTCCATAGTATCTCAATCCAGCAGTTTTGTTATTACCATCGGAGAAGGTCCTTCACGACCAACGGCTCAAAGGTGCTTACGTTTATTTTTTCAAATTATGTGTTAAACTTAAACTCGAAATTAACATAAGATGGCAACACTAAATTTCCAAAGGCTGTACTCTAAAAAATTCCTATTCCTGCCATCATAATGAAGAAGGAACATTTTATCCTCCTTTCTTTTTTTTAAATATTTTTTATTGGTTTTTCTGGTGTGGTCATAATTTGAATTTATTGCTCAATGAAATTTGCATTTGAGGTCAAATCGTGTCAAATTGTCATATACAAACACAAAACACACACACTGACTCACTCAGAAGGCACAAAAAAAGAAAAAGTGTCAGTAAGCTATTTGTGTCCATTGTCAGTTGATCGGTTGGTCGTATATGGTCGGTCGGTCGGTCGGATCCCCTTTAGCTCTACTCGTACAATTGATGGCCTGAAAATGGTTCATGTTATATTCGATTGATACTCGTGTACTGTTAGCTATTAATCTACTTAAAGGTCTCAATATATTATAACACAACACACACGAGTACGTGTGAGTATCTATGTATGTACATACATACTTACATATATGAATGAATGTGGTTGAAAGACTCTTATTGATTTATTGAAAACATATCCACTACCAATGTCTCTCGAAAAACCACATCAATTTTCGAAATTCAATATGGCTTTTATTTGTAGCCATTTTTTTTTTTTTTTTTTTTTTTTTTTTTGTCATGTCTTGTCTGTCTATCGTACGTATAATGTGGGACAGACAAAAACAAGATATATGTATAAATGATTTGTCAAATTGATGCCTGTATTATGAACTAGAAGCCAATTTATATTGAAATAAATTTGGAATTCTAGAAGTACCTACCTAGACGGTTTTTATCCATTTTTCTTATAGGTAATTTGTCTATGGTTTTGTAAATTGTAATTTTAATTCGTATCAGGTTTGAGAACACAAGACTGCTATCTGACAAAAGGAAGACACTAAAGGTCTTTAATGTTGTGTATATGTCAAGCATCGTTAGTACTGCTCCACTAGTCACAGTTGATAGTTGCTAATTTAATTTGTTTTTCATTGAATAAAATTAAGGTCACTAAGTGACACTAGAGCTTGTCAATAATCAAACTAAGGTATGGCAGTTAAAGTTGTCATTAGGAAAGCTATGTCGGTTATTATTGTCCTAAAAAGAACTTAACGACTTTAAGTATGTATTTTATTTGTCAAAAAAACTTCAGTAAATATCCTCAGTAATTTACATTTATATTAACATTAAAAAAAAAGTTGTGTTAGTTACACTATTTATAACTCAAAAGCGGCTGAACTGATTTGGCTTAAATTTGGCACAGGGACTGATTATAGTCTGGAATCAAATAACGCCAGAACGGCTGAACGGATTTGAATGAAATTTGGCACAGAAATAAATTATAAACATGGCATAGCACAAAGACTATTATTTGAATTAAACATTGACCATATTTTACACAAAAATTGTAGCAATCTGCGTTTATTGTTCAGCACAACGAAAAAGATGATTATAACAACTAGGACATGAATTTAGGTTGTCCTGTCGCTCCATCCAAATTTTAATTAGCTTACGAAATATACCTGGCCATCTAGAAGCTACGAAAATATTGAATGGAATATGAAATAAGCAAAAAACATAAGTTTCTTCATTAAATTGGATCGAGACGAAGTTTGCCGGGCTCTCTAGTTTAAAAATAAAATTAAAATTGAGAGAATTGTAAAACCAAATTAATTTATGAATTTAGCTTCAAAAAATGATGGAAATTGTTTTCCAAGTATCTTACAAATATTCCCAACAATTCCTCCCTCTATGTCATTTCCGTGGAAAGGTAAGAAGGCGATTCATCCAAATCAGCTAAAGTGAGTGGCAATCTTTCATGAAAAAAGACAGTTTCCTTTTGACATTTGGTTGGCTTTTGACATATCAACTTGACATTTTCTACGACATTTAACATTTCACCACCAATGAATAATTTCCAAACGAAACTCACTTTCCAAATCCCATTATAGTAATATGCATAAGTTTGTTATTGGGTCACCATGGCGTATATGTACTATTTTTGCTTCTTTTTTTTCTGCAGGTTATCTTTTACTCAAAATCACTAAATAAATCAAAAAGGATGGTTATTATATTTCGATTATTTAAATGTTAGCAAAGTTTTACATATTCAAATACAAATTTCAGGTTCTATGTATATTGGGAACCACTTGAACTCTGGACAAAAGGAAGAGAAAATCCATTATTTTAGAAACATTTTTTTAACATCTTCCTTTTATCGGAAAACTCGTTTCTTTGCTCCTTGATAGAAAAAAAATGCAAAGTGAAAAATATTATATTAAATGTTTGTGTTTGTAAAATCAATACCACAAAGGAAAGCCAACCACAACCACAAGCAACCACAAATTATAGGATAGCATTTTCTTTACACTGTTTCCACTCCTTTGTGTTGAAAACTTAAAGTTTTAAATCAAATGCTATTTTGAAGAGAAATAATTTTCTTTTTTTAAACAAAATAATATAAAACGAATATAGAAAAGAAAAGAAAGAGAGAAAAGAAAAGAAAATTTTTAGTTTTATATCCTTCTGCATTTTGTGGTTGCAATGCAATGGTGGATAAGGATATATAGATGCAGACACATATACTCCACCAACACACACACACACATTGCAATACTCCAATCCTCATCCATTAATTGAATTTGCAAAGAAGTTTTCTTCCTGTTCGTGTTTTGTTGGATTTTCCAAAAAGTGCATTCGAGTGCAAGTTTTGATGGAAAATTTATGGAAAATGTTTTTTTTTTTTTCTTCTCCTTTTCATTCTATGTACGAGTATTTCCACAGAAGAAAACTTTAAATGCCAGCCAAGAATTTATATGTATGGATGGGGTGTGTATGAAGTTGGCACAGTGAAAAATGTATGAAGTTATAAAATCATGAAAATTATGTGGGAAAATTATGAATTTATTTTATTTTAATTGTGATGTCGAGTGTGATGTAGTTTGATGTGAGTAAGTGAATTAAAAAAAAAAAAAGAGTGAGGCACTTGCACACCTGCACACGTGTTTTCTAAAAGTTTTCAATTTGAAAGACTTAAAAAATTATCTTTATGATAAAAGTTCAAAAGTAAATCGAGTTTAGAAATAGTTGAAGGTATTTGTTAATGGCCATGAGGTTAAAAATGAACGACCTTTTTCAAATAGTAAATGCAGGAAGGTTGTGAAAAATGCAGAAAAATGTTTATACAACTGCAAGGTCTTTGAACTCTGACTTGGTGTCAAGGATCTTTGAGCATCTTTTTGTGCTCCATACTTTCTTTGATAGTTGTTGCAAATTTGATATATTTTTGGACTCCGACACTCTGAATAGAGCAACCAACGTCACCAGACTTACTCAGACGACATCAACTTCATCGGAAGAACCAAACAAGTTGTACAGGATTCCATCATCTATAAAGACCGAGCCAGCCTCAAAAAATGTAGGGCTACACTTCATCAGTGGATAGGCCATCTATAGCTCACATAACCAAAGAGGAATCAATTCAGAAAATCCTTTGAGGTACATTTTATGGAAGACAACAGCGTATCAGACCATCATGCTTACGTTGAAGGAATCCAGGATCTTTGGAGTGCGCAACTAAATGGAGAGCTATATTGAATGACGATGATGACATAACGCTTCCTTGTCTTAAAAGTTCTTAGTTTTTAAAATGCATCTGGCTTTTTAATGATAATCGTATAGCAAGGACTTAAAGAGGTCAAGTTTTGGGGGATACTTAACTGGAAAAAAAACGCCTCTAAACTTATTTTTTTCTGTTTTTACTAAATTTGATAAAAAAACTACATTTGTTGGGTAACGACGTTATTATCAAAAACCAAAAACCACTTAAGTAACCAAAAACAACAACAAAATCTCAAAAATACTAAACAAAGTAAAGTGTATTCCTTAAAAGGATTGTAGCTTTTACGCTGTGCTCCAGATCAAACATTTTGACCAGCTCTCTAGACTTAAATAAACTACCCTAAGTAGGAACGTTTTCTTGAAGGCTTCTCCAACGAATCATGTACTTTCGTTTTACTGGTACAAGAGATTAATTGCATACAACATTTGCAATGCACCGCTTTTAACTTTATGCTCCTTCCATCAATCTCTGTATTTTAATGTCTTTCTCAATTTCATGCTTCTTTGAAAAACTACCCCTACCCGCCTTCAAACTATCGTAAAAGTTTAAATATTATTTTTTAATCTATCAACAATTAACTACTCCAGTAAGTAGGTAACTCTGTATAGCCACTAAATATATAAAACCCCCCCGGTCTTATAAATTCAACTATAACATCAACATTTTTTATAGAGCTCAAAATCATAATGACCAATTCTGGCCAATTTAAATCTTTTCGTTTATATGCTGCTGCAAGTTGTGAGTCTTTGAGCATTTGGCTCATATAAAAAGAATATTATATACTTATACTTATACAACTTTCGACTGGTTTTATGGGCTTGTTGTATGTTGTGTTGTGTTGTGCCTTCATCAACTTGAGGGTCTTTTAATAACTTTAGCTCCATAGTAACATTTTTTGAAGAGCAGTTAAAAAGTCTTATACGAGTAACATGATGAGTGTGTTGTTGTGTATACGCCCCACTGCACCGCGGGTTCTTATTCGAAAAGTTAATAAAAAAAATAATATACTCATACTCGTACTCTTACTCAAAGCTGCGTATGGTTTAATATCTTTCTTCCCCCAAAAAAAAACACAATTTTCCCAAGGGAACTTATGTACATACAGACAAACATATCTACATACGAGTTTTTGAAGTCGGTATGATTTTATGCAGAGCCAAACAGCACTGTGTTTAAAATGTGACAGAATTTAACTTAAAAGTCAATTTCATCTCCGCACGACTTTCATCATCTCGTCGGTGGCGGCGGCGGGCGTTTATGAAAAATCAACTCCAACGCTAGCTCAGCTCTTGCAGAAAGTAATAACTTAGCGAGCGCGTGAAAATTTTATTACTCCATTTTGGAGGAACATGACGATTCCAACGACGACGCGACGGTGGAAGAGGAGTACAAGGACGACGACGAAAGACGAGAATCATGACGATGAGTCTAATATGAAATAGAGATTTTTCCTGGATCAAAAGAACGAACAAAAAATTTGATTTCCTGAGTAAACATTTAAAAGAAAAATAAGGAAGCAAAAAAAAAAAAAAAATTAAGTAAGGAAAACTTCAGATTTATGTATTTATTTTTTAAATTAATTTCCTCTCGTGATTTTAAGAAGTTTTTTTTTTGCTGTTGAAAGTTTATGTGAAAAATAAGTCGAACGAAGTTCACCTCTATTTCACGCTTGCGAGGTTGTTTTTGAGTTTTTTGCATTTAATGTTAGTTTCTTTTTTTTTGGTAAGTGTGTCAAAATTATAAAAGGAAAGGATAAAGTTTACAGACTTCTCAGTTATTTTGTTAATTTAAGATTATTTTAATACGAATTTTAAAAAATGTATTTTTTTAATGTAAAGTTAAAACTTTTGTTAACTTTTGAAAATAGTTTTTAATTCAAATTTAAAATATCTTCAAATGCAAACACTTAAATAGTTTTTAATAATTTTGTGTAGGTACATTTAAGAAAGTGTCAATATTTTAAGAGAGTTCTTAAAAACTTTCAAATTAACATGAATTTTCTGTCAAAAAGTTATTCTTAGAAATTTAAGGTGTTTTTTTAGACGTGTGATTTTTAAGAAGAAATAAAATGCATATTATTTAATGTGATATCCATGAATATAGCTTTAATGTAAAGATTAGAGTTTGCCATTACGTTTTTAAAGATGTTTTTGGGCAAATAACCGCAGCAACTGGATCGAATAAATTCCAACCAAGAGGCCCAATTTTCAACCAATTTTTGAAACAAGTGAGGCCGTATGTCAGCAATAACGCGCCAAATACTCGCTTTGAAGGCATCAATCGCCTCGGGCTTATCTGCGTTAATAAGCGACTTTACAAAATATAAAATGGCTCAAGGAGATTGTGGTGTTCCCTTTAAAAAGTACCAAACTTTAAAGGAAAATTTGAATTAATGTTAACAATTTAAAGAAAAAGGTCAAGGACAAAACAAAACAGTCCTGAAGATTTTTAACTTCCCATAGGGAGTTATTGTAATGGTTGTCAAATTGAAATTTTTGAGAAATCTGGATGTTTCAAGGTTCCTAGAATCTAAATCTGTCATTTCTAGAGAGATGTCCGTGTCTGTACGTAGGTATACATACATACATATGTATGTACGTTCTTATACGTGCGTACGTTCGAGATACCATTTTTCGTCCACGGTATCTCAAGAACGAGAAGAGATATCGACTCCAACTAAATTTTGTCCGACAGGTCTTTAATAAAAATTTGTCAAGCGGTTTTTTCACTATAGAAGTTTAAAAAAATAGTGAAAATTTATGTTAGTCGCAAATATCTCAAAAACGGGTGATGCTATTGACTACAAATAAATTTTATTGTATGTAATGTAATGTAATGTGATACATATTAAGTATAAATTTTGAAAAAGTTCAACATACCGTTATTTTTTAAAATTGAAAAACCTAAAAAGCATAGTATGAAGTACTCAAACATAGTATGATGTAGAAATTATATAACCTTTAAAATAATGTTTTACTATGTGAACTGACGATTTTGACATTTGGTAAAATAAAAAAAAAAAAAATCAATTGATAGTTTTTTTGCAAAAAATAAAAAAATGAAAAAAATACTACCAAAAATTGTAAAAAAATGTTTTTTGACTTGAATATCTGGAGAATGGACAACGATATTGACATCAAATTTATTTAAGTTTATACAAAATGCAATTTCCAATATATGCTACAATTTTGACAAATATAGAATTGATAGTTTTTTTAGGAAAAATAAATACTTAAACTGAAATTTACAGAAAAGTATCAAAAATAATTTTTTTTCGGCTTTAATATCTTCACAAAAATCAATGATGTTGACTTCAAATGTGTTTTATTTTCGTTAAAATGCATAAAATATTGACGAATATCGCATTGACATTTTTTTACAAAAAATTAAAGAACTACAAACAGTTCTACCAAAACCTGATAATTTTTTGTTAATAAAATTTTTATCATATACTATCAAAATTACGAATAAAATCAATATCAAGAATAAATCGATTACACAGTTTAAACAAAAATCTACAAGTTCACAAGAATTGTCAAAATTATGTAATGCTTGAAGACAGCAATGGGACACTTGATGGCTTTTTATTGTGACACAAAGACTTGAATAAAAGTCAATTTTTTTTAAAGTAAATTGGGAAGTTATCAGTGTGGGTCGCACCCAACCTCATTTTCATTCCAAATTTGAAGACAACAATAAAATTTTTATATCTTTGAAAAAGCTTGTATTTTTCATTTTTTTTTTAAAAAGGTACATTTTTTGCTTGAATTAAATAATTGACTTCCATAATTATGTTTACAATATTTTACAGTTTAAATTTTTTGTTTACATATTTTTCTTTTTTGTTTAAAAACATGAATATCTAGTTATATTACTTTTGATTTTTAATTTAATAAAAACACATTAAAATAAAAATTCCAATATAACACTCGTAAACATTTTTAATCGATTTATTTTTATTTTTATGTATATGTATATTTTTTGTTTTAATTTTATAAACAAAAAAAAAACGAAACTTTACGATCTAACACCAACTCTGGCATTAAATTAATTTTTTTGTTTTTTGTTTATCAGTAGAACATTTTTTTATGACAAAAACTCCCATAAAAGCTTGAAATTCTTATGATTTTATTTTTAAAAGCAAAACAAAAATAACAAAATACACCTAATGTTAAAAAAATACACATATACATAGTATATATTTTTGTTACAAAACAATTGGATATATAAAAAAAATCCCAGCAGTAGAGTGAAGTAAAAATTCATATAAAAATCATAAACATTTTTCATGACTTAATTTCAAACGACCATTCCCAAGTCCCGTAATAACCCAACCACCTCCTCCCCCACCACCCCTCATATAACCACCTATCACAGCTATAAAAAAAAAGAAACAAAGCAGAGACAAAAACTTCATCACTATGAAGTACGAAGGAGAGCTTATAAAAAAATAAAAATAAAAAAAAACATAAATGGAATAAACACAAAATTTATACGTTCTATTAAAATATTTGATTGAATTTTGTACAAAAAAAAAAACAAAAACAAAATAAAAATAAATAATAAATATATTCTATTAAAAAAAAAAACATGAATATCCACCTACACAATCATACATTCTTCTATAGGGAAAACTTAATTGTGTGTGTTGTTTTTCCGAGAGCCAGGATACCGAACCAGGAACATACATAGTGGCTAAAAATACAATAATTTAATATTGTTGACTCAATTTTATTTTAATATTATTTTGCTGTGGTTATTTAGTTCCTGGTAAAAATTAAGCACACAAATAATTTTTATCCAGGATTTGCACCCATTGTTTTTTTTTTTTCGTCCTTTGGACCATTTTATGTTGTGACATTTTAATGATTCCGGGTAAATTTATGAGTGCATGGTTATGATAGCTTTTGTTTATAAAGGGTATACTTAAATATACGAAACATTGGATTTATTTTTTTAAAGTAAAGTTTAAGTTAAAAATGTTTGGCTCTTATGTAAGTTTGGGAACAGAGGAATATCTTTCAATCTCTTATGATATTTCAAATAAAGAGTTTTGCATTAAGTGCGAGACGATTTTGAAATTAAATAAAACAAGATGTAGGTAGTATATAAGATATCAATAAGTTTTTAGCTTCATTTGAGAGCCCTATCAATGACATTATGTGTGAAATATAACATCGTTCAAATGACCGCTGAGGCTTCGCTGATTTCGATGACTTTAACGCATAAATCAGGCTGAATTTGACCGATGGCATTGTTATGTTGTCTTGGCCACTTATTCGCATAGACCTGCGACTTAAGAAAGCCACACAAGAAAAAGTCTAAACAGGTCAAATCTCACGATCTTTGTCGCCAAATCAAGTTCGCCTCTTCCGAGATAACCATGCCATGAAACCGCTTCTGCAGAATATCGATTGTGTCTTGAGCTGTGTGGCACGTAGAGACAACCTGTTGAAACCATACATAATGTCTCCGGCGTCCATATCTTCCAATTCAAACCACAAGAATTTGGTGATCATCAACTTACAGCGATTGCCATTGAAGGTGATGGCCTTGCCAGAATCATTTTCGAAGAAGTACGGACCGATGACGTCTCCAGCCCAAAATCCACACCAAGCTCTAAATTTATTTGGATGCTTTGGCACCTCGTGCATCCCACGTGGATTCATCCAAGAATGGGCCTCATCGCTAAAGATGATTTTCCGACCAAAATTGGGATCAACTTCCAACTGCTCCAAAACCCACGTTTTGCTCGATGTTGAAACTTGAAATTATGATTTGTCTTTAGTGACTGATCAAAAAACGATAATTTTGCAGAAAGTAAAAGAAACAATATGGCCTCCACGAGCTGTCAAAATCAAGCCCTCCCAACATGGAAAACCCTTTAGAAATATTCTCCTTAAATTTGGACTAAAAAAATCAGGAGTCTGAGATTTTTGAAGTCACCATTTAAAAACTTCTTATCTAAAGGGAAAGAAATTTTTGATTCTGACAACGATACATAGGTCTCTACATTAAGATTAAGCCAGAAGTTTTATAATGTAATTTTGACGGATTCATCTAAAATCAAGCCGTTCACAAGAGTCAAACTCGAAGCACTGAGTGAGAGTTTCTCAAACTGTGACATTTAATCATTCACTAATAATTTATCAAAATTTACTGCTCAACAAAAGTCTCGTGTAACTCTTTAATCTCAACCAATTCAAAACTGTCAACTGTCAAATGGTTTTGGCAACATTTTATAGAATAAAAAGAAGTGACTGACGTACAGGGCAAACGCATTTCTGAACGTTTTCAAGGAAACTTTCGACCAATCTGTGCTTAGTTATCATTGACCATTTTCCCGTAAAATTTCTTTTCTCACTTTTTTCAAAAAAATTAAAACTTAAGTAAATAAAATGTCATGAGAAATCAAATCTATTTATTTTTTAAAAGTTTTTTTTTGATGGTCCTGACACATTAAGCAAAGTGTAAAATTCACTTAGAAAAAAATGCTGCCAAAAAACCTCCAAGTCATTCCGTCTGTCCTTGACATGACTGTGTTGCCATCAAAAGTTGTTTTATCGTTTTTTTTTTGTTTTTAACTGTTTAAATAGTTGGTAAATAAAATGTTCCAAGCAAGGAAAAAATCTAACTATGTACAAAAATTTATAATGTTGAACACAAAAAACAAAAAAAAAAAACACAGAACACAGAACACAGAACACTCAACCAAAGGCCACAAAAGTTCAAAACAAACAGTCCTGCGGTAAACATTTGCTAACTTTTGCGGCAAAACGGTGTTTTTGTTCAAAAAATAAAATAGAATAAAAAAAAAAATAAAACAGCATCCGCACACAGACATGAGTATAACACAAAGACAACATTAGTTGAACTTATAGCCCTTTGGCGCGCAAAAAGGCATTCTTCTATATACACACAAAGTTTATAGTCACGACAGGATACTCTTCATAGGAAGGATAAGGACGATGATGATGATGAAGATGAGGGGGGGAGGATGATACAAAATAAAGAAATAAAAATGACAAGTTAGTACGAGTATATAAATAAAAAGGATAACTCTGTGTGTTGGGAAAAGTGTTTCCTTTAGTGATGTCAAACATCATGTTTGTCATATTACCACCTAAAGATAACACTGATAAAACTGATACAAACTGTCAAGGGACGGCGGCGGCGCAGCGGCGGCGGTGTTGAAGAAGAAAAACAAAGAGAGTAAACAAGGCGAAACGAAAAGTGGACAAAAAAACTCAAAGAATAGATGTTATTTAGCTCAGGGGTAGATGGCTCTGTGTTCCTTCAAGTGTGACATAACATTTTTGATCGCTGCTGTTCTTGTTTTCTTTTGTTTTTGTTTCTCTCTTTCCTTCTCCGGAAACAGGTTAACATAATAAGCAAACAATCACAACTATACCTAAGGCACAATAATAAGGCTCCTGAATATAATTGTTCATCTTAAGGTACCCGTACCAACTATATACCATTTGGGAATGAATCCTCCTCTGGGTCCGCGACAGAAGGAATCAACATAAAACATAAAAAGGACGAAAGAGTAAATATTATCAGAAAAGGACCCAGAGTCCTTTTAGTTTTTTTTTTTTTCTTTCTTTCTCTTCTCGACATAAAATTACTGCTAATTAGGAGTGAAAGTGAAAGCTCATTGGCCCCTAGTTAGTATTATACTCGTCGTCGTCGTTGTCGTGCGTGTGTATTAGTTATAGTGCATGTGTATGCATTAAGAATGAAATAAATTGGAATAAAGAAGGAAAGTTATAACTGTCCCAAGTAATATTAATTAATTATATAAATATGAATAGACACTCATCATCATCATCACTGACTGAATTTATTTTAGGCCAAGTTTGCAGATGATACGTTGCGTTGATGGTCAATGTATGTGCGTTGATTTGTATATGAATACGTGCGTGAGTTGAATGATTGTGTGTGTGTCAGTTAATGAGCACTTAAGGCGTCTAGCAACTATGTATCTAGTTAATAAGGAATAACTATGCACAACATCAAGTGGTGTATGGAAATTAACAGCCTGCTTCGGATTGATGGATGATATAAGGGTTGATATATTAATTAGTAAGGAATCAGGACATCTTTGTAATCTAGAGTATTATTAATTTTAGGGAAAAAAAATAATAACTACAACTAATTGATATAAAAGAGTGGGACAAGTTTTGGAATACGCATGAGCACTTTTTTTGAAAAATTCTTACACTATCCTCGGTTGACATAGGATAGATTATAAATATTAAAAAAAATACTTAAGGGGCGCTATAGTTAGTTAAGAACCAGGACCTAATGACTAACAACTCTCAACCGTATTGTGCAATTAATGTCAGTGATGGAAGGGACCTACAGTTTGTATGCAGAATCCGAATGTCCAAATTTCGAGAAAGCACTTTTTATGACAAGAATTACTCTGAGAATATTTGTCAATTATCCCAGTGAAGAAACTTTCAGATGGAACAGGCAGGGATTGAACCCAGACCTCTGGCATGACAGATTAAAGTATCACTATCATCACCATCAGCTCAACAACAAGGTCATTTCCTCCTTAAACCAGGATCTCCATTCATCCCGATTGCGAGACGTCGCGACAACGCCATCCATTTCCGCACCCTTAGGACCCGGGCAACCCCTGGCTTACACCATCTCACTAACGCAGCGTAAGGACTTTCCGATTTCTTCTTTCTATCTGCTTCAAAGTAGATCGTTTGCAGTTCATGATTATATAGCGTCTCCGGAATCGTACTTTTTTTCAAATACGGAGCCAACAATTATCCGTAATAGGCTTTCTTCTCCGACGTGTCCCGAATCCCTATTATAGTACTGGCAGAACCATCGTCTTGTACAGCAGCAGCTTAAGAATTATGCTAAGGTTTCTGAATTCAAAACCCTTTGATAGATTAAAGTCGGCTCTGTTGGCTTTGAACAACCGCTACCACCGCACCGGTGTAATTCTCTTTCTATGTTGTTATCAGCTGTACTGTTCTACCTAACGTATATGAAGGTTAGGCTAGGTTACGGTGGCTGCTGGAAAGAACACCAGCACACTTAAACCATCAACGGTCCATTGTGATACCACATAGATCATAAGATCCTCCTATACTCGTTGAACCATTTGGAGCTTACAATATAGCGGTTGAGACTGTGAAGGTCTGTGTTAATTAGATCACTGGGATCATGGTAATAGAAGTCTCCGAGGTGTAATTTACGTTCAGAAATCGTTTGCCGGAGCTCCAAGTCGCAAGGCATGTCTGCCTATTAAGCAGTGACCAGTAAGGACACCTATAACAGAGCTACTGTGCGTCTACCAATCGAGATGATTTGCTTTGTGCGTTTAGCATCAAGCTTTGTCCAGATTAATTTAGTTGCCAGACAGTTGAGAGAATTACATCACCTGTGATTCACCTTCTCAATGGTATCTTGCTTTAGAATGGGTTTACACGTAGCTGGTGGAAGACCGATATTAGATTTGGTATATCTAAAAGTGGTAGACATGTTCCCTTTTTTGATTCGTTCGTCTGCTTTGCAATTACCTGGAATGTCTCCATGTCCCGGCACCCAGATTAGGTGAATATTGAATTGATCGGCCATCTCCACCAGAGATGATCTACAATTTTGGGCTACTTTGGAATTAGTGGAGACTGATTGTAACGATTTTATAGCAGCTTGACTATCCGAGAAGTTGCGTATATCAGTTGACAATATCACGTTTTCCTTAAACCAAAATAGGGCTTCTTTGATGTCAAGAAGTTCTGCCTTTAACAAACTACAGTGTTTGGGTAAACGAAAGGAGAGACTTAAATTTAGTCTGACGAGTATACACCGCTACCAACTCCCACATCTGTTTTGGATCCATCAGTGAAGAAGTCGATGGCTTTTCCTGTCCATGGTGTCTCTATCTCCCATGAGGATCTAGAGGGAATGGACACTTTGATGTTCTTATCAAAACGAAAAAGAGGTGTGAAAGATTACCCTACTTTCTGGTGACGATCAACCCTCGTGTTGTGGTGTCAAAGTTACGGCTATTTTAACTTGGAAAAAAGTACTTTTTCGGTCATGAAGAACAAGCTCAAAGAATATTGTAAGCCTTAGTTAAAAAGTAACCTAACGAACATGTTTTTTTCCACTTTAAATTCCATTAAATACAAAGATAAACGTAATGGGTCACTAAGGCGTATACGTACTTTTCTGATATCGTTGAATTGTCAATATTCATTTTTTTTCTTATAAATAACACACCAGCAATATGAAATGGTAACAACATAATTAAATCAATTACATAATTTAATGAAGTGTCAAAATGTCGCTAAATCTTTTTCTTTAAGCAAAGGATGCATTTAATGAATTAACTTAATAAACTAGCTTTTTCTTTGGTTTGATAGAAATTGACAATCTTTTAGTTTATTTTCGTAAAAATAACTAATTTAATTTTGTTTAATTTTTGTATTTATTTCTTTTGAAATTTTCCTGCTAACTTAAATTTTTCATTTTTAAATTCGAATGCAAATTTTTGGTTTAACGTTGCAAAACAATTTTTTGTTCGGACTTTTTTAACAATATCAATAAATTCTCAGGAAATCATTTTTAATAATTTAAAATAAAGACGAAAACATTTCCAATGAAAATTGTACTCTCCAATTTGTATATGAATTTTTTTTTATTGTTGCTGGAATTTACTTCATAATTCTTCCACTTTTGTTCGAAAAATCAATGTATTGAAAAGAATTAAGATTTCGTTTCGAGGAAATCTTAAATAAATCTATTCAAAAAATTCGTCAAAAGTTCATGTCACGGCTTTAACAAATAATAATTATTCTGAAAACGTTTTCATTGTTTTTAAAGTTTGTGCATTTATAAATAGACCTGCAATATGTTAATTCAAATTCTTGATATTAAACTGTAACTACATGAAAATTAATAGATTTTTTGATGATTTTGTTTTCGCCTTCTTGGAATATTTTGATTCAATTCAAAATTCTTATTACTTTAAACTTACTGAGATTGAAATATGTTTTGGAAACCATTTTTTATTTTTTAATCAAATCCGAAAAACTTGATTTCATCTATCTAACTATGCAATTACTACTTCGCGTTATGTTGTTTTATAAATTTGTATTTCAAAAATGCAAATATCAAAGTAGGTACCGATGAGAAAACATTCCACCAAAACAAACTCAAAAAGCATAAAATATAAAATGTTCTCAACTTTTACTCCCTCCCTCTGGCCTCCATCCTCCTTCCAACTCCTCCATGTCCTGTGAAGTCCTTATGCTGATGTTCATCATATGGAATTTATTGCAAAGAACCATGAACAAAGTTAGACACTTTTGAAAATAAAAAAAAATAAATATTACCACCGCAAAAGAACAAAATATTCAAATCACATTTTGCCTATTTCAATTCGAGCAAAGTCGTTTATTCCAAAAATGTTTCTCTGCGAAAAAGCTGTTACAAAAAAAAAACAAAAAATAAAGATATAAAAATAAAAATGAGAAAAGAAAAACGAAAGTGGGTCAAACAACTGCGAAGTGTGTTCAGACTCTTGTTCCATCATAATCCGCACGATAAATCCCTAGCGGTAATCTTTTCAGGGGACAACCACTGCTGGCACTGGGTATAAGCATCAGCTCAGCATCCCAGAAACTAGATCTCACTCCTCTTCTCATCATATCGCCATCGTCCTCTGACGATTTCCCGGGTGGGAAAACCCGGTGGTGGTCGGGATTAATTGCATAATTTATTCGCGAGGAAGCGACAACAACGGCAGCAAAAAATTAAAAAAAAAAAACAACTTCGTCTGCCCGGCCACCCAGCCAGGATCCTGATGGAAAGCTGCGCTATACAGCATCAGCAGCGCAACGGTACTATGATGATGATGATGATGGAGTGGAGAAGGAAGAATGACAACTGGCCCGCCCTGAGCTATCGCACGTAAATCTACATCTTGCAATCATCATTGTGTTCCTGATCCTGACTGTCAAGGACTTTTGCCTCGAAAATTCACACGATGGCAGTTTGCCTGCTGTTGTTGTTGTTTTTGTATTGTATGCTCTGTGCTTTGTGATAGTGACGAGCTGGTGGCAGTAGTCTGCTAGTGTCGCTCGCCCCCGTTTGTCAATTGAATGTAATGGCTGACTCATGTTTGTCGTCGTCGTCGTCATCATCATCGTCATTGTTGTTTTATTTCCTTAGCTTTTTGTTTCACAATTCAAAATCTGCTCCTGTTTCTGTTTCTGCGTGTGTGTGTTTGTGTGTGTTGAGAAGGATAAAAGCTGTTTTCATGACAATTCTACCTTCCGTACGAGTATAGGTTACTGCCATATAACTGACAACAATGACAATGACGACGACGACGCACGGTGACGGTGACGGTAAAACAACTGCAGAAGTAGTGTATGTAAATTACAATTTCCTTTTCCGGACGCATTATTTTGAACGTATGTATACGAGTGCTACGAGTATAATGTGCCCGCATCATCAGGCCTAATTATAAATGACAGATGAGAGTTTGACATTGTGCATTCGTGGATAACAGTACTCGTATATTTGTACCTATCAAACTAAACGGAACTATTATTGTGCAATGTGCCAAGTGCAATGTGCAATGTGCATCGTATGAGTGAAATTAAGGACACCATATATTAAGCGAAATTATGAACACTTCAACAATTTGAAAGTAATAACGCAGTTAACGCAACTAAATTGAATTTTCAATTGTTGATTAAATAAACAGTTCAAAAGTGACAATTTAATACAAATGTCTAAGGCACATATTCACACATTAAAAGGCTACGCATCTTGTTTCAAGTTAACAGAAGTCCTTTCAAAGATGTCACAAACTGATGAATGTCATTTATGACATTGACACATCGTGTCTGTGACCACATGACTGGTGTCATTGTCAGTGACAGTTTAAAGTTGTTGATTACACACATTTACGAATGACAGCTAAGTGCATATAGTACGTTTATGACAGAGGAGTTTTGAATTTCCAGTGCTGTCGAAATGAAAATATGAATAAATTGTTTAATCATTACGAATTGCTGAAACGTCATATTTTTACTTTGAATTTTGAGGGTAGTTTTGTATCAATGATGATTTATGTTTTGAAATATCTTAACACAAAACATGAAATACTATATCCCGAACAATCATAATTTTTAGAAAACAACTTAATCCTTTGAGACGAAACTTAGAATCAGAAAACTCCTCTGTTGAAATTTCCATCAAGGGGCTTTTTTTCTGTCCATTTTTGTTCAGGAAACTTAAACCGTAGGGTCATCATATTACAGTGGGTGATGTGCACGAGAATGTGGATAAAAAAAAAATAATTTAATTACCAACACTTTCAAAAGCTGAAACTTGCAACCAAATTACCTTCCCACCGCCGGCAAAAAGTGGAAGCAATGATTCAACTTATACAGTTCCGAATAGATCCTGTTTCCACAACATTGTTGCAAAAGTAAAATATTTTGTATTATCCCCTCATATGTCTTCTGTTTAAAAGGATACAAAAAAAAAACTACAAAAAACACACTCAAACAAATTCCCATAGCAAAAGTTTTGTCAATCCACCACTATACCATCATCAGAGATATAGTTTTTCTATATCATATGTAAGGATTTAGCAAAAGGACGAAGGAAGTCGTTAGGAGACATAGTTTAGTTAAAAGTTTTTTGTTTTGTTTTCAGTTCTCAGTTTTCGGTTTTCGAATTTTTTTCTAACACAACAACAGTATCAAAAAAGAATCAGTGGTGTCCTTAAGTTTGATACTCACCGCAGGCAATTAAGTATTTATTAATTTATACAACTATGTGTGATGGTAGACAGTGTTAGATTGTGTGGATGTATGTATAAAGGATGTGATAAGGATGAATATTTGGGATATTGTAATCGTACTAATTGAATTCAAATCTGCAATTTTAAGAAATAGTTCGGTGTATCCTGCTGTGAGAGTTCCAAATGGTGATAAGTTTGGAAACTTTTGTGTCACCTTTGGTTTAGATTTAATTAATTAAAAGTTCGAGTAAAAGCAATAAATAAAGAAAAATACTTAGAAATGATTTATATAGGATATAAATATGCAATTAGATAAGTTTTGTGTTGTATCACCTGATAGCTTTAGTGACTAAGGTGCAGTGTTTCTACTTGCGAGAATTATGCACACAGTACACGAACTATACACGTTTTAAGAACTCCTCGAAATTGGTAACAAAGTATCCCCTTTTCTGACTAAACTCCTTAACTATCTATCATACAACAGAATACAAAATGAAGTAATTCCCAAAATCATAAGAATAACCACACAATAATGAGATTCAGCCCCAAGTAATGTCAAATAAAAAAAAAACCAATTGGGAAGGTTTGGCAAATTCATTATCTTCTTTTTTTGACGAAGTTTCATTAATTCATTTATCCTAATTTGTTATCCAACTAACTTTAATCCCATACTTTCTAACTTTCTTCCCCATATCTTAATGTGAATCCATAAACATATTTATTTTATATGTTCGTATAAACTTTCCTTCAAAAAAAAAAAAAAAAAAATACAAAGTTAAATGATAATTAATAACCCAAAAAAGGAAAATCAATTTTCATATTCTGTCAACTCTGTCATGTCCTTCTGACTCACTTACGTATACAACACACATACACAGATAGTATGTGTATGAATGTTTAGTATTGTAACGCATACCTCACACATCAATTTATTCGCTGCCGCCCATGTCTTCCGAGTTCCAACCCTCTCCAATAACGCAACGCATAACTTGCCAACCCCCTCCCCCCCCATAACTCAAACTCAACATAATCGAAATTAATTAACCCCGAACACACACACAAACAGAAAAGCATAAATTCCAACCAACACACACACAAATAACTCCACCCATGCCATCCTATCATGGTTGAATTAATTCATAATAATGGCGAATCCTTATATGTACATCCTTCCTCCTTCCTTAGGCTTTACATACTCGTATATCCATACCATACGCACACAAAAATACAAAAGCAGGATCCTGTGGTGAATTTAATCGAAATGGAATAAAAATTCCAGGAACTTAATGTTGTTCGTGGATGGGACGATATAAGAATGGCAATACACGAACACTACAATAAACAAAAGAAAAATTAAGGACCTGATGTAATAACATTTGACACCTGAGCGATGTGATTGATGATGGTGTGGGGGAAGTACAATATTAGTAGTGGAGCACTCCAATTTCCTCATCCACACGACTACCCTGCTGATGATGTCTCTCTTAAGCCGCATTCTTAAATTTACTCTTACTCCAAAACACAAGAGTATACGAGAGTGGGTAGGGTATGTCATTTAAAAGAAATTTGCTGCTGACCATTAACCGAGAAGCCCATTAAATTAATGGCTTTTTCGTTCTTGTTTAGTTGGAGTTTGGGGTCTAGATCCTGGGCCTATACACTACAGACTACAGTCCTATCCCAGGATCTCTGGGTAATGGCATTTCATTACAACTCTCCCCTTGCCTATATTTTTATTTAGTCTTCTCTTATTGTGTTGTCTAGGATACTTCATCATGTGATATCGTAATCCAGGTTACATAAATTTATGTGTGTCTAAATAAGACATACCTAACACATAAACAAAGATTTTAACTCTCTGTGTTACGAGTGTGAGTATGTGTGTGATGTAGACATTGAAAACGATTTATCATTGTGTGCTGCTGTGCGCATCGTCTAATGACTTTGGCTTCTTTGAGGGACACATCTGAAGTAATTTTTATTGATAAAGGGATTCGAAATTATTTATTTAGCGATTTTTAGGCAAAGCTTAAATAATTTCATTCATTTTGTCACGTCACGACATGCCCCCAACCCCCAGCCTGCAATTGTCAAAAGGATCAAACCCCATCAGTCTGTGTCACCTTAAGAGAAAAATGTTGTGTTTTTTTTCACGATAAACTGTAATCTCTCTTGCGAGGAATTGACTAATCATGAGTAAGAGTATTTATATTGTCATTTGAAAAAGTGGCTCTCGTCTTATAACCACTTGAAATTGACACGCATAATAATTATGGGTCCCGTGGATACACAAAAGTTCGAACGTTCCTTAATATCCAAATAAAGTGAGTGACATAAAATCTGCGGCTAAGAAAACAGTGTATGTGTTCAATGACAGTCAAAATTGGTCACTGATAAAATAGAAAGGTCTTAGATGGAAACAGATTTGGAAATTCAGGAATAAAGTGATTTCAATGACAACTTTAACCCACTTGCCATAAAATTCGTCTGATTTGTGTCAAAGATAACCATAACTGGCCAAAAAGAGACAAAACATGAAAAAGTCTTCTTAGGTTTCGTCTCATGGAATTGTGGAACTTTCATGTTCAGTTAATACGATGACACCAATTTGCTATTGACGGATGAAGCCACCAGCTCAAAATACACTTGTGGAAGGCATTGGACGCTATTAGATCTCATGTGGTTTGGATTGGTATCGTTCTGAATTCGACAAAGTTCAATTTTGTACCAATGAAGACTCAAGACGCGACGAAAATGTTGCCAATTAGTGACTTGCAAGTGGTCAATTTTTTGTAAGTGATGCGAATTGAACTGCCTTCTGCACATTCTAACTTTAAGCGTCGTTTTTTGACATTTTTTCGACATCCAGGACGTTCTTTCTGTACCTTAAATATTGATTATTTTAAATGGAATAAATGTTGTCCGAACAGAAAACCGATTTTGATGAAATAAATGTATCGATTGTATATTTTGTTAAACATTTTTTCCATGGTGATTTTCAATGTTAGAATTAATGACAGTTAATTGACAGATGATTTCTCCTCAAAAAACTAAAAATGCCAACTATCAAAAGCTCGTCGTTAAAATCGAAATTTTTTCCGTCAATATTTTACTCCTAAAATAGAAAACCAAAAGGCTTAAAAGCTTAAAAATCTATCTCGAAATACTTTTGTGCATTGGGTATTTCTATTTCGTTTTTCAAAAAAAAACTTTTATTAGTTTGACAAAATACTTCTGTCAAGGTCCTTCTATATTTAGGACTTATATTGGTATAAGTATACGTAGTATATGAAAACATAATGAGAACAATTTCGAAAAGTAAAGAAAACGATAAGAATTTTTAATTAAATTTAATTACAAAATATATTCTTCCTTTTGCAATATAATGTTTTTAATTAGGTCTAGACTTAACGTTTAAGTCCCCCCCAAAAAAAAAACACGATGCTGGTTTGACACAATTTATGCAAGAAATATCTACAACAACAACAACAACAACAAAAAAAACCAACATAAATCAAGCTTCTTGGTGTGCTATGATTCCAATTAAAATCATTAACCTCCAACATGCCACACGAAGGCTATCATACAGTGGAACAGCGAAAGTAAATTGTTGGATTAAAATCAATTTTTTTTTTTTTTCATAATCTAGAAACAAGGGTCCATCTATTTTAGAGAGTCATTCAAAAAATCAGCTTTCATTTTTATACACACAAATATTTGCATTATTAAAATTAAGATTGATTTTTTGACAGTTTTAACAATTTTATCTCCAGAGAAGAATTTGTCTAACACAAAACCAATTTATGTCCTTTAATAAAAACATTTGGACAACAACTTTAATTTTTGGTCTGATTTCAATAAACTGTGTCCCACTGTTTATCGTCAGTTGCTGCCAACTTTATTCTGAGTCCTGATTCCAGTCGTGTTCGTGGTATTCAAATTTTCCTTGCGATGTGGCGCAGTAAGGTCAAGATTAATGAGTTTTTTCGCGCCGCGCCGTTCGCTGCCATTGCCGCTCAACCAATCGTGTAACGACTGACGACGACGACGACAACGTCGACGATGATCAAGAAAGAAGGACACTGAATTTCGTCCAACAAAAAAAAAGCCCACAAACTCACACCAATCACGATATTCCAGACTTTGAATCTCCTATAGCCTCCCCGGAGTCCTGAGTCCTGATATAGTCGTTCGTGGTCGTTGTCATTGAAGGCGTTTTACTTTTTCCTTTTTTTTTTGGAATTTAAATAAAGAAAATTTAGACGAAGCGAAGGACAAGGAGAAATGACATTGCAAAGCTTAAACATAAAAGCCAACTAATTGGAAAAGGCAGCCTTATAAGTTTGTGATGCCAAGCCAAGAGTAAGTTGCAGCACACCCCACCAGCAGAACCAAGTCCTTGCCCCTTTCACAACACGACCGCAGGACGAACGACACGGCCAACGACACCATTTTTGTGTCTGCGAAAGACCGTTTAATTATTATTATAACTTAAACTTTGTGGTTTTTCCGAGACACAAAGCGAGGGGGGGGGGTGGATGTAGGTTGTCGAAAAATAAAATAATATCAGAAAGAATGTCCATCTTGTTAAGGCCTTGTAATACGAATTTAAGTTTAAAGATGAACGAGTAACTCACCACATCCCTGCACTGCCTGTCCCTCATAATAATTTAAGGGCTGAAAGTTTTTGATGGAAATGGAAGACAAGTGAATGGTGAAATAATTTGAATGAATTAATTTTTGGTATATTTTGAAATATGTATGTATAAGGAATTGACATTTATTGTAATAGGAAAAATAGGAAAAACCAGAAGGAATCAGATTGTGGAGGAAATTCCTTCCTGTGATGTGATGATGATGATGAATTGGGAATAGAATTTTAGAAGTTCCCCAACGGAAATTATTGTGGAGGTATGACTGAAATTAATTGAAATTTTTTTTTACTGTTTGTCAAATACACTCAATTTTATTGTGTTTATTCAAAAACATTCTGAAATTCTACATAAATTGAAATGAAGCTTAATTACATTTTTAGATTTTATTAAAAAATTATAAAACTTAAAAAAATATGCAAATTGATTTTTAATAACCTCAAGTCAGTTGGTTATGGGCAAACAATGATTTGACAATAAACCGAACACATTCAAGTCTGCAAACTCCAACATGCTGCCCCCTACATTTCACAATCAGAAACTCTAAATTCAATTAAATAATTTTACGGTTAGGGCACGATTTTTGACATTTAGCATATTCACTGAACCAAAAAAAAACACGGCTATTAAAAATTGATGATTTTTCAGAGCATAAACTCTGACTTGTCAGTCAAAATTTTACAGTTTTTGACATTCTCTGATATTTCTTAAAACTTGAAACTGAAATTATGTAATCATTTATGTGATTCCATACGAGGACATTTTAAAGCTTAGAAAATAAAGTTAGTTAATTATTTCGTTTAAAACTGGTTTTGATAATTTGGAAAAAGCTGACCTTTTTTTTTTTGAGTTTACTTCATAGTCCTTAAATAAAATAATCATAAGAAAGTATACTAACTTGACAGTTAATCTAATCTCCCAATGACTTCCTCGAGTAGTTAAGCAAATCCTTATTTTCCGTGTGCTCATTATCCTTCCTACTCAAAGAGCAATAGAATGGAACAATTTAACTCAAATCCTTTAACTCCTATATAAACACACACATAAAAAAACGAACTCAAGTTAACAAACAATCCCCACCATTTCAGGTTAATCTACAAATTTATGTTGGTATTTATATTTAGAAAGGCTTCATTTACTAGACCCATCATCAGCAAATTCAAAAAAAAAAAAACTCCTTATGTAGGTATTTCCCTCCCCCCATAATAACCCACAAACTAAACTACCTACAACAAATAGGAAAATCCTTTGAAATATGAACTCAATCTTATTACTTCCATAATAGTACAGGTTTAAGAGTCTTTATGGTTTTTCCGATTTTTTTTTTTTTGCCTTTCGTTTTTCACAGCAAAAAAGAAAAAAGTGGAGAAATGGGAGAAGGGAGAAAAAAAAAACAGCAACATTTATCTTCTTAGATTAACCCTAATCTGAACTTAACAAAGACCATAAGACTTTCTTTCAGCCGTTTTTTTTTTGTTTTTTTTTTTGAAGTAGACCTCTCACTCCCCACCACCCTTCAACCGACCGACAACCGAAGACCGACGAATCATAATGAGAAATTATACATCCTGAGCGCGTACTCAATTTTTAATTAGATTCTCCTTTCGCTCTATCTGAAGCTTTAATAAGCTTTCATAATGAAACATTAATGAGCCCTTTAAGTGGATCCATTTTGTAACATATTATTTTTTTTTTGTTTTTCATTACTTCATTTTTATTTCTGTTTTAGCTTCCTTCTGGTTTTGGTGGCTATGGGTTCCTGGTTCCGGGTTCACTACTTGTTGACGTTTCGATGCCGCCACCATCACCAGCCAGCCGCCATGTTTTTCCAAGATTCCTTGTGTGATGAACTTTATGATAACTTTTAAGCCGGGTGAGTGTGAATGTTTAAAAGGGTGAACCCCTCCGCAACGCCGCCGCCTACGAGTTGATATCCTTATCCTTTTCCTTATCCGTATCCACATCCGTATGAAGATGAACATAATGCAGCAAGCATGTGGTCCTTAACGGTGTTTGTTTTTTTTTTAATTCTTAACCAAGGCCATTCCGGCTTGGTATAATTTTTCTGGGGGGGGAGTTGCAAAGGGGGTGAAAAGCGTACGTGTACGGAGCTTAACCTACTTGCATAAAATTAATCGCATATTAAAGAGCCAAAGAATCTAAAACGGAGTTGGGAATGAGTTGGATGGAAAGTTTTGTTGTTTCGACGTTAAATTTTAGCACTGCTGCTGATTATGAGCCTGAGAGGGCGCTGCGCTCGTGTGTGCGTGCAGCAGGAGTGTGGTGGCTTGTGTTTGGGTTTTTGTATCTGAAATAATAACATCCTGTGCGCGGAAGGGCGGCAGTTATGGTGGGCGTTTTTATTCTGTTGATTGCAAGGATACACACGCTCACATATACACGAGTACAAAGGACATGGTTTGGTTGAAATGGTTTTAGTAAATTTTGTTTATGTTTTTGTTGAAGGATAATCATATCAGTGAACAATATGTTGTTGTTGTTTTTGTTATTGTTATTCTTTGCAAGCTGTCATGCATGCAGAATGTTAAAGTGAGGCATTTTACGCTTTGGCTAGCAAATTAAAATTTTTGATGCATAATATGGGCTTTAATGGATTAAAGCCAAGCCTGCCAACGCAACGCCAACGAAATGAACATAGAATTTAAGTGCGTGAATGACAGGAATTATTTTTGTGTACAAGACTTATATGCAGTTGTTTTTGGGGATATTAAAGAGAAGTGGTATTTGTTTTAGAAATGACAAAGGTATCCAGGTAATTAAATGACATTAAACGGAATAAAACGATTAAATTTTAAATGGATTTGTGGGAGGGGGTATATAATTGCCCTCAAGTCAAATCAGGAAATTTTATAAAATTTCACAAAATAACATTTCAAAGGGAATTACTGAAAATGTGTGCTTTTGATATTTTTATACTTCAATAGGGTAAATGCTCCAGCACCTGGCAATATAACACTTTTTCTTAATTTGAAGTTAAAAAACAATTGTTCAGGGTTTATGATAATTAAGGATTTTTGAGTTTGTTTCTACTTCATATACCTACATCCATATGGATATAAGAAAATTTGTCCCTAGTTTTTAACCTTAATATTGATGGATTTAGATTCTTGGTAGCTATTCAAACCTCGAGATTTTACAAAATATTTATTTCGACTATTCAGATCGATTATTATAATTTTGACTTTCTGTGACTAAATACTAAAAACCTGAACGATTTTAGATACATTTTTTCATTCATTTTCATCTGCAACAAAGTTAGATTTGACCCAAAAACTCTGAACGAGTTTAAGGAAATTGAAATTATTTATAATCAAGACTCAAACGATCTTTTTAAATTTTTTTAACAACTTTCAAAGAATCCCCATGAAAAATAATTGTTAACCAAAAAAATATTAATTTTTAAATTCAACGCGAAAAACCCGAGTGAGTTTTAAGACTTTTAACGAATTCAACACTTCCACATCAATTTGGAATAATTGCTAATATTTTAACGAAACTTTATTGAAGAATTTGAACTTATTTTAAAATTTCGCTTGAAAACTCTTAACGAGTTTTTAGTATTGAAAACAGTTGGAACTATTTTTTAAAATGTTTTAAATTTACTACTGATAATAATCAGTATCTTAAGTAAGCTTTGAATAAGTTCAATTGAATTTTAAGACGATTTTTTGTCGATTAAAGCCCGAGGTACCTAAACATTTTATCCAAACTTGCATTGAATCGGATACGGATAAAGATTTAAACTATACATAAAGACTTTAGCCTAAATTCGTATTCGGAGGATCTTTCTTATTATTTGTTACAGTAGATTAAAAAATAAAGTTTTTGCAAAAATTAAAAGGGACATAATTTATATTCAGTATTTTTAGTTTTTAATAACATACATATTGTATAATAAATATTAAAAATTACTTACGATTTTTCTTTTAATTAGATTCCTTCAGCCAACCTGCAAATGGCCTACTTGTTGTTTTGCTTTTTTATAACTAAAAAGAAAAATAATAATCAATTCAAAATTAATATATTTTATTATTATGTCGTTATTAATTTACTTTATTTTAAATCTTTCTATTTCATTTGAATTTCATATATTTTGTCGTTCTTTATTGTACGTATTAAACTTTATTATAATAAAAAACATTTTTGTTGGAATTTTTCTAATTAAAAATAACAATAATCGAATTTTTGAACCACGGTAATACCAATTAAATAAAAGCAAACGACAACGCAGGTCTTTAATTCACCGATAACGGTAAAATATAAACAGTAAATGAAAGCAATATTTTATTACATACCTTAATTCAATGGATTCCAATACCATTTTCTTAGAGAACTCACTTATATTTCACTTATTTTTTTAACACTCAAATATTTTTCAACTTCAATTTTATATTTTTTTTAACACTTTTCTTTTTTTTATTCGCGAACAACTTATAAACCGAAACGCACTTTATTACACTTCAACCGAACCCGAACTCACACGACACAAACATGACAAAGATGAAACAACGACTGAACGAGCTCTCTCTTCTTCGTTTTCTTGTAAAAGTCTCAGGCGCAGCTTTCTCCTGTTTTCTCACTCAACGCAAGCAACTTTAATATAAGTCGGTGGAGTAGATGTGAGATGCAGATGTGAGTTAGGTGTAGGCTTTTATTGTATATGTATTGTAATTTGTAAGTTCTCATTGGTCCCACTTAAGGAGAAATATTCAAAATATCGGAGAGGAAAATAAAATGGCGGTTAAGTTTTGCTGGATGAAGAGAGAGAATTTTATTTGCCAATCATTCAGGTGGGGAATAAAAACAAAAGATTGTAAATGAACGGTGGTGTGGTGTATTAGTGGGTGGTGAGAAAATATAATATGTTGAATTCAATAAATTTGGGATTTGGGAGGTGTAAGTGATCTACATTTCTATTGATCTCTATCTTTAGTATTTCTTTGTTGTTTTGTGTCCAGTTCTCTAGTTGTCAAGTGAAAAACAAAAACCAGAAGACGAGTTTGAGTTCAATAATTTTTGTATAAGTGTAAGCATCCAGTTGATTGATAAGACTCTGTTTGGTAAGAAATTTAGTTTTTATTGTAAATATATAAAATGCTTATGATATTCCAATTAAAATTCTGTCACATAAATATGTAAAAGAGTGGAATTCATTGTATAAAACATTTTAAGCTTCGTTTTTAGTCGAATTTCTTTTAGCTCTAATTTTTCAAAACAAAAGTATGAATTTTAAAATTCTTACCACTCTTTCCTTAAGAATTGTTTAATCAAATCGATTTTGAAGTCACTATTATTCCTTGTGTCAAAATATACCAATTTTATCAGACTCAAATTTTGGTAAAACAAAACTCACTGTCAAAAATATCATTGCACATTGTAAAAAATCCATAATACTTTTAAAGCTTAGCATTTATGAAAGTTTGTGTTAAAATAAATCGTCAATCAAGAAATAATAAGTAATTTCTTGTAACCTTATCTTATTTCTCCAAAAAAAACAAACAAGACATGAAACCGCACCCTTAAAGAATTCTTTTGTATAAAATGTTGAGAGTTTAAACCTTTTCATACTTTTTCAATCAAAGATTTGATTATATATATATATATATTAACATAAATCATAAAATTTTCTATTTATTTGTGTTTGTTTTTTCAGAAAAATTCAAAATGCTCGACATAACACGTGATAAACCAGTTAAAATAGCTGTCAAAGTTGCCGTTCCTGTTCGTGATCATCCAAAGGTAAGTCTACACTCTTCTAACACACATTAACTTAAATCCACATTCACAATAAAATGAAATTAATTCAAAAATTGGTATCATTTTATAACAATTTTCTCAGAAACATAAAAATACAATTTGAAATTTTGTATTCCCTCTTTTTTAACTTGTTTTTTTTTTTTTTTTTTTTTTTTTAAGTTCAATTTCGTCGGCAAACTACTCGGTCCTAAGGGCAATTCCATGAAACGGCTCCAGGAAGACACAATGTGCAAAATGGCAGTACTCGGTCGGGGTTCGATGAGAGATCGAAAAAAAGAAGAGGAATTACGTGCCAGTGGGGATAGTCGTTATGCACATCTTTTTGAGGACCTTCATGTCGAAATTTCAACATTTGCAGCTCCCGCTGAAGCACACGCTAGAATTGCGTATGCGTTGGCGGAGGTACGACGGTTTTTGGTTCCGGTGAGTACAGAAGTTTGAGAAGATACTTGAATAGAGGGGGAATATGTATTTTTCCACATATTAGAATGCGTATGAATTGGAATGGAATGAAATGAAATGAACGTGTGTTTTTGAAAGTCAGGTTCGGATCTAGGGGAAGGAGTTATATTCACATTCTTATGGTATAGAAAACTTCGGTGTCGTTTTTCCGCCTGAAATGCCCAAAGCTTGACGTTTAATCCGGAATCATTTTATGAACTTAAGGGACCAGTTTTGACGACATGAAATTCGCCCCCTTTGCACCGCCCCTGACTACCCATATGATGGCAGAAGCAAAAAAAAAATCCAATCAACTTCAAATTGTGTGTGTATCGTTGTTGTTAAAATGTCAATTAAGGATGTGTGTAGGCGGGAATTTTCGCCAACGTGTGTGCGGTTGACAAATATAATACCCTGCCGCTCCCCCTAACCCCCCCCCACACCTAAAAGCAAAAGCAATTTCGTGACGATATTTTCGAAGCAACTCCAAAATGTCTATGGCAGACGGAAAAAATTGCGTGTTTTTGTGCCAATGAATGGGGGAACGATTCATTTTATGAGGATGATTGCAGATATTTAGGGACTTTTTTTCGTGGCATATTTTTACTTCCTTTATCACTCAAATTTCTCACTCCACTCAAATGCCACAAATGAGTTCATCAGTGGATCTGTCAGGGGAGATGATATTTTTTTTTTTTTACAAAAATAAAAATATTTTGATACATTTTCCAGGACATATGTAAGTGAATTTTTAAGATTTGATTTCCTCCTTTTTGCCTATAGAATAAGAACAAGGAGCATCATCTTAAAGAGTAAAAATGTGTCTCTTTAATGTTTGATTTTTTTTTTTTGTATAGGAACTCTTTTGAATAGGTTTCCGTATCCCGGGTTTCTATCGGTGTGGACGGGGAGTAAATATTCTTACAATCATACTGTTTTCCTTAGAAAAACAGAAGAGTCCTTAGGAGTAAGTCCTATTTACCTTGGTATCTTGCTGATGTTTTTTGGAGATACATATATTTTTTTTCTTCCTTTAATTTTGTTTTCTCCTTTTCTTTTATTAAATGTTTTGACAGGGAGTCAATTTCCTCGTGATTTATAATTTTGGATAGAGAAGGGTGTTAGGTAAATGTCATTTTTTACGCGTTGAAAATAACAAATAAAGTGTGTTTTTAAGACTATCACTGATTTAATTTTATCTTTAATGTTTAGAATATTAAGACGCCATCTTGTTCGAAAGAAATAAGGACCGATGATTCCCCCATAGCGTAAATTGCACTAAGCAGTAAATTTTAACGGCTTAAACAATTCAACATTGATTTCCAAATCTTACAGAACAGAAATGTCAACATAATTTGACAATCTCAACTGTCAAACAACCGTTAAAAACCACAACATTTTTTGTCATCATTGTCATGAATAAACTCAAGAATTTTTTTCATTTTAATCAAATTTAATAAAACAATAAAGAACGTTAATAAAAGTTAGACACTTAAGTTGATTAACTAAGCTCAAGAGTGAACTTACCTTCTTCTATTTTAATCAAACACGTGGAAGGATCAATTTAAACGTTGACTTTATATAGCCCGCACATTTATAGTTTCATAAAGTTCCTTGTGTCTTCTCTTCAGGGATAATCTAATTCTCGGTGGCATTATACTTGACTTGCTTTCTCTTAAACTATCAGATACATTCACCCACATGAGTCTATTTATCAATTAAGAAAGATACATTTAGTCTCCTCTCTCTCTCTCGTTTCCCTGATGCACCGTCCTCATCATCTCATCTGATGTCAATTAAAAGAGAGCACTTAAATATTAATTTTTCCTTCTTTTATGGAAAATATGTTGTTTTTTTTGTGATTCATATTTTCATCGCAATTTTATTTGCATACTTATTATTATTTTTTTTTTAATAAAATACAAAATTTCTTCTTCTGGAGCTATATGGCCCAGCAGTAGCGTAATGATTTGATTTTACGCGTCACACCTGTCATCGCAGCAGAGCTTAGCCCCGGGCCCACCGCAACACAAAATCTAAGTATATTAAAAATTGCTTTACATTTTTTTTTTTTAATACAACATCAAATAGATAAACAGAGACTCGGGGAAAAAAGGGAACGACGACGAAACGATTAAAAAAAAATGATGAAAAAAATATCCCGAAAAAAAGTGAGATTCCATTAACCACGGAACGAAAAAACAGTGAGCTGTGAGAGGAGTGTGTATTGCCTTGGGTTTGAAAGTCAAACACGATTCTTTAATTATGTAGTTCAGGAAGTAAATGTGTCATGACGAGGACGATAACGATACGACGATGATGATGATGACGATGATGATGAGGATACTTCGCTGTCGAAAAGGGGAAGTCAAATAAGTACATAGCCAAACTGAACTCACTTTAGTTTTATTGCCACCCCTGTATAACACAATAACAGGGATGTTATTAATTTTTTTAAAGTATTTTTTTTTAAGAGTGGAATTTTTTTTATTAAACTTAAAAATATAAATTTTTTGAGGAATAATTTTATTAAAACGTTTAATTTATTTGATTTTTGGAACTCTGGAGATTTTTTAGAATGACGATATTTTTGACTTTTACTCTTTTTTTTTTGTTAAATTAAATAATTATGAACTCCCGCACCCCCTTGCCATTCCCCTCCACGTGACTAAGAACTTTTTAAAACTTTTTTTAAGTTTTTAGTTAAAAAAAAGGAATGTAATTAAAAAAACTTCCACCAGAGGGCATCTGCTAAGCTTTAGACATTTCGTATAACATCACTGATCAACTACCTCGTGAATCCAGTCAAATGCAGTGAGGTAGTTCAACACACACACACAAAAAAAAATTATACAAAAACAAACTACACTAAACTTTAATATTAGATCCTGTTAAAGTTTACCATTAAAGTCAAATAGAGGCTGCAGGGGGGATTTGTAGTTCTACACATATTTTTTTTTTATTATTTTATTTTGCACTTTCATCTCCCCCATCCATTAGTGTCAAGGTGCTTAGGGACACCAGGAATGAGAGGAAGTTTTTGGGGCCATATAACTATACCAACAACATATGTACATATCATATCTGTCTTGCTATAATGTAGCGCTCACGATTATGATGACGATGACGATGACGATGACATGATGATGTCAGATTCAGAATATTATTCACATACACACCCATAGACACATACATATGTCAAAAAATATGCTTTGGCCTTACCCAACATATCCTTATGATGATGGTGTGTTCATTAAATATTGGTAAATTCTTTGAGAGGATTTTCGTGTTAAAGAGAAAACTTTCTTCAAAATCACACAAATGGAGACGAGACGAGAGGAACTACATTTTCATTAGAAGAATGTAGTTTAGGCCTACATAGTGAAAGTTCAATGAAAATAAAAACAAAAATCCTTGTTTTTGACATTTTGATAATAAACCCCACAAAAGAAAATATATATAATACGTATATCCGTGTTCACTCGGGCGTATACGCAATATAATTTATTACGCTCGCTCTCCTTACTGTGATTCAAAGATTCGACGTCAAGACGTCAAACTATTTATATCCTTCAACTGGCCGAGATTCCAGCATGATTAATGCCTCTGTTGGTATATGTATGTGTGTTGTGTATACGAGTATTTATAATTTAGTGGTATTTTGATTGGAAACAAATGAATTTTGCAGGCAATTTAAATACATAATAGTTAAATTTAATTATTAATTTAATTTTATGCCAAATGTCATGTTTTGTTTGTTGAATGTTAAATGTTTTTAAGGATCCTCAAATTGTATTTAAGCTCCTGTTAAATCTGTTAAATTTGCAACATTTAAATAAGTTTAATTAATTTGGCCAAAGTACCGAGTTTCTATACTCTCTGAAATAACATAAAAATTAATATCTTTAATTAAATTCTTGTGTCAGCTAAACTATAAAGGACCTCTCTCAAATACAAGGGCTTCGTCGGTCGTCGTCTGTCGAATAGGTATTATTTGGTGAATGCCATAAACTTTTATGAGTTGGGCGAGTTTCAGGCTTGAATTGGCTTTGAATACAAAAAACAAAAACATCAAATCCCTTCTTTTTTGTTTTGGTTTTTGGAAAATTCAATGTTTTTGTTTTGTATCATTTTAGTTTTTATTTGTATAAATTCCCATTTCTATAACTCTGCTGCTGATGGAACATCACCAAAGGCAAACTATTTATGTGCTCAAAAAAACACACACACACACGACACAAACCAGCTAACTGGGGGGCGGGGGGTGTGGCGATAAAGTGGTCGGTAATAGTGTGTCTATGTTTGATGATGATTTCATATTTGCTTTGGGATAATATTTAACCAACAAAATATAATATGAGCTGAACAGAACACCCCACATACGAGTATAGTTGTCCAGTTGCAAAAGCATCTAGATACATTTATTCAAACTCGAGTGCCTTGTAGCTTTGGTTATTTATTTAGGAGTTTTCATATTTATTTGTTTTTTTTCTTTTTTCTTTTTGTATTCATTTGGGATTATATTCGTATCAGAATTTGTTTGTGTGTACCTGAAGTGGAGCAATGGATATGAAACTGTTTGGCTAAAAAACACTATTTTGTTCAAATGTCTAAAAAAGGGTTTTCTATATTTTTTTTTTTTTTTTTGTTTTTTTGTGTGGCTGATGTACTTTTCATGTTACAAATTTAATGGAAATAAAATGATAGCAAAATGTCAAAAATAGTATCAATTTGTTTGGTTAAAACAAAAGTATTGTTTATTTAAAAACAAACAAATGAATATTCACAATCACGAAACCGGAATATGATAAACAAAATAATGTATGTACAATCCTTTGATATGTGACTTGTATATGGGATTACTTTGAAAGCTTTAAGCCATTATCTGGGACATCAGAGATTTTTGAACATGGCTATATGTATTCGATTTTTTTTTTCTTTAAAAAGAAAGAAGGTGTATACTTGACATCTAAAAAAGTATTAAGCCTTTGTGGACATTTGTTCATTATTCTATTAGACCCTTCAAAATCTATGATTCAGTGCTTATCACTATGACGAATTCCCAGAAGAAAAGCAAAATGGCTGAAAGGGTCTCTACCAAACATTCTCATACTTTACAATGTTTTAAAAAATTCAGGTTCTTCAAAGAACATCTCGTGTCATTTGTTTGAAACTAATAAAAGGTGTTAAAATCACATTTTCAGAAAATTCTCCACATTATACGAGGCTTTACACGCTGATGGGATTCATTAGAAGCCACATTATGTACATTTCTCTTCAACTTTGAGTCATAGGGTTGACCATTGGAGCTACTGGTTACCTTCATATAAACGGTTTTTCAATTAAAGTGCTACAAAAGTTTTTTTTAAATAAAACAAAAACGGTTTTGGATATCAATGAAATTCTTTATTCTTGTGAAAGTACGTTCGATGTCATAATGTATGGAACTCGATTTCTTTTGCATGGCCACCATGGGCACGCTTGCAGAAGTCCAGATGCTGAACCCAATTTGCGACGGTTTTCAAGCATAAATCGGCCGTACGAAGTTCATCAATCGTCGCTGGCTTGTTGGTATAGACCATAGACTTGACGTAGTTCTACAGGAAATATTCTAACGGCGTCAAATCGCACGACCGAGGGGGCCAAGTGAGTGGACCATTTCGTGAGATAACACGTTCTCCAAACTTGGTTTCCAATAAATTGATTGTGGCATTCTCTGTGTGGCTTGTGGCGCCGTTCTGTTGGAACCACATGTCTTCCAAGTCTATATCATCCAATTGGGGCCAAAAATATTTTGTTATCATTGAACCCATTCACAGTAACGTGCCTTATCATCACGGAAGAAGTACGGCCCAATGACGCCTTCGGACCATAAATCAAACCAAACCGTAATTTGTTCGGGATGCAATGATGACTCATGGAGTACGTGTGGATTGCTGTCTGACCAATACCGCATATTTTGTTTATTGACGAAGCCATTCAGCCAGAATGAGCCTCATAGCGGAAGATAATTTTTTAGACGTAGCGCTCTTAACTTTGAGGCCACTGACTCCAAATTTCAGTAGTAAATTTTAATATTTTTAACTCGTTGTTGGCTCGAATATCTTTCTATCATGAAATGACAAAAGAGCGGCAAGAAATATGGCGTCGTTTGCTGTCCCTGTGGCTCTACTTTTGTAGCGTCTTTGTTGAAAAACTCGATATGAACGTATGTATTTAAGGCTTACATTTCCAAAAGACATCTCGAAACTAAAAGGTGTTTTTTTAGACGTGTGGTTTTCAAGAAGAAATAAAACATAATATATGTAATGGCTAAGAATTTTACTTTATTATAAAGATAAGAGTTTGCCATTATGTTTTAAATGTGACTTTTGCCAAGTGGCTCCAATAAATTCCAGCCGAAAGGCCCAATTTTCGAAGACTTCTTTCAGCAATAACGCACAGAATAGTCTCTTCCAAAGCGTCATTCGTCTGCTTCTCTGCTTAGACAAGTGAGTTCACATAATCCCATATAAAATAGTCCAGCGCCCTTAAATCGCACGATCTTGGAGGCCACGCCAAAGGCCCATGATGCGAGATAATGCGCTCACCAAAAGTTTCCTCCAATAAATTGATTGTTTCGTTGGCTGTATGTCATGCAGTGCCGTCTTGTTATAACCAAAGGTTGTCCACATCAATATCCTCCAATTCAGGCACGAAAAAGTAATCATGGTTCTAGAACATACCCGATTGGATATGGACCAATGATTCCCTCTGCCCATAGAGCACACCAAAAGCAGTGACTTTTTGAGAATGTAACGTAAAAAATCGGGATCGGTGGCCATCTCATTTTTGGCCCATTCACAGATCGTGTCACGAGCTTGATGGTCGTTTGACTTCAATTCTTACACTAGTTGGATGTTGTAAGCCCGCAAACCAAGATCCATCTGCAAAATCCTCCATAAAGTGGATGGGCAGGGCTCCAATTGTTGCGCGCTTTTTCGGTTGGACTCATACTTTAATCCACAGCAGCAATAGCGTCTTCGGTGCTCACTGTACGGCGTCTCTGAGGATGCGAATTAACCACTAGATTAAACCTTGTGCCAAATCGATCCACGTTTGCTCGAATTATCACCTCTGCTGGGCGACCTAATATTGGACATAGCGAGCAATGCGCAGTAGTAGGTCTATTTATTATAAAATGGCACCAAACTAGATATAAATCAAGCAACAGCTGTCAAAAAAAAACATCCCTGAAGAAAGTATTGCCAGATTGAAAACCACCCGTCTAAAAAAAAACTTTATAAGATGGAGTTGTTTACATTGACATTGACACTAAATCTTACTGGACAACAAATAAAAACGGTACTCGAACCTTATGGACTCTCTAGTAAAAATACCTGAATCTTGATGGTCAGTTTGTAGGACTTTCATGGCAAAGTTTTCTCTTCCAAAAATGTTTCTAGAAATGAACAAATCCTTCAAGGCAGACTTTTGTTCTAGTGCTTTTCGAATTAGTTTTTTGGCCAATTCTATTCGATTCCAGACAAAGACAATACTGAAATATAGTTAAGAATTTTGTTAGTCACTATTTCCTTGTTTTACTAACAAATACTATTTTTAAATCCTGGTCAGGTGTTGTCAAATAAAAAGATGATCAACCAGATTTTAAGATTTGACACCTACGCAACTTTAAAAACCAAAGCATAACCCATTAACAATCTTAGAACAATCAACCAGGACTGCAAAAAACTATGGAAACACACAAAAAATAAGTTATTGAATTCAAAAACTAATCCTTATATAGTGTAACAAGTTTTTGTCACATCTAAGATCTTATTAATAAATTCCTACAAGATGTCAAAATTGAGATGACAGCTAAAAAAAAGATAGAAAAAACGTAGTCAGAAAAAGAGCGCGAGTTCCTATTTTTTCCTTTTTTGTAAAATTTTCCATTTTATGTAGAAATAAAGTAGTTGAAATTTGCATATTAAAAATTCGTACTAATTGTTATTTTCGAACAGCGGCGTAACAATACATTTGAATGGCAAATAGCATACAAATAATTCTTGTTTTTCAGAATCAATCAATCGTATGACCTTTTCAGAATATTCCAGAAATAAAATCCAACTACTATATATGATGTCAATTTTCTCGTAATTCATTAATTTTTTTTTTTTGTAATTTTACTCAACTCTCAATTCAACTCCTTTTTCTATCGAGGACATTCATCAAAAATAATCATTTGCATGATTGATTTCGGTCTCTCGAAAGACCATATCAAAAACACTCCTTCTCAATATCCTGACTTACTACCTATGTATTTGTAAAAAAACAATATTTGGTCATAGTCAATATTCAATCATTTGCAAAGAAAAAAAAAAAAATAACTTAAATAAGTTTCCCAAAATAAATGCCAAATAAATATTCGTATGTAGTTTTAACTGGCCAAGGTATGTGTATGTATGTATGTCGACGTTAGTTCCAACGCAAAAAAACTTTCATTTCCTGTGACTTATTTGCTTCATTTCAATGCTTAGATTTATTTATTTGTATATTTACTTCCGCTCTACTGGTTACAAAAAAAAAAAATAATAATAATAATAATCAAATATTCGTATCCAATTCCGTCTAAAAGGAAACCAAAAAAATAAAACGAACGAACGAACTTGTATCCTTGTATATTACTGTTGAACTCATACTCATATTTGGAAAGGACCTGAAATGAGATGATAATGGAATAGAATCTCGTGGGAAGGGAGAACGCGTGTATAGAGCGTCCTTCAACAAGGACCAAACCACCACCACCCGCCTGGCTCCCCATTGGCTGATGTGTGCTCTTCGACAGTCCCATTTAGTCCTTACATCGCCATCGTATCGCATCGACTTGATTATATAGTTCGCTGGTAATACATATTGGCAATTCAATTTGGCTCGGTAAATTTATGATCATGTATCATTTTTATTTCTGTTTATATTTGTTTTTCTTTTTTGGATTTTTTGTATTTTTCCCAAATAAGCCAAAACAACTTTTCGAATCGAAAAGGTGGGCCAAAACAAATTCTTCGATTGGTCCTGGGTCAAAAGGACTATAAGTGTTAGCACGGGCTTCTATATAACTCGTACGTGTGTTTTCTTTTGTTTTATTCAAGTTCGTCGACGACGGTGTTCAATTCACCCCCCCCCCCTTCCTCCCTAAGTAAATATACGAAAACACTCGTAAATGATCAGAGAGTCCTTTAAGGAATTTATGTGCATTCTTAAGAAGTGCTAAAAACTAATACCTATACTTCGTACCTTGCCTATACTCCATGTACCTATATGGATGTCTTAAGATTTCTATACCAACACATGCACGATAAAATAATGTTTACAGCCCTTAACTCCGACTAAAGCAAGTCCATGAATCAACGGGGCTGTAAATCTTTATGAGGACACATTAAGGCTGAATAATAATTTTGAATAAAATTCATTCTTATGCTTGTCTCGTATTGTAATTGAGAAGGGTATATAGGGAAGGGAAATGTTTTTGTGTTTTATGTGTCTGTATGTGTTTAATATAAACGACAAAAGGTACCTATACAATATATGTATAAGTTGAATATTATTCCAGACCAATATTGTTAATGTCAGCAGCTTGAGTTTGGTATAGAAGTTGGTTTGATGTTTTTGAATAACCCCACAGGAAGTCAGAAAAATGAAAAGGATTTTTGTGTGCAGAATCTACATCCACTACCACATTCACATCCCTGTAAAAAACCATTTTAACATTTTGTGGTACTTTACCTATACTACTATTATTTATTTGGTAAATTATGAACAGTTGAGTGGTTTTAATACCCCGGCTCTTCTATACGAGTATATGTATTCAACGAGACCGTAAAGTTAATAAGTTTGAGGATTTTATGATATGCCAAAAAATATAAGGGAAAAGGAATTTCATTCGATGTGGTTATTTTGGTAAAAATCTAATGGTACATTTCTGGCAGTTCCAGATGGTAGAATTTTGATTTGCCAAATATAAATTCAAGACTTCAATTTTTGTGCTAAAAACAATAATTTTGCATATTACATTTGAATTTTCAGAATGAGGGGAAGGGGGAAGGTAACCAAATCTTAGATGATACTTAAAGAAATGGTGCGGAGCGAAATCATGGCTTGTTTTTCAATTCAAAATCATTTTATTTCTCAATAAGGAAAGGTAAATATTTTAACTCGAAAATTCATATGTGAAAATTTCAAGGAAGTGCGAAATAATTTCTTGATGTGGAGAATATTGTGGGAAATAGAATGATGATGGCTTTCTGGCTCATTTTAAGTAAAGTAGGCGTTTTTGAGAGATACCATTTTCCTTTTAAAGTCAGAATTAATATTTATAAAACAAAAATGGATATATCATAATTGAAGGAACTAAGTGCTTTCTTGATCCCCTAATTTGATCCAATACCAACTGAAAACATTAAAATCTATCCCCCTTTCAAGTTTTATGTAAATCACATTTTAGGATTTGAAATTTAAAAAATTAAGGAAGTTTAGAGTGTGTTAAAGTTGGTGGAACTCTAAATTGATTTCCCCTACCCTTATACTTTGAAACATAAGATGTTGTTGAAAACTAGAAGGTAGAGAGATTTAAGTGCTCCGGTAGCACATGTAACCGAGATTATTAACACTAAACTAGCATAAAAAATAAAAATCACTAAAAATTACGTATACGCCCAAGTGAACTTTTTTTTTTTAATTAATTTTATATCTGTACACATAAAAACTAGTTGCTATATTTTTTTAAGTCTTGTTTAAACTTAAAAACTGCCTTTGTCAGCGATTTACCTGCTTTAAATATTATAATGATGAACACTAGTTGAAAATCAATGCCATAAGTTTGAAGCAAACCTTTTATTAAGGGCTTATCTTTTTTACTAACTATCAATTTACCAAACATTTTAAAACTAACTCACTTATTTAAAACTGTTGACCTTCTTTTAGCTTACTAGCACTCTTAATACTAATTCCCCTTTTATTAAAACTTGGTCATTGAAACATGGTAAGCAGTGACAGCTCATGATGTTATAATTTACTCATCTTTAGACTGAACCACTTCGTGCAATGCAATGGACACGTATATTTATAAGCCTGATGTATTTACATTATGTACATTTGTTTCTTCCGAAATGTGACAAGTAAGTGTAACAAGTATTTAAATTCCGATGAAACTGGAATCCCGCATAATTTCGTCCTGAATGATTATGTTCGTATCCAAAAATCAAATCGTTACGTTTTCAAACTTATACCTAGAGCAAGATTCTTCATTGTCTACCTTTTCTAAAGAATAAGTTAGGGGCTAAAAGCATAGCACTTTCAGGAAAAGTCGAATTAAAATTGACAAGACTTTTTGGGGGGAAGCAAACTGCTTAAAGTTTAAGTAGTCATTCTGTTATTTTAACCTCATTAAGATGACAAGCACTGGAAGATGCTAAGATCAGTAAAAGTTAAC
The DNA here is from genome assembly GCA_905146935.1 of Scaeva pyrastri. Classification (NCBI taxonomy): domain Eukaryota; kingdom Metazoa; phylum Arthropoda; class Insecta; order Diptera; family Syrphidae; genus Scaeva; species Scaeva pyrastri. Next base: position 21,448,137 of record LR989927.1, on the reverse strand, counting down.
AAAACCACTTCTTAACCTTAATTACTTACTTACTATTTAATATTTAACTATATCAGTTTTATGCCATAAAAATGCCGCTTTTTAAATAAATAAATTTAAACACCCATCCTGAAATAATAAAAATGTATTTCACTTTGGTGTGTATTAAAAACAAAGTCAATGGGTCCACTATTTATACATTTATAAATTATGTTGTATTAAAAAAATATTTTTAAATTTTCAATATTTTCTAATTATTTTTTAAAGTTTTCCTAAATTTTTATTAAACACTCTTGTATAAGACCTCACAAACCCTGAATTTTGATAATAAATTTTATAAGAAATTAATTGTGTTTTATTGGTAATTCTTAGCTAGCGCAGTAATAAATGAGTTTTCTATAGAATTTCCATAAACATTTTGGAATAATGCGGTTTTTGTTCTTAGGTCTGTCACCCACGACAATTTCTTACCCGAGCAATTCATAGTTCAATTACATTCGCACAAACTACGGGAATAAGTTGAAGGCAACTTTAATGACCAGTTTCTTAATCGTGGTTCAATATTTTCTTCAAATTCATATAAAATTAATAATTATAAAAGGCCATTTATTTACTTCCTAAATAGTTTCCTTTATAAATGAATGAAAGCTCAACTTACAATTTCAAAAAAAAACTTAGGAAGAAATGTACTCTAAGTTGCTTAGGAATTTATATCGTAAGCAACTTACTCTGATTGACGCCATAGCCCATTTTTTCAGTTTACTCAAAACGAATAAAATTATCCAATTTGTCTTACTATTTTGAATATTTTCATTTAAATAATGTTCGTTTTATAATTTTTGAAACAAAGTATACCAAGAAATAAACAAACACCCCTTCAATCCTGGCAACATTTATTTTGAACAACTTAACCGCCTCCTATATTTCACAATTCGAAACTCTATCTTCACTAAAATACTTTAACTCGTTACTAACTTATTTTTGTTCACTAATTCTTTGTTTTTCATTAAAAAAATGCGATTTGTGTTTTCACTAACCAAAAAAACACGGTTTATATTATTCATACTCATTTTTGTATTTACATATATCAATTTAATATTTTTAATTCGGGTTTCAATTTCGTAAATTTACAAAAATCATAAATCACTCTAAAAATCAATCAGTCGAAGTTAAATACAAATTAAAGATAAATCTTAAGAATTACTTAAATGATATTGATAAATTTTATTCTGGCCATTATTGACTCACTGTACTTTTGTTTGATTTTAATTTATTTCAAAAAAAAAATAGAAGCCTTCAAGCTGAAATGTTCCAATTAAAATAATGAAAAGACAAATAAAACAAATTTATTTTCTTCATAGTCAAATGCGCATTTCAATTTTATTGTATGTCTAATTTCCTTGAAGGCTTTTGAAAATGTTTTGTAAACAAAATACAAAAACTCATTGCTCAAATTTTATTCAATTTATAAGAATAAGTATTTCCTCTTGTGAAGATAAATAATTTTAAAAGCAAAAAAAAATACAAGCTAAACAAATTGATTTGTGTTTATCTTTTGCAGGTTCAATAAATTATTTATATTTTTTTTTGTACCTATCTAGGATCTAGAAAAGGATCCTATCTTTCTTTCATTTTTACCTTAAGAAGCAATAACTATTGAGCCATAAAGTGGTCTTAGAGTTCGATATTATAATCGGGCTTGTAGGAAAATAACTTAATTTTCGATATAAAATACGGATTAAGTATTTGTATTCGGAAAAACCTATATCCTAGAATTTGTGTCTACACCCCCTTGTCCCTCCACCTCAAATAAAAAAAAAAAATCGTCTATGACAAACAATAATAATAATAATTTCCTAATAAATTGAAATAGGCACAAGCAATTATTATTATCCTCTTTGTCCTTGTGTTTTATACCAAAAGTTGAATGAAATTTGTACAACACACACACAGATACACATCAATTTCATGCTTAGTGTCCTTGTTTCGTTGATTTTAATGATGAGCAATAAATTTATCGCTTAAGCCTCATATATACCCACTCACACACCGAAACTTACACAACCACACACACAAAATACAAAATATACAATCATAAAAAAGGACACGAGCTAAAAAAAAAAAAAGGAATTTTTTATTTACGATTAGCTAAGCATAAAATTGTCGAATTGTAGAAATTTTGAATTATCTCGTTTGTATTTTATTAATGGAACTGGAACTGGAGACGGAGAGAGAGGGTGGAAACCAAACATCGTAGAACAAGGAGAAGGTCCTTTTTTCTGGCTTGGAGCTCATATTTCCAGAAATATTTCACTTAAATCCAAAGGGAACCGAAGCAGATGTGGAATTGAGAAGTTTATTCATTTTTTTGTTTTTTTTTTGTTTTCAACATCCTTGCTCTGTGTTCAAGTGAGATATTATTTATCGAACGAGTTTTAAAGTTTCATACCTCTCGCCTACACCGCCGCCGCCGCACCCAATTCATGCCAACACAATTCCATCCCGAAGGATTTCCGATCGTAACCCAAAAGGATTGCCTGTTTCTGTTCTTCTTCCTTGCCACTGGCAGTGACATGGTGAAAAGTTGGAATTGATGTTTTTTTTTTTTCTTCTTGGAAAATTATTGAAGCAATGTTAACTCAACAATGAACAAGAGGAGGTAAATTATTTTATTGATTGGTTTGAACCATATTTTCACCTCCAGAATATCCAGCATACTGCCAAAAATCAGGACCAAGACCAAGACAAAGTGTCCTTGGTGACAATTTTCTGGTTATTATTATTTTTTTTTTTTATTTTTTTGAATTGGTAATTGGGTGTTCTTTATTGACCGTGAATTTACAGGAACGAACCTTTGGCGATTCGTTATTGTAAAATTGAAGATTATCCCGAGGGAGTACCTACTTTTTTTTTTCTTTGATATAAAGTGGCTTTTACGGCAATTTTATAACGCATCGGAGAGTTGAGAGAAGATAATGTTAAGGTTCAGGTATATAAAGGTTGGTATGAGATTGTTTTAAATTTCAGGAAATTTTCAAGATTTATTTGGCCATAAACACAATGGTGTGGGAGTTGGTGGAGCGAAAGTTTCAAAAAATACGAAAACCGTTAAAAGAAGTGCAGACTTATTTGTATTAGGTGTTTTTTTTATCTGCTTGGGAAGTTATCTGCTTCAAAATAGTTTGCAAACAGTTCATGATTGCAGCGTCTCCCGAATCGTCCTTCCTCACATGCAAGGCAAACAATTCTCTTTTAGACTTTCCTTTTAACTCACAGCTAAGAGGTCGAAGTGCCTTTTACTCAGATCTAGGATCCGCATACAAACGACAGAGGTCTATTGTCCTTACAGCAGCATATCTTTTGACCTACATACTTATAAAACAAAATGCAAAACTCAATTAAGTCATTTTACGCTTCTGAATGCCTTCCCGACGAGGATTTATTTTTGATTCCAAAATTTTTGTTGCAATTCCTCCCGAATCTGGATTATTGTCTTGAAAGCTGTTAGCCCTTGTATAAATGACATCCTTATCCGTGCATAAAACATCTCAATACAAATCCATTTTATTCACCATGCACCAACTACGAGTATATACCTCCTTGTGTATCATCTTATCAACAATATCCTTCTTTCTTGATCTCACAAAGCCAACATTTATTACCATTTTTTCCCAAGTGCTCCTGAGGCCCTACTTATGTACATACGGTTGAGTTCATCAGCATATTTTTTTTTTGTTCTTCGTCCAGGAAAAAGATACTTTTCTTAAATCTTATCTTTTATTTTGTCCTAAATTACCAAAAAGAGCTTGAAAATTCATGTGAATTTCCTGCCAAATAGACGACTAGGACGACGTAAGATTCGACAGCATTATATTGCCATATATGTATACCCCTAAGTCTGTATCCGTGTTCAAACAATCCTTCAGACCCTTCTAGAATATATGGGCTACAAACACAAAAGGAAGAAGGTAGAAAGATAGAAGTTGTCTTACATATCTCATTGAAATTATCCTCTTCAATTCCAGTGAGGGGGGGGGGGGGGAAGTTGTTGGAACTATTCTATAGTATACTACAACCATCAGTCTTCGCCTTCTGGCGAGAAAACTATTCTCAGAAAACAAATGTGCATATGAATGAGCTTCGAGGCACTTCCAGAGAAACAAAAAAAAAAAAGGATACAAACTTATCCAACTTCGACTACAGTAGGTTGTATGTGAATGTTAAGGCGAAGGGCATCAGGACATCAGGACATCATAGGGAAAAAAAAAAAAAAACCAAAGGACTTTTTGTGCATATTGAGAAGAAGCACATTCTTCCCATCCTCAATATCTCCGTGTGTCTATCTCTTGCCCTCTCCCTCTCTCTGTCTTTCTCTTTTTCGTTTGACACATCCCTTTGGGCCATCAAAATACATTGCGAAAGGACCTTAACAGGAAGTCCCAAGTATAACTACATCCGTAATCGAGTCGCCGATAGTTCAGCGAAGCGAGCATTGTGTACAGATACGAGTAACTACGATTTTCCGAATGTCCTGTCCGTGTAATTTGGTTTGCGCTTCATTGCTCCGCTAATATGCTAATGGAATGGAACGAGAATTGAAATGAACTGGTATTGCCTTATTTTTTTTTTTTTTTTTTTGAGGGATGGGGGGATGTGTTTCGTTTGTCCGGTATCGTTCCCGGAATTCTCGTATATACCTTAGAAGTATGGACTATGGAGTGTAGAAGGACATTGCTTGCTTTAATGTGTGGGATGCTCATAGCACGATACTTTTGAAATAAGAGTGCTCAGGGTTATTTCGATCCCCCTCCCTTTTCTCTATCTCTCTCACTCTGATGGTTGTTCGTGCAAATTTCCACATTGTTGAGATGTGAATTGTTATGTTCTGGTATCGAATTCAATTACATACACATTTGTTGATGCTCTACGAAACTGATGTTGTTCTAAGGACCCTGGGGTGATAAATTTCGATTCCGAATTGAATTGGGAATTTTTGTTGTTTTTTTTGCGAGTAGGGTGAGTGTGGGAGGGAAGTTTCGTATTTCCCAAATGATTTTCAAAATATTCCTTTAGTATAAAACATTACGAATTGTAGAATTTTTGTAGATAACTATTTGTTGTTGGTTGTTTTTTTTTTATTTTAGTAACTTTTCTTTTACCATTTTTATGTTCCATATTTATTCGAGCATTGTCTATCATCGACTTTCGACACAGATAACATTTATTTTGGGCAATTTAACTGAAAGCATTTCAACTCGATAAGTTTTCTGAGATAGCCATGAGTTTGAGTAATTTAGTAGGAAATCTCATGTGTAATAATTTGTTCATCATCAAAATAAATGAGTTCTTTTATGGGCATTTTGAATTGGGCCAATAAAATGAATCCACTTTGGTTTGAACTGGAAACTTTAAATGGTCGAATCGATTAGCAATTTGCTTGGAATTTGGTTCATATTCCTTAGAGGAAAAGTCAACTTTTCTTCAAAAAAAAAAAAATCATTTAATCTATTGATTCTTACAACTAACTCCTAGTTACTTTCATGCTATTGTTTTGAAAATGTAAATGAAAACATATAGCCATACAGTTAGACCTGCTTAATTGCACATTGGTTAAATGATTTTCCCATCTAATTGACCGACAAAATTATGTACGTTGGTAAATTGCTTGTATAATTAGAATTGCCTTCTTATTTTTATATGGTTAATTGAATCTCACTTAATTGCTAAATTGTTCTTAAGAAGCAAATAGGTTAAGGTTAATTGACCGGATGTAAGGAAAAAATATTATAAAATTTAAATACCCATAAGTTGAAGTAACTTGGAAGCACTGAAATTGACAGCACTTGTTACTGTATAACAAATGACAGTTGCAGTTTGTTTTATTGTAATTGGTTATTCAAAAATGTTGATGCTTTTCAAATATAATTTTGATCAGCTTAAGTTTTAATGACAGCGTCAAGGTAAAAGGTCAACGCCTTGACTTTCTGACGTTTAAATGACGTTGAAAACTGTCAGAAAGGTGTCACGTCATGTATTCGTCAAAGGAAAATGATGTCAACACGTTTTCTAATCTTGTGATTGTCAAAGTTTTGCGAGACAATAATGCATTGACAGTTGTAATTAAAAGTCATGTTGATTGACAGACACGTCAACGTAATTTGAAACAACATTGACCAAAGGGTGTCAGTATCACTTGCGTGATGGTAAACGTTTCATGCTTTGACATTGTGAATGCTGATGGTGCATTGATAGGTTTATTTTGTTATTTTGGTGACGTCAGATTGACCCTTGAAATATTCAAAAAATTTAGTAATTTGTTCTGTGAAAATCAATCCTTTTTAAATTTAATAAAAATCCAATTTCATACGTCCGGAGTGACATTTGGAACGGAATACTCTCTAGAAGTCAAAATATCCATGTTCGAAGTCATCAAGTTTCGTCTGAGCAAAGCTACAAATTCAATTGGTTTTCACTCTGAAAATCGAAGTTACGTTTCATTTTAAATAAACCACTATTCAGGCAGCTGTCACTTTTGAAGCTGTCATTTAACAAGTAAAAAGGACGCCATTACTTAAAATGAAACGATCATACATATATGTCGTTTTTAATTGACAATCCGGAATTGGAATTAGAGGCAGAATCCCAATAAAAAAAATTTTCTGAATTCTGAAAAATTTGATGTTTTGTGTGACTGTATATTGGTAAAATGTGACACATGTGATGCATCACTTGCATCGTCATCACTTGATGAAGAAGATGAGGAAGATGACTCCAACAATGTTTCTAACAAATAAGGAACAATCGTAAAGATATTTTCAATATTATTTTCCATTTTTTTATATTTTAATTTTAATATCAAGCAATCACTTCACAGTTCGCACAATTTGTTAATTAAAAAAATATGACATTTAAAATCTTTGAAAAAGAGAAATATCTTCTTTTTCAGAATCAGAACTGTCACTTTTGCCCAATTGAACGCTTTCAGAATGCTTTTTTTTGCTTCCAGATTGCCAATTGAAAACGCCAATAAAGATTGTCAAAATTCAATTCAAAAGTCAGAGCTTGCAAGACTAAAGTATGTACATAAGTCCTGACTATAATATTCGGTCGGTATCATTTAAGAATCAAAACCATGTACATTGCTGGAGAACAAACTGAGAATATTTCTGTCATTTACGAAAACTCAAATTTTTCTCTCTCATCGATTTTAATAACTATGCATTCCACAAACGACAGTTCATCGTATTTTACAGAAATAATTTAGGTCTAGAGTCTTTTAGACCTTAGTTAACAAAAGAACTCAAGCTGGTCGATGGTCAGCTACATCGTATCTTCCTTAAAATGCATCAAAGTTATCCGGATTTTCATCTTTACTGATGAGCCCAATTTTCACATCGGAGGTTCGGAAAATTCAAAAATTTGATTTCAAAATCCTCTCCATCCCCAACTAGTCACCGCTCGGTGGGGTTTTTGAGTTGGTGTGATTATGGACCCTTCTTTTTCGGAAATGAAGATGCTTACGGTGAATGGATTGCAATTCCGAGTTATGAATGTGTTTTTAAACGGAATTGGAAGATTTTGATGTTGCAGCATGATAAAACTATAAAATGCGATGGGTTTCAGTTACGTCATTTTTCTTTCCAAGAAGCGAAGTGTATAGCATCAGATGTTGGTGTTTCCGTTGTTTACCGGTTGTTCTTTTAAAGTCCCTCTTTGGGAAAATGGCCCCCAGCCAATACCTTTTTTCTCTTCCTTTCAACTTATCCTTAACCTGCGCCCTGTTTTTGGTTTGTTAGAATTTTACTATTGTAAAAAAACTTAGTTGGCTAAATTTTGTAAAATTTTAATTTGGATGCACAAAAATGGTTATGTACGTAACATATAAAAAAATAAGTCCTTCAGGGTTAAAATTTCCAATGACCAAAAACAGCTTTATTTTACGAAAAACGTGAGTCATGGAAAATTTTTAGAATTCATTAAATTGAACCGGACTCCTGGAAAACAACGGTGATGTAACGCTCATTTCAAATGTGTTACAAAACTATGCAGTTTTTGTGTTTCTGCAGAAATTCGCATATAAAACAAAAAAACGCAGCTGGCCACCTCCACTAGCGTTTATTTTTTATTTGTATCCCCACTTCGTGGCAAAACTCCGCTTTTGGCTATCGAGCAAAGCGTGAAATAATTTTTACTTTTTTTTTGATATGTTGCTCACCCACACGGCGCACCCCTCAAACACACGCTCTCGTGTGCAAATAAAACAAGCACTCACAAAAAATCTCTTTAAATCGCTGCAGGACATTTTAGTACTGTACGGGAGAAGGGGGTATTTGGGAAACACAACTAACTCAACCAAAAAAAAAAAAATATCAAAAACCATCTCACACAGCTTCGAGTGTAATTTTTCTCAATAAATATGTGATTATGCCGTCCAAGAGCTTCGAGCACCATTCGTCGTCGTCGTTACCCTTTTTTCCACCAAATCACATGAGGAGCAGTGGCAGGATTCTGTTTTGTACAACGACCCAATATCGTCCGTCGGGGGATCTAAAAACCACCGCCCACTCCCCCACACACTTTCGAGATTTGTTTTCTATCGGCGTTCGTCGTTGGACACACAGGACACTCCACGAACATATAAGCACGTGTGTGTGTGTGCATATGAAGGAGCAGTGTTAGGGATTTTAGTTCGTCCTTGTGTTCATTTTTTATTTGTTTTAGTTTGTAGTATTTTTTTTTTGTATGTATCGTAGTGCATCCTGCATGAGGAACGTTTTAGAAAAACAACTCCTGATGAATGTGATGATGCTGATGCTGATGCTGGTCGTCGTCGTTGTCGCTCGCCTTCGTGTTCCGTATACTGCAATTGCATCTCGACTCCCACTCTACCATATCGTCACCATGTTTGAATGTTCAGAGAGTAGAAAATGTCCTTGGGGCTGCAACAGTTCCAATGATTTTACTGCACTTAGAGTATGGTACAGGGACGAAGGACTCATCAAAAAAATGTATTTAGAAATGGGACAGGACACGCAAGGGACAAAACGACAACGACAACGACTAGGATGATGATGACGACAACTTTGTGGAAAGGAGAACTTGCAGTGGGCATGGGCACCACTGGACAACATCAACACACAAGTGCTGATGGCAATTCCTGCCTGCATCAGGATCCAGGAGTGCAGGACATATAAACTAAACGTATCACGTACACCATCAAGGGACTGCATGGATGCATTTGTGTACATAATATTTTTTTTTCTAACATGCCCTGCAGCAAGGACTACTCCAAACACATACACATCTATGCCTTAGAACATATACTCGTACACTCTCGAGAAAGTCCTGTGTCGTATATGTGGAATCCTTTTCTAAGACATTTTTCTTATCGGCCATTGGCAAGCAAATTGATTTCTAATCAGAAACACTTCTGATGTGGGCTTTGGCCAAAGTTAATAAAAATGGAAATCAGTATATTGGTTTCAATTCAATTCGAGACGTTCGTCGGACGAGCACGAGCACGAGGACGAGGAGCAGAAGTCGATAGTAAATAATGGAGTAGAGTTTACTTGGACTTGGACCATGGACTTTGTTGAATTTTTCATGTTACTGCAACTACAGACGACGGACGTCTATGGTGAGTTCCTTGAATAACGTTGCATCAAGAAGTTACGTTGCAAAATAAAAAAAAAACACGAACTCAACTTATGCATTTGTAATGCAATTCCTTGAAAATGTTGAGGCTTTTAATTTAATTTATGGAACTTTAGATGAAACCGCACGAGTGCAAAAGTGTTGTATAACTTAAGGGTATACTAAATAAACATCATGCAATGATATTTTCTTCTTAATGTTTTCAATCGTTTGTAGATACGAGTAGAAGCCGTTTTTGAAGCTTCACATACACACATACGAGTACATACAAATAAGGTTAAATTATTCCACGTTTTGATTTCGAAAAGTAATTAGGGACTTCTGAGGAATTTGTTTTCCATGTAGGAAAAAGTGGTTATAAGAGGAGGAAGTCGAAATTTTATAATATTTAAGTTGATTAAGGAATTCTTGAATTTATTTAATAGAAACAAATTTTGATGCATTTTGAAAAGGAAAAAATGAGAAAATTCGCTTCCATCTGTGAAATTTTAACAGAATAAGTAGAACCCTGTCAAAAACTGTAATAACTCACTTTTTAGTAAAAAAAAAAAGTAGCAACTCTGTAAAACAATTTTATTAAAATTTTATTTATTGTGATTTTTAAAATATATAATAAATAAGACTGTTTTATAGGAACTAAAAGTTCTAGAACATGGACAACAATTTCAATCTCTTTTTAAAAAAATAACTTGAAAATGCTGTAAGAATATCGGTCCAGCTTCTAAAGGTCAAATTCAAATCACAGTCAATTCCCTAAAGCACGGAATAATAAGCCAATATTTAACGGCGATGTCAATGGGTCCATTTTTAAGGCATGACATGTGTCATTCCATATGAAAAACATTTCCAGACAAAAATTTTGAAGTGGAAAATTTTTTTTTTTGTAGAAATATCAAAATTCTAAAGCATTTTTTTTTTAATTTTTCGATTTCTGAGCCTCTGAAAATATGTCTGTTTCCTTGTCTATTTTTTCAGATTATTTGTATTCCAAGACCAAATAAATAACTTTCTAAATATTGGCATTAATTTAAAAAAGTAATATTTATTTTTTAAATCACAAAAACATAAGAAAACTCGAATATTTCGAAGAAAAAAACTTACATTAATTCCAGAATGATTTGAGTCTACTATCAATAAAGCTTTTGATATATTTTTTTAGAAAACTTCAATTGACAGTTTTTTTCGTAAATATTAAGTTATTGATAAAAATCGATGTAAAAGTTTTTTGACTAAAATATCATTTCATTCATATCATATATTTTCTTAAATTTTCAAAAATAAATGATGTTGAGTTTTCCGTTTTTCTGTTTAAAAAAAAAAATAAGAGTAAATTAAATTTTGTACAAAATACAAAATAAAAGTAAATAAGATTTCGCTTTCATTTAATTTTTACACCATTTAAGGGTATCTGCATATTTGTACACCCAGCGATAAAAAAAAAACCTCGCATTAATTTATTTTTATGTTTTTGTAATTTAACAGTAAAATTCTACCTTTCATTAAACATTTTTGTCTTCTTTTACTATTTTGTCATTTAAATTGACAAATTGTTAGTCAAGACCGTGAAGTACTTTTATTTAAAAACAAGTGTTAGCTTAAAATATCAACATTGGAGCAATACTCTCAGTATTCCAGAAACTTTATTTTTCAAGAAGACTCAGCTCCATGTCACCAGGCCAAAACCGTACTTTTAAACTTAATTTAATTAATTCTTTTGGACAATTTTAAAAACATTGTTGAGTTCTAAATATTCAGGTAAAAAATCATAAAGATTCTCTTGGGATTCCGTCACTTCCATGGCCAGGAAACAGTCCGGATCTGAATCCGATTAAAAAAAATTGGCGGAAAATGGGGAAAATAATGAAAGAAAAACGTCCAAAAACCATCATTGAAATGAAATCGGTTATAGAAGAAGTTTGGTACAACGAAATCAATCAAATTTATTCATAAAGACGACGAAATAAAAAAACAAAAACAATATTGAATTATTTAGTACCTAAACTACTTCAGAGATACAAAGTAAAAATATAACCACAAAAACCAAACAAAAATATATAAAAATAATATCTAATAATGTAAATATAATGCATAACGTATATTACAAATAATTTAAAATTTAAATTAATATTCCCTTTATCCCGAAAGTTCTTTGATGATAGTGTTCTTTAAACATTGTTTAATAAAAGATTTTAATTTATTGTTAATCTTTTATAAATAAATAAAAATAATTATAATTTTTTTTTTTACTTAATTGTTTTATTTATAGCCTTTAAGATAATCTACCTTTATATTTTTCAAGTTGACATGATATTTTGAACCTTAAATTTTGAAAGTACGAGTTTTTCAAAATTGTGAAACTTGACTATTTTTTAACTTTTTGTGTTATTTAAAAGATAAAGACAATTAAAAAAAGCATTTTTTTTAATTTTGTATACATCAAATAAAAATACAAAATTAAAAAACCTAAATATATCTCAAGACTTCTGAAGAAAGCCGAGTTATTTACTCAGCAGATCTACTGCAAGGGTATTTTTGTCGCTGGATGTATATTTATATTGAAATAATCTATTAATATATAAAAATTAATTTTTCTAAGCTAGTGTCAACTATTCTTGTCGCCAGCACTGTTCACCAATTTCTGTAAATGTCAATACGTTCTATAGTTCCTCTGCCTTCTAATTCTATTAAATCTTTTTAAAAAAAACAGCAAACAGGGATCTGTACTTCAAAAAACTAATCCCTTCTTGGTAAATTATACAAATGTCAAGTTCATCACTTTGGGAAAACGGACATTTTTCGATATTTTTTTATATGTAATTCCTAGAATGGAGATCTAAGCTTAAACACCAATCATACAGACATCGACTGAGACTGACACTAAAAGTTAGAAAAATTCTCCATTCTCTTTGTTTCTAGGTGTTCAATGGCAACTGTCACTTTCAACGATGACAGTTTTGTTTGTTTTTCTTTTTTAACTTAAATTACTTTTTTTCCTTAAACCATTTTTAGTTTTCGTGAAATTCCCTTTGCATGAAAATTCAAAAATTATAAAGACGATAATTTTAATAGGCCTGAGTTCGTTAATAAACATAGTTTTACACACTGGAACTTTGACAACTCTTTTATTCACAATAAGTGATAGTTTGGATCGGTTTTATTAACTCATATTAAATTAACATTGATTCACTATTATTTTTAAGTCGTGGTTTAAAATGGTTTCTAATAAATTGTGATATCTGCTCTATTTTTAATTAACTTACAAAAAATTGAAAGAAAGTTCATTCTTTGTAGATCATTTATGTAGTAATTAGATTTTACTCCTGTCATTTTCATATGACATAATTTTGAAACATTTGTCATTACATTTTCCCTTGCCACTCCCATTATATGAATTTTCTCAGCTTTTCACTTCAAATTATTAGCAATAGTATTATCAATGGACACTTGACACTTGATAAAAAAATATGTCATTAGTTAAGTAATGATAGATTTTGTTTTACTTTGTCATTATGACAGAAACAACACCCACGCACCATTATCACCTGCAAACCTGGAAAACATCTTAAATTACATTTTTAAATGAAACGTTTTTTTGTTTTGCAACATCATATCATTTATAAAATTATCTTTTCATCTCGATTTTCTATTCACACATCTTAATTTTCATGTCATGCAATCCCATCCATTAGGTTGCTCAAATTACTCTTTTATTATAAATAAAACTTCAAAGGTGGACAAATTAATGGATGTTCAGATACACTCTATCTATCTCTGTACGAGTATAACAAATACTTTGTATCTTTTACTGTTCTGACCTATTAACGATGCAATTCCATTCTATCACAGATACATACGAGTACTATACATACATACAAAGACACATATGTCGGCCATATTTTGTTTGTTTTGCTTTATTGTGTGTTCGTGCGATGATATGGATTCGTGTTTCACATGCACTAAAACAGGAAGCAAGGATACCTACACTACATTTCAGGAAATGAAAAAAGATACAACAACAAAAAAAAACATAAACAAATCCTCGTTATACACGAACATAAGTTACAACGAAGTTACCTCACTTTTTCAACCCGAGTATCATCTGGACATGTCCAAACAGAATTGTTCTATGTATTAGTAGATATACTCTCGGCGTATTCCCTTCTGGTCATATCCTGGGACAATATACACGGAACACCTTTGCCTTATTCGAATTCTGGCCAAAAAGGAAACACAATGGCCAAAATAAACGAACATGTCACCATCATAATTCATCTGTTTCCTATTTCGTGTCTTTTTCCGTGATTTGTTTTGTGTGTGTGTTTTTTTTTTTTTGGAAAGAAGTACAACCAAACTAAAGGAACTGAAGAGTTGTATTTTTTGGGCACGGGACAGGATGCATGGATGGACACAGAAATGAACGAGGATGGGAGATTTAAGAGTTGATAGATGCAAACGAGAAACCGTTCTTAAATGAATAATAGTTCGCAAAAGGAGAGTTCTTCAATTAAGATTCCGGAGAATTGAAGGCTTTCTCCCTGAGGGTTCTTTTTGAAAAAAAAATCTATTAGAGATTTATGTGTTATACAATCTGCAGGCCAAAATACAGTTCAAAAGTTATAAAATGGAAGTGAATTCCTTCAATAATTCATTGACAAGAAAAACGGCCGTTCTTCGATTTGACAAGTAAGCAGTCGACAGGATTGCCAACATAACGATATTGGGATTTTTTTTTGAAAATTCAAAATACAAATGTATACAATCTGAATTGAGAAATATGCCCAGTCACCATATTTTAATATCGTCATCAAAATGTCGCTTTTTAGTTTTTTTAAATATTTATAAAGTGTGTGTTTTTTTAGACATGTGACTTTTAAGAACCAATAAAACGCATATATTTTAATGGTATGGCCAAAAATTTAGCTTTATTGTAAAGATAAGGGTTTGCCATTATGTTTTAAAAATAATTTTGGGCAAATGGCCGTCACGACGGACTTGAAAAAATTCCAGTCGAGAGGCCCAATTTTCGATCACTTTTTTTCAGCAAATGGGGCCGTATTTCAGCAATAATGTTCCGAATATTCTCTTCCGTCAATCATCTCGAATTTATCTGCTTAGACAACCGACTCCACAAAAAATTTCCAGCGGTGTTAAATTGCACAATCTTTCAGACCACAGGCCCACGGCACGGCGGCGGCGGCGGCTTGATCACCAAAAGTTTTTTTTAATAAATTGATTGCTTCTTTGGCTGCATGGCATGTAGCACCGTCCTGTTGGAGTCAAATGTCGTCCACATCAATCCTCCAATTCATGCACAAAAAAATCATTAATCAGAGCTCTATATCGTTCCCCATTGATGACTGTAACATTATGGCCGGCTTTATTTTTGAAGGAATATGAACCAATGATTCTTCTGTCAATACACCACACCAAACAGTGACTTTTTGAAGATGTAACGACGTGGCTTTTGAATTATGATCACTCCAAGTACAAAAATTTTACTTAATAATGTTTCATTCAAACAAATATGAGCTTTATCGCTGAACAATTTGAATTTTCTTCTGAAAATCAGTATCGGTGGCCATCCCCAACTGAAATATTATTTTGCCAATAATTTGGCACAATTTGCAAACGTTGTTCAGGAGTAAATCTACTTATTATAAAATGGCAAACTAAACTGAGCACAAATCAGGTGACAGCTGTCAAAAAGGCCAATTGTGAAAAAAGTATTGCCAAATTGAATATCACACGTCTAAGAAAAACACCTTTTCTTCTGTTTTTTGTTCTTTCTTCTCTCTAATCCTCTGTCTTGTGTTTTATCGCCTGATAGTTACAGTCGCTATTGTGTAGTGTCTTTATTTCTGAGATTTTTAATGAATGATGCTTTTTATTATTTTAATCTACCTATCCTAAGCCAAGATCCTTTTGTAGTTTTGGTAAATCTCTTCATCAAATCTGTTTTCTTGCAAAGCTGATTTTCGAGTACATTTTTTTAGGTTGCAAATTTAAAACATCGTTTAAAATAAAAGAAAAAAAATGCAAAAAAAAAAACACACAAATTTGCCAAATTCAAAAATAAATATTCATTACTGTCTAGATCCAAAGTTAAACCAACCTTACTCCCCATCCGTTCACCTAGGCGTATGCGTATTATTTTAACGACTGCAATTTCCATAATATTCCTCGAATTTGAATATTTCCCCCGATCTAAAAGCTTATATTACATATACAATTAAATTTGTTTAATTATAATCCCGTTCCCTCTCCCTCTTCCATGTTGTTTTTTTTTTTTTAATTTTTTGTTCCTACTCGTAAAATAATAGTTCATATTATTGTGCATTTTGAACAGAGCTTAAGTCAATATTAAATTATACCAACCGGAGCGCAGAGTGCATCTCTTCGTTAAATAAAATGCACGCCTGGCAGGTATTCCCATTATTGAGGTCCTTTAAACTGGCGAATAACAACGAACGAACAACGAACGAGGAAACAGGATACTGGACATCCACGCGATGCGATGTGCACTTGGACAAACAAAAATGTTTACGCAGAATGTCCTTTTTTTTATTATTATGAAACGCAAGGATGTATGTATGTAGATATGAAATAGGACGAACTGGGTAGGGCACTTGTGGAAATTTGTTTATCTTCCGAATGGGGTAAAGTTGGGAACAGGTATACCTACTCTCCTCGGATCTGATGCTAATGTTTTGTGTCCTTCGGGTGGAACAGCTTGTTTATTTGGAAAATGTACTCCTTCCGGGGAATAAAAACATGTGTGTTCTCTGTCCCTCTGTGTATGTCTGTGTGTGTGTGTGTGTGTCTGTCTGTATACCGATGAGTGACTTTGATTAAATTTTTGATTTGAAACATGAAACCCTAGCTAGATGTTAATTTCTCTTAAATTCTTACTTTAACCCTCGTTATTCTCCTGCAGGACTATCACGATGATATCAGACAAGAACAAATGTGGGAAATGCAAGCCCTTACATCAACACCATCACAAGGCCCAGCGGGAGATCAGAGCAGTCCGAATGGCGTCACAGACATGGACACATCCAATGACGAACGAACGGATCTGGAAACACTCGGCATGGACTGTTCGGGAACAGCCGATAAAAGTGACAGCAACCAATCGAGTACGAATAATGACAGTCACCATCATACGACAGTTTCGACTGCAGACAGCATATCGGTGACTAATACGACCACAGGTGAGTTGTTGAGAGTGTTGCCAGTTGACCTTAATTAAGTGACTTGATGCCCCCCGCTGGTGGGGTAAATTTATGTGACTTTATTTATGTTATGTTATGATGGCAGGGAAAGCAATCTTGATTTAGTGATTTCAATTATTCTATTAATAATGTTGATTGGAAGGAAGTGTATGAAGATTGGTTTTGTCACTTAATAAATGCTTGTAAGGACTTCACCCAAACACATACACATGTGTGTCAGTGTGCAAGCTGTCAAATGCATGTTTATGAGTGTGAGCACCAAATTAGGTACACAAACTTGTTGAAGAAGAAATGAAGGAATAAATTAACCTAAAGTGGTGTTTAAGTTATGACTTATGATAAGTCTGTCCATGAAATAATTTATTGACAACAACTAAGGGAGTCAGTGGCGTTTATTAGAAATCAATAATGACCATAAGGGTGTGTTGGACTGAAATTCACTCTGACAAGGGTATTTGATGCCATAATTCATTAAATAGGTAAATAAATATGAAAAAGTTATAAGCATGTGTCGACTTTTATATTAACTATGCAATTTATGATGTCGTAGGTATTTTGGAGAGGTGATGATAAAAGTCCTGATGTCAAACAGAAGTCAAAAGAATATTTATTTAGGGACAAGGAAATGTGTGAAGCCTTTTGAATTCTCGATGAAAATTATGTTAAAGAAGATCACAAGCTATAAGTTATAAAAAAAGGCCTTCAATTTTGTCCTATAAATTAGTTAAGGTCAAAACAATAATTCAACATTCAAGATTAATTCAAATAAAAGAGCTTCGAAAGACACATATTATTTTGAAGTTAAGAGTTCAGAAAAAGACATTAATTATATTGGAGTTGTGTTTTATTCACTGCTGTATAGCTAGTGCAGTATTCAAGTTAATAAAACTCACTTTACATTATATCACCAGCACAGCTGTTATTATTTTTGCTGGCTTCTTTTTCGCAAGCAATCAAATTATTGTTATTTGCCACGGGAAATTTTACTGCACTAGCTACCCAGCAGTGAATAAAACACAGCTTGGGCAATTTTGAATATACATTATACAAACTTATATAACTATTTTCAGACTGAATCTAAGCCTACTTATATAAAAGTTTGATGGGTTTAAGGGATGACTTTTGTCCAAACGGTTTTAGTTCAAATTGACATTTCATAGCAATCAAGTGATAAGTAAAAAAAGAATGCAATCTTTCATGAACACAATCAATTAAAATTCAACTCAAATAAATGCAAAAGACCGAAAACGAATGCAGTCACAAAAATGATTTCCAATCAATTTGTTGCTGTCAAATAACTAAGAAAAAATGATTGAACTCTTTTAAATGTCAAATGATTGTTGATTCGTAAGTTTAAAGTCTCAATGTCAAAACGCAATCTTCAAATTGAAGTTATTTAAAAAGAATTTTTAAAATTACTCCATCATATGTGTCAGGATGTCCCTTGTTCCTTTTTATTCTTCCAAAGATTTTAGATGAACTAAGTGAAAGAGCTGCAGGATTCAACAATCATGCTTATGTAGACAAGAGTTGGAAACAAAATTATTCGAAACATTTGAAATCTGATGATAAAGCAAGCCTGGGCTTTCAATCTGTCAACTAGGGCAAATTGAAGGAGCTATAAACTTTTTAAATAGTTATTGGACTAAGAAGTTGACAATGCATTAGCTAAATATTTGGTAAGAATAAAAAGTATGGGACCTATAAGACAGCCTTGGAGAACTCCGAGTTTAGATAAGGAAAAGAGCCTGGAAAGAGTAGTTCCGAAGATAAAAGTTGTTCTGAAATGAAAGAAAATGTCCTTTGAAATTAGTCAAAGCTCAAGTTAAGCGTTGGAATTTTTGTCATTTTTAATCTGTATGAATTCTTCCTTAGATGAAGTCATCTTTTTTGTTTTTGTTTATATTCACCTCGTTTACTGTTTTTTGTATTTTCATGAAAACAAATTTCTTTAAAATTATGTTCTCAATTTTACTATTATTAAACTTTAAATCCTTTTTTTTTAGTTCACCCATCAGCAATGGCTGTAGCAATTCAACAACAACTCACAGCCGTCGGAATGGCCGGAATTCTTAAGCCATCAACAGGTGTCGCAGCTGTCACTGGTCTACCACAAACTCAGTCCACATTAGCCATGCCCAGTGAGGCTGAAACGACAACATCCACACTGGCATTACTCGATCCGCCAGGTGCTTTATTGCATCCAGCGTTGCGCGGTGTCAAGTCAATCAATATCGGTGAGTTCCGAATTTATCCAACAAACTCCATTTCGCCCAAAACACCATAAGACTTTTCCTAAAACAAAATCCAATTTTTTTCATTCGCATCACATCAAAAACAACAACAACAATAACAACACAAACCTTAAGCTGGTCAACTTGGACGCAAGCGACCACTTCTCGGTGTACCACGTTCCGGAATGAATCCCACCAAACGCACAGTGATGACCCTCCTAGCCCGTGCCAAGAACTCACAAACCATTCACTCCGTGCGAAATCCGGCTGGCGGTTTTGCTGAGTAAGTACCATCGTAACCATGTTTGTTTTTCTTTTTTTTTTGATTTTTTGTAACACTTGCAATGGCTCTCTATAATATGGAACAACCGTCCCTTATATTATGTTTGACCCACACAGAACGTCACCCCAATTCTCCATTCTGTCAGGCAGTCCACTTCAGATGTTAGCCTCACCTTTTATTCTGCCACAACCAATGGATCAGTCAATGGTTGCTCTACAAAAGGAGAGTCTGGCACAGGGTGTCTAAAAAGATAATCCAACCCCAAAAAAGAAAAAAAAAAAACAAAAACACACACATACCGTAGGAGTATTTAGAAAAAATTATAAAATAAAAATTTAAACTTTTTTTAAATTAATTACCACCACCAACAAAAAAAGAACACCACTCTTTCTATTTATTACATAAAATAAAAAACAAAACAAAAAAAAAACACAACCGAAAAATCCCAAACGATGCCACGATAAAATTAATAAGTAAACAAAAAAAAACATATATTTAACATACTTTTAGGGACTTGAACACAAATCACAAAAAACAAAAAAAAAACAAAAAAAACTTTTAAAAAATATAAAAGAAAAAAGTATATTTTTAAATTAATTTAAGAAAGAAAAAAAAAACATATATATTTAAAAAAATAAATAAAAAATATATAAAAACATCATTAATTTCCCAAGCGATGGACACGAACATTTTTTATATTTAAAATTAAACAAAAATGAGACAAAAAAAATTGATAAACTAATAAAAAAAATATTTACATTTACATAATTTTTGTGATTTTCTTTTTTTTATACTTACAACATGAAGAAAAACAAAAAATTTAAAAAAATTTAAACTAAATTCCCCTAATCGTAAAAACAAAAAAAATATCCCCTCCTTGCAAAGAGAAAAACAAAAAATCCCCCAAAAAATAAAAAATACATTTATATATATATATAAAACACATTAATCTAAATGTCTATTTGAATTGATAAACAAACAAAAAAAAAATTAATCAAATTTAAACAAACAAAAAAACTTAAACATTAGAAATTTAAAACAATTAATATACAAACATTTAAATGCAACTATAAAATTAAATAAAAAAACAAACAAACACAATATAGAAAAAAAAATTAAATAAATAAATCAAATTTTATTTAAACACAAAAATTTATTTGCTAAACTTTAAACTTAAAATTAAAAAACAAAAATGCTTTACCAAGTGTTTCGAACACGCACACATAATAAATGTTTCGAGCATTAGTTAGCGAATTAAATAGAATTTTAACAAAAAACAAAATAAAATTTAACTAAATTAAGCACAATTTTGTTGCACTCAATGTTGCTAAAAAAATAAATTATGTTTTATTTTATGAAACTCTTAAATAATCAGAATATTCAATAAACTTAACGAATTAAATGTCATTTTGACAAAAGCTTCAATGTGAACATATAATAATTGTTTTTACTTTTTCTCTTTCTCTTTTTTTTTGTTTTTGTTTTTGAAATATTGTGAACACCCTGTTTTTGACGTTTCTGACCGGATTTTCAGAGTTTTAGTACCTGCATCTATACTTGCAATGAAGGAGTGTGTGAAGTGTTTTGAAAGGAGACAAAAATATAAATGAAGCTTGAGGGGCTTTATAGGGTTAAGTTGCTTTTGAAATACTAACTCTTTCCCATTTTTCTTGGTTTTGGGTATTTTTTTTTCTTTGGATTAAATCAGGTATTTGGTTAAGGACTTAGACTTTAACTGCTTTTCAAGTTATTAGAGTATTTTAGTTTTAGCAGATATCAAGGTTTATAGAACAACAAACTGTTTAACTTTGGGTACTTATGGTACTTATGGCTTTAAGCTTTTGCAGAATATTAAAGAATAAAAGGATACACGGAGCTCTTAGTCGATATTTTCGGTTAGAGAAATTTTAAAAATTAAAGTGTAATTTCACGTATTTAAAAAAAATAATAAGTATACGCCTAAGTGCACGCTGGAATAAAATTGAATAAATTCGTTGTTTTAAGAGTTTTAGACGTTATTTAAATCATAGCATCGTTTTGAAAAGACAGTAAACTAAGTACAGATATGTATTTCCGAAAACAATTAAGCACCTAGATTTATCAATCTTAAACCAAATTAATTATTTGTCACATTCTCATTTTGGAGTTCATTTTTAAAAAGATTTTGCCTTCTGTAAGAGTATAAAATTTTGGAAAACTTCGGCATAGATTTCTAAGTCATTGATAATTCGATACAATTCGAAAACTAAGCCATTTTCTTTTAAAAAAGTTTATAACAAGTTTTCAAAACTCCACGAACATTTAAAGGCTACCAAAGAAGGGATTTTAGGTAAACGTAGATCCACCACTACCGCTTTATTGGTAAATCCGCTTATTAAAAAAATTTTATTTTATGTTTTTCAAATGGAGATAGTAACATTGAGGGGAGCAAAATAGCATATATAAAATGGAATCAAATTAAAACCTTGCTTTTTATGACTCTGAAATAAGTTGAAGACATAACTCATCCAAGTTTACTTGAAGATATGTACATACGACAGATGAGATGGTTAGAAATTGACTCCTGTTGGGTATCGATAAATCTGTGCAGGAAATTAAAAATACAAGTTTATACATCAAAATCGATGTCATCACTATAATCATCATCGTCAAGTTTCTCCATTCGTTGCAGTGGTTATCATCGTCCATTTCCGAATCATTCAGGATTGCTTCAACCTTAATTTTCATGTACCTTCCCTTTGCCCAATCCAAATCTAGAACCAAATCCTAAGTAGTACCATAGAGATTCGAGTAATATGGTTCGACTATTACTGATGCATTATTTCTTCTAACCTAACCTTACCTGATCAGTATTTTTTTAGAGCTCATCAACTTTTAATTCAGAGGTTGGGAAGGTAGGGTAGATCTTAAGGGCAGCAAAAAACTTCAGCTTCACCATCGATTAATACTTAAAATTACTTAAGTCCAAATTTAACAATCTTCAATGTTTTACCCTTTTACCCTTCAAATACTTAATTCGACTTAATAAAAGTCAAAAAAAATCTTCTTACACACAGATGTATCTATATAAAATATTGGTTGAAAAAAAATATATCAAATTTAATTATTTATTACTCATGTTTCACAAAAATACTTCTGCCCCAATTAACCCAATATTAATATTTTTATCTTCTTCTTATAATTCCCCCTTTTGAATGTAGTTGAATATTATATAGGTTAGATTTATGGATGTGTGTAATGTGTATGTATATGTAGGTAAAGGTAAATAAATCAACTCGATAAAATACTGATATAATTATCCCTTGGCAGTCATAAAAATAAAATAATCCCTTTTCGAATTCATTTAACATTGCAAACGACCCTCTTACGATATGCCCATTAGTCTCTTCAAGCGGTTTCTGTTCTTCTATATCGTCTTCTCCGTCTACAGCTGGGGCGGCTGGATGACGATGCTCCTGTGGACCTGTATCTAGATCTGGATGTTCAATGTTCATGTTCAATCATCCCATTTTCGTGGTGGTGGTGGTGGTGGTGGTCGTCGTCGTCGTTGCCGTCGCTCGTCATCAGATATAAAATCATCTTCATCGCCTCCATTGAATCGTCTTGAAGAAATCCTCAAAATAAATAATGAAAATAATAAACTTTATTATCATGCGACCGCATCAAAAGTGCTCCCCCGTTGTTGGTCGTGTGCCCATTGTCCTTTTCCCTCTTCCCTCAAGAATCAGGACCGCATTCAAATAAGGGGAGCATGCAAAAATCAATAGCTTTGCTGTTAAATGAACCATAATCTTTGGCCCAAAGAGTCAAAAGTGTAGGCTGGCGAATAAAAGGCCTATAGAAAAATAAGTTATAAGACACCCCACTCACACACACACACACACACACAAGTATATTAAATTCCAAAGGGTACTTTTATCCTTGAGAATGAACAAAAAAAAACAAAAAATAGGGAAGAAGGAGAATGAAACAACACATAAAAAAAGTGAAAAGAAAAGGAAAACTTTGCCATCAGCTGCAATAAATCCCGCATTCTCTACTTGTGCCAATATATCAGGTGTTCTGTTCTGACGACCTCTTCCTTCATCGTCCTTTTTCAAGATTCTAATACCCTACTGGGATGTTAAGGGAGATTTTATTCCATGTGAAAGTATCGATTTCATGATAATTAAGGAACCAAACAATCATAGAAAAAAAAAAAAACAGAAACAAGCAACGACACCTGGCGGTTGGCTATTTTGTTCTTCTCCACAAAAAAATAAAAAAACCCTTGGTTCTTAAAACTTTACATCGAATCAAGCTATTTATATTTATTTTATTCTTTTCAAACGCAGATAAAACATTTTTCCTTCACATATTTTCAAAAGTTGTTGTTTTTTTTATTCATTTCTTTATCTTTTTCTCAAGCCTCAGGGCTATAAAGTCGTTAGGAAATCGATTTGAAGAGATTAAGGTGTTTTTTTGTTTTTGTTTTTTTTTTCGTTTTGTTGGAAAACTTTTAGTCCTTTTTTGAAAACAAAAAATATGTAAAAGAAATGTGACTCTAAGGGTTAAGTATGTGATCTCTTGAGAATAAAACAAGAGAAAAAATATGCACCTGTTCGACATTAAGAGAGATTTGAATAAATTTAAAGTATGTATTTGATTGTAACCCCTTTAGGTTTTCTAGTGCTTTTCATGAAGCAAAGCTTTAAAGAATTAAGATTGAAATTGAGATTCTAAAAAATTTAAGAAAATAAACGCCTTCAAAAATTTTTGCTTTGGATGAAAACTTCTTGGAGACGTCATTGTTTCGGTATCAGTCTTTGAATTGCTTTTTAATCAAATTTTAGTCAAAATTTTTGATTTATTTGAAGAACCAAAATGGTCATTTTCCAACTGGTCTATAGCTCAATCAGGCAATGCACGTCAAAGCTGATGGTCGTCTTACTTCAGCTTCTAAGTCGCTTAAGTTTTGATGGTACTATTGAAGTCCAAAGTCAGAATGCACTATTGAAGAAATAACAGCCAATTTTACAAATTTATATTTAAAAACATGGCCCTTAACATTTTTGTCAAAAGAGTTTCATGTAACATTTCTTTAACTTATGTCAAAACGATTTGACGTCCAATAATTTTTATATATATGTATTTTTAGATAACCTTAAACAATATTATGAATTTTCAGATTAAATTTGAACTCATCATAAATATTCCTCATACGCCACAGTGAACCTAAATCATTATTTCATTTTTAGGGTTATGTCTGTTGACTTGAAATATATTTTTATACTCTTAAAATAGTTAAAACATGGTCTTGTTTAAATTTTGAAACGCCGTAAAAAACTATAAAAATCGATTTCTTATGCATCACTTCTTTTTACAAAGAGCTTTAAGGTTAAGTTTGGAAGGCCTTAAAATAATACTCGTATTGAAATTTCATTTGTGTTTCAGCTTACAACTTATTCAAATATAAAAATAGGGTTGAATTTATTGAATTTAGCAAATGAATATTTTACGATAAAAATTCTTATATGCATAAATTGATTGTTAGGTTAGGAATTTAAAATTTACATATTTATTTTATATTCTTCATGTACATTTCAGCAAAATCAATATAAAGGACGTATGTATGTCTACCTTCCTATATGTAAGTAAGAAGTATATGTATGTATATGCTATTTCATGTATGTAAATTTATTCGTAGATTTTCTGACATATCATGTGCTCTGTGATGCATGACTGTTTTGGGATATTGAGATTAAAAAGTAGGGTTATAGGTTTTTGGCATTCAAACATAGAGGTGCGTCAGGAAACTCATTCTAACTCAGGCTATTTCTCTTCCAATTAATAGTTCATTCAATTTCATTGATTTCTGTAGTGACAAAAACTCAAAATCAATAATCCAGTAAAGTGTGTATAGATGTGTCAAATGCATGTAAGTCAAAAAAAAATTTTGAAAATGTTGCTTACTCCTTTCACAAATTTTATTTTTAATTTATTTTTTTCTTTTCACAACTCAAAGTGTTTTCATGTTCAAACGATTCACTTTAAAATGAAACCATAAAGAGAATTTGACATGAGCTTAAAGTCAACGTCAAAGGAGAGTTAGATGTGTCGATTTTATGCACATGAGTGAATAGATGTTAAATGAACTAATTCAAACTTTACAAGTGCTTCAATTGAAGGCAGCAATCAAGAAGTATAATATATATGTGCATAAAATAGTGTATTAACAATATGCATTAACAATATGAGAACTCTAAATTTCCTTGATGGCTTAGATTGACCACGCTTTAATTTAAATTAAAAAATTGTACACGTAATGACAGATAACATATTTGACAGATGTCATATAGAGCAAAATTAGCTGTCTTCCCTGTTGAATAAATCTCTTATCTGTCACGTTCAATCACAGTGAAATGTCACTTTAACTTTAAATCTTATCTCACCATCACCATCATCGCATAACTCAGTAATCATTTAAATCCTTTATTATACTCATTTCTGTGTACGTGTCTGACACCACTTTGGGGATTAATTAGTACACAAATTGTATTTTACAGGTATTTCAAATCCACTGATTGTGTTCTCCCTCTTTAAGGCTTCTTTTTTAATTAAAGCTGGACCTACTCAATGGTGAAATTCATTCACAATCATAGCTCAAATTCAAAATGCAACTCTATGATCATTAAAATTCCACTGCAAATTGCATAAAATATCCCTTATTAAGCTCCGTTTACATCTGCATAAACGCCACCATCATTCTCAACCAAATCGGTCTCTCTCTCTCGTAACATGCCTCCTTTCCATGCCTCATTCATGCATATAAAGCTTCGGAATGCAACATCATTGTTCCGTCGTCATCGTCTCAGTCGTCGCATCTCTTAGTTATCGTGTCGTGTCGTTGCGTTGCGTTGGTACGTATTGAATGTCGACCTTCGTGCGGTGTAATTACAAATTCAAAATATTGCAACAATTTGATAATAACATATGCTATGCATGCTGTTTCACAGTTATGTCTTCTTAGAAATTTTCCATTCCATTCATTTCATTCACAACACACAACAGGCAACAGGGAATACATGCAAAGTACCAGAACCAGCAGAACAATTGAACGCTCCTTTCTGACAAACCACACACACAAAGCATTCGTGTTTGGAGTAGATATATTCCTCGACAGACGACACCACACCCGAGACACAACATACTCGTTTCTTTGAGTCCTCGCCTCGTTTGCTTTGTCGGCTGTCGTGTATCGTGTATAACGTGTATAGCGTGTATAGCGTGTGTGGCTGTGTTTTTGTATTTTGTTTGTGTGCGAGAACGAGTGTATTGCAATGTATTGTAATGTATTGACTGTTTTATTGTTTTTGTTCTACTTCTTCTTCTTCTTCTACTACTGAAGATGTTTGTGTTTAATGTATTTTTTGCTTTTGTTTTTGTAACGTTTTGTTTTGTTTATTATTTTTTGCACACTTCATATGCACATTCCTAAGGGTTAACAGTTAACACTTTATTGTTGTGCAAAACATGGATAAGCACACACAAGTGGAGCCTGATTGGCAGACAGCTTGTGAATGTTATGAAGTAACTTCTGTGAGATATCACATTTTCAAGGAAATGGCATAGCATATTTTCTCACTTGCCTTTCTTCACTTTTCTTTGATTTTCTTCTAGAAAATTGTATCTATAAAGTCTCCATAGATCAGGTATATTTATAGTTACATACATATTTTGGAATATCTATCTTGCATTTTAGTGTTCATTTCGTTTGGAAATAGCAACGATTTTTGTTGTGTTGGTTTGTGACTTATAGATGATTTGACGGTTGAAAGAATTCACAACTAGATGTAGATGGATAAAGCACGCATAGTATTATTTCAAGTTTTCCATAAAATATGTACGAGTATCTACACATAAAAGGAAATCTTGGAATAAAGATGAGAATGAGGATGAACATGAAGATGAAGATGAAAATGATGAAGTTGATGGATGTAGAAATCGCACGTTTCCAAAAACCCAAACTTTATACAAGTTTAAACCAAAATTCTACATGACATTTCCCATAAATAAATATATGAATGTGTGTATAGTTAATGTTGGTATGTATGTGAAATTGTCAAGAAGAGGTTAGAGTTGAGGTGGCACACAGTATGCGGTTAATTTGACATGCAGTTCACATACATTGTACATAGAAATGTTTTTATATAAAGTATATAAAGTGTGTTCAACAGAATTCTAAACTTTTCAAAGGAATACATACGAATATCTATTGTTTTGATAGAAATCCTTGAGCGTTATATAAATTTTAAATTGAAATACGTTCAATGAATTATGTAATTACTTTTTAACGTACCTTTATGTTAAACATATCTATCTCTCTTAAAAAGGTTCCTTTATTTAACCTGTTCCGGGAAATTCTTGGAAAATTAATTCATTGTAAGCATCGAAATCGAATTTACTTAGAATAATTGTAAAGGAAAGAACAAAGCGAACAAAACGTTTTAGCAGAGACAGAAGCTATTTCTGGTTTTCTGAAAATGACAATAAGCTTTATAAAGATAAAGAGACTAAATTTGTTTGTAATTTAAATTTATTTGAACATTTATAATATTTACTTTCTTTTATGTGACACACAGTTCCAAATGATTGTTACATAAGTAAATTTGAAAAATGGACGAAAAAACTGTTTTATTTGAAAATTCCTTTAAGTAAAAAGTATCAAATGTGTATGTTAAGATTATGGAAGTTAAATGATTTCATTAAATACTGTGGAAGAAACAAAAAATTGTCTTTCGTAACTATTTCTTAGAATCTCCCATCTAAAATGTGACAGTTTATAAAATTCACCAGATTTGGCAGTTGATGATAGCATCTTTAAATTTGACGTTAATATGCTAAGTCTATAAGTTGAGTCAAAAGCTTGAAGTACCACTTTAAAAAAGAAGGTTTTAGAGTGAGACGTACAGAAAACATTAGATCTGTTCGATTACCTTCGATTTTCCATTTTTTCACCACTTGTGAAACAACAAGAAAGAGAAGAGAACCTAGTGTCGAAAAATTACTGAGAGTAGTCTCTCTCTCTCTCTCTCTGTCTTCATAATGTGACAGCAATAACTGTCAAAAAAAGTACCTTATATAATTCGTGCTCTGCTCTTTTGTGAGTTATGTTGTTTTCAATTTGTAGTCTTCTTTGATAATATACATATCGAATGACAGTTCCTTAATGTCAAACAATGTTGATTGAAATCTCCAATTAAATTTCCTTCCTTTAAATATTAAACCACATTAAACTTCAGAAGCAAGAATTTAGTTTAGTCCATTAAATTGTTCGATTGGAATATTATGTATGTATATGTGGGATCAGATCCAATGGAAAATGACATTAAGTTGCAAAATGGTCGCACACTCGACCAACGCAACTTTAACCAATTAAATCCCATTTAAAGGGACAAATTGTTAACCAATTAAGACAAAAAAAAGGTTAAAAGTCACTTGCATAATATTTATAATGCCCAGGGTTCCTTGCGTCATTTAGTCCCGACCCAGAGCCCGAGATTCACAGTCTCATTGGGAACCATTCGGTATAATTTCCTCCATTTTTTCATTGAAACTTACTTTAGTCGAGTTTTTTTTTATCCACTCCTTTTTTTTCACTTTTTCCAACAGCCATACATAATATATGTTAATATTATTTTTAATTATTTTCCTTTCGAGGGATCCTGCATGGCATCCATATTCGTATATCAATTCGGGAAGGCAAGCAAAATTGCATTATTCGCGGAAATTACTATGCCTTGTTTTTCTTTTTGCTTGAGTTCTTGCTTGACGACGACGACAAAAATTCATACATTATACCGTTATATTCTCAATTTCCTGTGCCATGATGATAGGAACGTTATGTGTATGTTGTAGTTAAGTCATCATAATATCCTGTATGCCTCTCCTCTTGGTAACAAGAAAAAAAAAACAGAAGCCAGACTTTTTAATTAAAATTGGTTCGAATTAATTGCCTTCACAAAAGTCTAAAGTTACCATCGTCGTCGTCGTCGTTGACAAAGTTGGTTCTGTCATAACAGACAAACAAACCGAAAAAAAACTTAATTTATTTTCTTTCGTTCTTTTAGGGGAATGGGGGTTTCTAGGTTCACCAAGTTCCCCGATCCCACAGATTAATAATAATAATAATTACACTCGGAGAATATGCAAAGTGAATTATTAAAACGAAGAAGAAATTGACTCCTTATATTAAAAAAACAACAATGGCAGATTAAGTGAAAAGCAAATACTTGATCGATTCGAAATAATGACATTTTTTTTTTTTAATTTGCAAAAGAAAATAATTACTATTTTATGGTAATTTAGTCTGTTTGTGAAATTTTCCGGTTTTAACCTCTGATTGAAGTTTTTTTTTGCATGTGCAAAGCAGTTGATTTATTTTTGGGTTTGTTTCCACGAAATTTTGATTGACATTTTACTCGGAATTTGTATGACAGTTGATTTGATTTGTTGACATTTTATTTAATGCATTCACAACCTACGCAACTTTTATGTTAACCACTGAATAAATACAAAAATGAAATACAAAACGTGACAAAATGACTTTGATTGGATTAAAGAATTGACAAGTATATTTCAAGCATTGAGACACCGACGCCGACGAATGTCATAACATAATCATAGATTTATAATGAATAATTTTTTGACATTATTAATAAATGAATTTGACAGTTGGTGTACAAAAAATGTGTCTATTTTTGAAGGACATTTTTTTCTATATTTATATTTTGACATTTAATTCAGAAGTTTTCTCTTTGTTTTCATATTTACTTTTTATTTTTCTCTCTTACTCCCACTGTGTGATGAGAAAGATATATTAAATGTAAACATTGCGTTAATTTACTGTCACTTTTGTTTGAAAAAATGTAACGCCTTTGTCGATATCTAACGCTGGGTCCATTTTTTTAACTTGACATATTGAAATTCTTAAAGCAGTTATAAACATCTTAGCTGTCAATGAAAAGTAGTTGATTTATGACTTGATCGTAAACTACCAACATTTTCCAATCAGCTGCACACCGAATTAATGTAAATGCAAATCGAAAATGCAGATTACAAATGACAGTTCAATTATATGGACGCGTTCTTAAAGTAATCTCTTTAGCTGATCCGGTGTTATTTGGTGTCAATTTGTTCGATTGCAGAATTGAACTGGTAAACTGAGTTGTAATTCTTTAACCTAAACTATATTCTTTTTTATATTATGTTTGGGATATTTTTTGCCAAAGATTATTTGCAATCAATTTAATTCGGACAATTTAATGTTTTTTTTTAAGAAAAGAAGCTATAAGTTTTAATTCTTTCAGCAAGATGACTGTTTACAATAAGAGGTACATACACAAATTTATTAATCTGTAATTAAATATTTGTTAGAACGAGCATTTTTTTACGTTTTTTGCTTGGAATTTAAAACAAAAAATAAAATAAATCCATGACTTCTAAATGTGCATAAGGGTAAATACAGAAAAGAAGGAAAAAAAAGTTAAATTTAGAAGTCACAACCTATTTGAAAGGTGAGACCCTTTTGAAGTTTGATTCGTTTTGACTTTTAATTAATTAAAAATGTCTGCCTGATTTTCTAGCTCATTTCAACCATTCGTGAGAGAGCAAAATGAGTAGCATCGAAATGTGAATACCGTCTTAAAAAGTTGAACTAAAATTGTCAATTTTTGATTGTTAAATGTCTGCTTTAAGTTCCTGTGAAACGAACAAACCTAGTAATTTGATTCTGTCAATGTAACCATTTGTTTAAGCCCAATCAGTCGTATTTGTTGCTTAATAATTGTGAAGTATAAAAATAAAACGACTTAATGAACAATAAATAATAACTTACATTTTTAAATCACCATCCAACGTTAATCACGCTGCTTATTGTTTTCGTTTAAATTGTTTAATACATAAATATTTTAAGCCTATGCATAAATCATTCATCCACAAAAACAGTACAAAAAATTAAACAAAAGAAAACAAAAAAAATTCAATAAAAATCCGCATGAATTCTTTTCAAATATTATTTTTCCTATTGTGATATTTGAGTGTAAAGTAAAAGGATTTATTATT
Source organism: Scaeva pyrastri (assembly GCA_905146935.1). Classification (NCBI taxonomy): domain Eukaryota; kingdom Metazoa; phylum Arthropoda; class Insecta; order Diptera; family Syrphidae; genus Scaeva; species Scaeva pyrastri. The sequence goes on along the minus strand of LR989927.1, from coordinate 21,416,653 downwards.
GTATACAAACTCTTATTTGAGTTTGTCTTCTTTTTTTTAAATAAAATTATTTATTTTTTCTCTCCATGTTTTCACAACACAATCAATACAGAAGTCCTTTCAATCAATCTTTAAAGAACCGCGGATAACTGGGAATTGAAGAGAAATATTTTCATATTTGATTCAAAATATAAATTATTTTAATTTTTTTGTATACAAGAAAATTCAATAGAATTTTTAAATTAAAAAAAAAAATTCTTTTGTTTGATATTTTTAAATACATGTATGGTATTTTTTTTTAATCTCCTATGTTTTATTTAAATATAAATTAACCACAATTGGAAAGCATTGTTACGTTGTTTTACATTGTTCTTAAAGAATAAAGCCCCAAAAAAGCCTTTTACTTCAAAACCTCCCGAAAATGGAAACAAAACAAAAAAGATTTTATATAAATTTAACATCTGGTTGTGTACATTTTCTTTTGAATTCATAACTTAATTATTTCACTGTGAACACACCCTTAAATCAATTATCAAACTGTCAGAAGATTCAGTATTTGTCACCGTCGTTTAATTCAAGAACGAGAAAGGTTAACAAACTGTTATAAAGTATAACATTAATTAACTTTTGACTAAAAGACTTCGTCAAATGTGAATTATTGATCAGATGAAAACAGTGGCAAAACTTTATCCTTTCAAGTTGAAAATTGCAACTGATAATTTTCTAAAAAAGTGAAAACTTTGCAAATCAATAATTGAATTGATTCAAAAGATTACATTCTTGAAACTTACTCTGATAAAACAGGAAACACGAATGAATCTTTCAATTTAGTTCATTTCATTCCATTCATGATTGTATTCTTTTTTTTTTGTATTCACGTAAACATGTGACTTGTATCCCTAGTTTCATGTTCCCAAGTACCATTGTAGAAAAATAACACCTTTTACACATTCAATTTTCAGACATTTTGGGTGAAGTTTAAATTGTATAAACTACATAAAATTGTTTTATTTATTTTTAACTGTTGCCATGATCTCGAAAAAGGACGAGTGTTTTTGTTTTTCCTCTTTGTGCTTCTACGAACACAAACAGATAGACAGAAAATGCAGAAGACTTAAAGTGAAAAAAATGTGTCCTTTTTTAAATGCACATTTTCATTTGCATATAATTCAAAGTGTATTTACATATGAAAGGCAAATACCCGAAGGGGGGGGAGGGGGTAGAGATATAATGTAAACTCAATTTGTTGGTTGTTTGTTTGTGTATACGAGAATATGTGTAGGTACTCGTATATTCTTTGAATTTCAGTTTTGTTTTTATTTTCATTTCACATTTCATAATATTAAAGCTTAAGTTTTTTTTTTTTGATTTTTTATGAAAATAAAATTGTTTTTGAAGGTGAAATGCAAATATGTATTTGTGTGGATAATAAGTTGAGGTTTAAACGAAAACAATGTCAAAAATAACAACAAAACTGAAAAAAAACAATGTGTTTAATCTTTTATCAAAACAGGGAAAATATTACACCTTCATAACTTTATATAAATAAAAACATATAATTTTTATAAATTGTTTTTATTTTATTTTTCCCCATCACTATAAAAAGTAACATAATGTAATGAAAAATGTATTTCTAAGAAATGACTTTCTGTTATGTTTTCAAATTGGAATGTGCTTTCTGTTGAGCAGGGATTAGTTTGTATTTAAATGTGAACGAAATTGAAATGACAGTGAACTCAACAAATCTGTCACTTGAAACCATTTCACACCTCATAACTGTACCTTCCTGTCGTGCATACATTTTTTTTTTGTAAATATGACAGGTTAATTCCCAATTTTTTTGTGTATGCTTTGTTTACAATTTGAGCTGGTATTATGGGGCGTATACTTACTTTGAAAAAACATTTTTTTTAATATTTTGAATGCCGTTTTGTGGAGAAAATGACGCCATTTATATTTTTGTGATTGCGTTTTAAATTTGAGCATGTATTATGAACTTCTGTCAACTGCAACATAAAAATTTAGCTCAATCGAAATGTTATGAAATTATGAAAAGGGGGACTTCTTAAATTAAATGACAAAAAAAAATGGGAAGACATTTTTGGTCAATAGCAGTTGATTAGAACCCAGATGAACATCTAGTCCGTCAAAGATCTTAAATAGAGAAACTTTACCATAATATTTAAGCTACTTCTTCGCATAACCATGGTCCTGACAGGACACTTCGAACACCTTAACAGTTTTAAGAAGAAATGGAGCTAACTCCATACCTAAAGGGTGAAGATTACAAAGATTCTCGAAACATTAGGCAATATCAAAGCAAAGCAAATATCGAGGCAAAAAATTAAGCTCTGTAGACTCTAGTGGACGGGTTTTTTATGTCGCAAGAACTTTGTAGCACATTCTATTCTAGACAGCGAATATATAACAGACAAGAAATCCTGAAGCCTTATAGGTTGTGCAAATGGAAGAAGTCGGCTAAAAATAGGGATGGGTGGTGAGATAATATGAAACAATTCAACTTCTGATAATCGAAAGTATTAATCAAAGTCATCACTGACGTTTAATCGGATAAAATAAATGTTCTTCATCACTCAAATAAATCACACATACTTTTCCCAACAAAGATCCATGCAATATATAAGTTTCAAAATTGCATCACACCTCTCATTTAAGCATCTTTGCTGGCAACCATTGTCCGACTTTACCAAACCTCCGAAGTAGGTAAATTAAAGAAAATACATACCTTCAAATAAATGCATCCTCATTAAATATCTTTTCAAATAGTTTTCACCTCAGACAAGACTACAATTTGTATATTCCTTGTAATTTCACCAGCGACGCAGCGCCACAGAACGAGCAAATACTTTTGCCTTAGAGAGCTCATTGTAACTTAAGTATTTTCCCTTTATAGCTATGATAGTAGCAATAGCTACATATACTGTCCAACGCTCTGCACATATACTATCTCACTTCTCAAAGTCAAAACGATGTAGGTTAACACGTACCTAATACCAAAGGCAGGTGTATGGAAGCATAGTTCAAATGTAAAAACCACATCAATTCAGTGAACAATTTCGATTAAGTGCTTCAGCGTATAAAGAATATACAACATACAGTACTCATCAAAAACCTCCTTCACCATCCAACATAACCGACTTTAGGAGCCAGGACGACGAGGAACGCCACACTGAAGTCTCCACCTAACCTAACTTTTGTAGGAATCCTTTGATGGAAAATACTTGCGATTCCACCATATGCTTTATCCTTGCCTTCCTTCCCAATTCCCAATTCCGTCAAAACCAGCAACTCATATGTTTTAGAATCCTTATATGATGCAGAACGATATACTCGTAGTCTGCCCCCCCTTTAAAGGTAGTTAAACACTTTTACGGTTCGCCGAGGAAGGACCATCATCTCTCTTTGCAATATCGCAGTCGTCCTCGTTCTCATCCTCATATCGTTCGTTGGATTTGGTTGTATTTGGTATGAGTCGTCCACAAGCTCACTCCACTCCACTTCACTCCGTCAAGTACTCGTACTTGTACCCTCTCGCCTTGTAAAGGAACAAGAAAATTTCGATCGTCCCTTTGGAATACTTTGCATAAAATCTGCGTATGCAGAATAGAAAACCAACAAAAGACGAAGGGAGCCATGCATAGATATGGTAGATACAAATGGGTAATATGTATCTATGAAGTAGATTTGCCGGCTTCTATGTTCGTCCTCTGGAACTCACAGGCTTATCACAGTTACCACTGTTGTTTTTTGTCAAGTAACATTGGAAGTTTACCCAAAAAGGTCATTTTTTGAAATTCAACTCGCTCAAAATCATGATTCAAACAGTTAGCGAACTTCTGATTCAGTTCGTGAATGCATTCGTTTGAAAATATTAAAAGAAACTTCGTTTCGTTTTCGTAATTGAGTGATTTAGTTTCATGATTTTTCTTAGTGTATGAAATTTTAATGGGATTTGTTCCAGTCTTAGAAAATTTGAGAAGACGTGAGTAATTTTGAAAATAAGAGAGAGAGTAAGAGAGAGAGAGAGACTTCTTAAAATTTTTGGTGAGTTTCGGTTTCATCCCTAGGCACTTCAAATTCGAGCAAAAACAAAATGACAATTTGTATAGTGTTTATAATATTTCTTGTCAAATGAATGCATTCACGAACTGAATCTGATATTCACTCGTGAGTTTGAGTCAGTCCACAATTTTGTATTGAAATATTAGAATTTTTTCAACATTGGCAACTCTATGTCGACGATACCTTCGGTGTACCCACTTGGTTTTGTACTGTTATTCCAATCTGCTCCTATGCATTTTAAGGGATTATAAAACTTTATCTGGAAATCGTGTCAATGATACAAAAACTGACATTTTGTTTCGTGGTGTGAGAATGGAAATAGAAATGAGAAAGTGAGTGCAAGGATACAAGGATGCGTATTCAGCAGGTGTTTTTATTTTCTATGTATACTTGCATCTAATTTGTTGCTATTTTGAGTGTGTTCATTTTTTTTTATTTGAATTTTGAAAGCTTGCTGTTGTTGTTGTTTTATTTTATTATTTTTGCAGCAAGACTCTTATTATCATTATTGTTGGGTTAATGTAACTTTGATGGTAAATTTTGCTGAGACGGGCAAATTTATGACAAGTTATTAAAGTAGAATTGGAGTGTCATTCTGAGTTTTATAAATGAAATGCTTGAAACTTGTAAATACAGACTCGTATATGTACAGGCAGAGATATAGCCAGTAGCGGATTTTCTCTTATGTTAGAAAAAAAAATCTTGAAACAAAAGTTTGTGAATTTATGCAAGATATGAAAAATCATCATTAATTTAACAGTTTCTTGGTTTTTACTTTTACACTCTGTCAGTATTTCCAAGTCCAATTCTTTTATGCTAGCTCTAAGGGTTGAAGTCTGGCGAAACTTTTGTGCATCGTGCTTGTCAAAAACGAAAAATTTCTGGCTGAGACTATCAGATGATACAATATTAAACACTAGTAAGGGACAGATTTACAGAGCCCAGAAATAATATACATATGACAACATCACACATGTGGTCTTCAATTTTGGATTTGTTATTAGACCTAAAAGTCTTAAAAAAATCAGTAAAAGTCATCTTGTAAATTTCACTTCATACATCTTTGGAGATCGTACTGCTATTCAGTCAGATATGTGAAATGCCGATATTACAATACTACACGTCACGATTTTTCATGAATAGGTTGTCATAAGAACAGCAGTCAAAATAACGACTATAATTGGTACACCTGGGCGTATACGCACTTTTTTTTATTTTGATTTAACAAATCAATGAATATTCCTCCAGATTTTCATTTAGCACAAAAGTTAAGAGCACTGTCTAAGGAGTTCATAGAAAAATTATTTTTCTCCAATGACTGAAGGCCTAATCATACCTAAGTGCGGCCCTTTTCATAGAAAGTAAAACAAAATGTCATTCGTTCATTGGTTACACCCGGCGACGACAATAATCTAGAAATGTATACAAGGAGGAAAAAGGATACGGCAACTGTGTGCGGGAGAGTTATTATTTTGAATATAGTAGACCGGCGGCGGCGGCGGTGACACGAATGTACGGAGGAGGGGAGTGGTCTGTAGCCTAGCACTATACTCGTATGACAGATGAGAGGATCAAGTATGCAATTTATTTTAAGAGTCGAGCTCTTTTATACTTTCATGTCTATAGGTACATTGGTACAATGACATACAACTTTTTGTCTGTCTGTCTGTGTCTTGCTGTAAATATTACCTATGGTACCGTTGTTTTTTTGTACATGTTTGATAATAATAATTTTTCATTTTCTTTTTTTTTTTGCCTACAGTTGATCATAATTGGTGTTCACGAATAATGAGTGAATATTTATCATTCGGTTATAATAACAAAATGTATACATACACAACTTATATGCATATATACATATTTTTGTTTTATGTTGGTAAATGATAAAAATATGGAAATTTAAAACATACAATTTATACATATAAAAATAAATTGATATAAAAATTGCCACCAAAGTGCGTGTCAGCTTTTAAAGTGAAAAATTAAACAAAAAATATTTCCAACGATTAAACTGTGACAGTTGAGTGTTCTGTTGTCAAAACTGACAGAAGGTAGATAAACTTCATGTTTATTTTTCTTTTTTTTTATTTACATAAACGACGTGTTTTCTTGAAAATTTTAATATTCATTCCAACAACGATAAAAAATTTATTTAAAATTACTTTTTTTCTGCATAATAATTTTAATTTTACCAAAATTGTAATTGTAAGTTATTTGTAATTCGTTATGTCATGATAAGGGTCTGGATTTAATTCCTTTCTGAAAGACTCACAGTTATTGTGTTCTTTTTGACGAATTCTCCAACAGTAAGTCAGGTTACAAATTTTGGATCTGCTCTTAGAAAAGGTTAAGAGCTGAAAGACCTGGTTTTTTACTTAAAATTATTACCCTAATAGTTCAGAACTTTTACCCTACAATTGATTGTATTTTTCAAGTACTTCATGGCAAGTGATTCTAAGTACATACTTGACCTTACAATATCAGAATAACTTGACGCTTTTTAATCATGACAATGCTTTTAGTTTGACCTGTCAAAATTGCTTGCTTTTTGTCATTTATATATTATTTTTATGATTTTATTGGTATCTGTTACACAAAAACTTTCATATTGATAATATTAATTAAATATTATGATATTTTCACCAGTCACTCAAATATTTGAGTCCCATTTTCCGGTCATGTTTCTATGTTTTCAAAATAAAGCAGGAGCATTGACAAAAGAAAATATCGCTCACATTTGTTTCCCTCCAGAAAAAAAGTGGTTTATTTATCAACAACCTGACATTTATCTCTTCGAATTTCACACCTAAGGGTTTCATATATAATTAAGAAAATTTTCTTACCATTCAAAAGAAAAATTCACTAAAAACAAAATATTTATTTTCGCTAACAACGAATTTTTTCTTAATTTTTTTTTCTTAACCCTCAATAAAAAAAAATTATGTGTTTAAAATATAATTAAAATATAAAAATAAAAAACTTAATAAATAAATGTCAATTAAAATTAAATTTTGTAAATACTACCCACAAATAATAATCCATTGCAAAAAAACAAAATAAAAAAGCTAAGTGTTGAATTTTAAATTGCATTATAGTAAATTAAAAGCAAATAAAATTACATTCACACTAAATTTAACACCAAACACAACAAACAAACAAACAAAAACTTAAAAAACTTAAAAAAAAAATGACAAAGAGCTTTTTATTGGTTTCAGTTTCAATCTTATAAATCAAGCAAATTAAAACAAAAATCGCGTATGTAAAAGCCACTAGATGTCATTTTTAATTAAAATATTAAAAAATATTTAACAAAAAACAAAAACAAAAGATGAAACTATGTCTAAACGTACCTTTAGAAAAATAAAATAAAATTCATGTATCTGTCAAAAAAGATAATAAAACAAAAAAAACACTTCAAAACTCACACAAAACAAGATACAAAATAGAATACCAAAATGCAGATTTAAAAATTTTAAAGAAAAAACAAAAATCAAGACCGAAGATACTCAAAGTAAAATTGCTGTTTATTAATAAAAATATATTGAATGTTATATCGATAAACAAATAAACAAATTGCATGAAATAGAAGAAAACATTTAAACAAAAATAAATTAAAAAAAAAAAAAGAAATTACAAACAACAACAAAAATATAAATAGATACAAGAAAAAAAACATAAAGGAATGAAAACTATTTAAAAATATAAATAAATAAAATAATAAATGGATTAATCCTGGACCAGTGTTTGTTGTTAAATATAAATGTTGTAGAATAAATATTATTTGTTTTACGCTAAATATTTATATTCTGTTAAATTATTTATAAAAAAATCTATCTATGTCCTTGGTTGTTTGAAAGCCCCCTCTCCCCAAAAATAAACTGTCTCCCTTATAATATATTAATGTTTTCTTGTTTTGTTTTTAAATAAAATAAACAACCGGACTTTACACCGTTAACCATTAAATAAATTAAAACAAAATTATAAGAGTAATGCTCAACTATAATAATAAATTAAATAAAAATACACGAATGAAATAAGTTTAAATAAATAACAAAAAGAAAAAAAAGAAAAATCGCATGATGAATGTGTACTAACTATTTAAAATGTATGAAACAAATTGTTAACATTTTTCAAAAAGTAAATAAAAAGAAATCTTTTAAAATAAATATATACACACATATATATTAATGAAACATTTTCTTATTTAAAACCAAATAAACAAAAAGATTATATTTAAAATAAAATGAGTAATTATATATATTATATATAAATCCCTTATAGAATAAAGACAAAAAAGAAAAACAAAACAAATAAAAGGATAAGTAGTAGTTTGAATCCCCGATGATAAATTCCCCAAATATATAAATAAATAATTATCTATATAAACCCTTTCCCCCTGCCCCCCACTTAAATACACTCAAAAAAACAAATTAAACAATTTTTAATTAATGAATGTAAGCTAAATATAATTATTTAAAAAAAAAACACAAATAAAACTAAATTCGTATGTTTAAAAAAAAAACTAAACAACAACAAAAAAAACATACAATAAACTTAAACAAAACAAACAAAATATTTAAATTAATCAATAAGTATTAAACAAATGCGTATTAAATTTATTCGTTGTTAAACTAAAGTGGTAAATAAAAATTTTAAAAACTAAACAAAAACTTAAACTAAATAACAAATATTTACAAATGGAACCATTTTTATTTTTTGTTTGTAGTTAATTTTGTTGGTTTGGTAGTGGAAGTATTTTGAGTTCTGTTTGATTTGTGGTTTTATATTTGTTTGTTTTTGTTTCGTTCAGTTTTGTTCGTTAAGTAAACAAACAGTCTTAAACTTTTTCTTATTCATTTAGGTTAGCGATGGAAGTTCGATAAGAGGTGAGTCACAAAAAGAGAATATTTTGATTCTCTTTGTTTTGATTTTCATCATGTGTTTTTTTTATTGTGCATGGAAACTGTTTCATGTTTGAATTTTTACCTTCTAGAAATGTATAATGTAAAAAGCCAAAACAGCAATTAGCCGTGTTCTTTTGCACGTATAAAAATATACGCTTTACTTCTAAAATAATTAACTGTATTTCATAGAACTGTCAACTTTTGCTACAGTTACACTATTGTGATCAGGGAGTAAAACATATAAGTTGCATGAAAATTCATCGATCAAAGTTGAGTTCATTAAATAAAAACTAATATTTTTAAATTGTTTAAGCATAACAATTCATTTATTGATTTTTTTACAATTTAAATTAATTTTTTTGACAGATCCTGTTTTACACTTTTATAATCTTACATAATACAATTCCAAAAAAAACACGGGTATCGTAGTCGATTATCTGTTACTGCCAACTCTTTAATTACTCAGAGAAAGAACATGGTTTCACGTTGCTAGGTTGCCAGCAACTTATGGTTGCTTGGAATTGCTCATGGAACTTTTCCATCTAAAAATCCCAGCAAATTTATTTTAATATTGCTTTCCTTGATCAATTTTAATGCCGGAAAATTTTTTCTAAATTCATTAGAATGAAATTTTTTGACTAGTTCATATAAGCTGTCATTTTTTTTTCTTTGAAATAACCAAACATTCATATTAAAACACGTATTTAATAATGTTAATGCCAAGAAGGCGATGAAAAGCTTCTTTAGTTTCTCACTTTTGTCAAAACTCGACGAAACTTAGGCTCTAAGCCTAACGTCATAAACGTGGAGGTGTGGCTACGGAAGGTGACGGATTTTGATTGATTCTTAAGTAACTGCAGATACTCTAGCTGTCAAAAAGTGTTGAATGTCACATTTCCACAACATTCACAATGACTCTGTACGAAGTGTTCCACTAAAAGTTGAAGTTCTTTTTGACGTCTGCAAGATTGTAATAAGAACTGGTATTAAAACAAATTTTTAAACTTCAAAATACAAGCATGGTGTAAGATAAGGTTTGCGTTTGTGTGTATAGTCAACATTTTGACAACTATAACGACTGTATTCCGACTTTATTTATATTTAATATGAGGGTTAATTAATCATTAAATAAGTGTCATATAAAAAAGTTGTCAATTGCTAATTAAAAAACTAACTAAATTTCTGCCAACCACGGTATTATTTATGTGATCCATTTTTTTCAGTTGAAAACCGCAATATTTAATTTGTTTGATTAACCAAACTTTTTGATTAACATAATACAAATGTTGAACACAAGAAAAAAATGAAAACCTATCAAAATCATCAAATTTATGGTTTTTAATTTCACGATGGTATTTTTTTTTTTCTTAAACCAAAGCTTTATTATGATTATGTCAATAAAAGTTTTGCATCACGTTATAAATGTAACCAAATTTTTCAATGTTATATAATAATTAATATATGATGATTATAAAAGAACTAAACATTAATGGAAGTGTTAGCTGTCAGACACGCTAATATCCACTTAAGGGAATTTGAAAAATATACCACTAAAGGCTTAGAGATAAATTAACCAAATTAGTTAAGAAAATAAAAATGTTCTTGATGGGTATAAAAAAAAAGTTTATGATCAAGTTTAATTGCTAAGTCAACCATAACCAAGATAAAATTTCTTAAAAGCCCTTGATGGCTTATACATACATATATAAATATATAAAAAAGAAAAACCATTAAACAAGATTTCTTTCTAACCACAAACAATGATTCTCATGCCTCATCAATTATTAATTACTTCATTCTTTTTGATATCTAAGAATTCCCTATACAAACAAATATCAGGAAAAAAAATGACGTCCTATTCTTTCAAATTATATTATTAACTATAACTGACATCATATAAAAAGTATGGTTTATATTTTTAAAACAATACGCATTCATCATAATCGAAAAAGCCCATGGGAGAGTAAAAGAAGGAAAATTGAGAGATCCTGGAGTCCCAAGTGGCAAGTTCTTGAAATCCTAGAGATTTATATTTTTTTTCTTGGCATTATGAAAATTATACTGTTATTTGTATAAATAGACATTTGCAGGGCTGTCGAAGGAGGAAGGTAGTATTGACATAATAATGACAGTTAAGGAAAAGGAATGAAATGAAACACACAACAAATTCAAGTCAATATTTTTGACAGACGGAGGCAATGCCATGCGAAAAAGAAAAAGACTCCTCCTCTCTTGCGTCAAATTGCTGTCAATTTTTTTCCAAATTTCAGACAAAATTTTATAAAAGCTCCAGTGTGTTCACAAATTAAAATGTTTGTTTTGTTTCAGCTATCAGATTTGACTGCAAATGTAATACAAATCCATCTATTTTAAAAACTCTCTCTACAGTGACATCTCTGAGTTGACATTAGAAAACTGGCAACCCAAATATCAAAATGGCAGTTACAATAACAGTTCAATTTTGTTTAATAAGATATCAAGTAACAAGTCGAGGCTCCAAGACTTTAAGTTCTTCATCCGCATCCGAGCTATCAATTCGCTTAAATGCGAGAGCTGAAACTATAGAAATAAGTTGCCAGCAACTCTAATGACCTGTTGCATATTATTGGTACAATATTTTCTTCAAATTTTATGCAATTATTCAATTAAAAAAATATTTTTATAGACAAAAGTCAACTTGAAATAACAAAAAGATAGCACTTAACTAAAAATTTCGAGAAGTTGCTCTAAGTTGCAAAGTTGGAAATGCAAGCAACTTAATTTTATTGACGCCCTAGGCCTAGACCAATAAGAATTTTTCCAATTTACTGATGAAACTGGCATATTTCAAAGACGTTCTGTAATTTGTGGTATGTTTACACTTTGTAGTGCAACTGAAGTATAAAAACAGTATGAATAACAACCAAAACATCCTCAAGTCGGCCATTTATTCTTTTATACCACTTAAGTGCCTCCTACATTTCACAATCCGAAACTCTATCTTCTCTAAAATACATTAACTTGTCCACTAATTCGTTATTGTTTATTTTAAATTTAAATTAATTTTGCGATCTAGCTGACCAAAAAATAACGGCTACTGTGTAATTTATACAAATATAATTTTTAAATAAAAAAGTTTTTCTTTCAATGAATTGAAAAACATTAACATTAATTATTTTTTATCAGAATTAGTTACTTATTTTTTTACATTCATGTACCATCATTCAGACGACAGCTCTGATCTTTTATAAGATACCTTTATTTTAGTGCTTTTTTAATAATGCTCACTACTCATCCCATTATTTCAACTCAAATAAATAAGAAAAAAAAAGAAGACTTTTTTCGTCTTCCGTTCGGGACGTATTGTATCATCAAAGTAAGTGCCGTCGCGTCGGTCGTCATCGTCGTCGTTGGTTTTATATTTTTGCTGACGAGCTACAGAAGACGAAACGGAACAAGAACACTCGTCTATAGACCTTATTTTTTCTCCTTTTCCTCAGTTTTTATGCTTAAAACAGCATTTTTCCAACTTCCTACCTTTTTTTTTACTTCGGTTTCAGTATTTTTTTTTTGTATTTTAGTATTTAAATTGCACCAGTCGTTCCTGATATTTTCATTTCCATACACTCGCACACAGCATTAACAACCACTTGCGGAAGTACTTTGCCAACCCTCACACAGGCCTATCAGGTATTTAAGTCGAAACTTAGGCAGGTACACATGTACTTAGATTATAATTGTGAGCACATAATCAACATCCTGATCCTGAGACTTGCAAAAGTTTAGGATTAAAAAAAAAATAGAAAACGAAAACCACAGAGGAAGAAAATAAAAAAGCGAAACATTGGTACCAGGGACAAAAGAAGAAACGGATTTCCACTTTCACTTGGTCTACTTTCAGGGGGTTTCATTTGGCGGACTTTAAAAAAAGGTGATGGTTCCTATGGCACCGGAAGACCGAGCCAAGTGGAACTGTAATAGCACGCCTTGCTTTGCCCACCTCCATGCCATTCAGAGATGGATGGTCGGGGATTATCACAGGGAAACAAGGAAGAGAGAATTTGGCTAAATGAAATCCTGAAGTGGCAGCCAAGTGAATTGGTGTCGACGTAGAAGGTTTTACTATTTTTTGTTTATGGGTCATTATGGTGGTTTAGGTTTTTTCTTTATATTTTTTTTTCTTTTTTGAAACCATTTTTTACTTCCACTTCCAGCCTCTTACCTCCCTTGTACTTTATACTTTTTGTTTGGCCCTTGGCTAATCACAGGACTAGGAAGTTTTTTTTATTTTGGAATTGTTTTCCTTTTAGGTGTTTTTTTTTTTTTGAGGAAAAGAAAAAGTTTCCTAGGATTAATTTATTCGCCTTGATGTTAATTTACCTGGAAGATATAAACGGCTGAAGGGTTATTTTTTACGATTTTTTATTTGTGGTTGAGTTTTGATGACTTATTGAGCTACCTTGAGCCAAGGAAAAAAAACCGTTAACAGTTAGGGTGATTGGAAAAACTGGAACAACAACAACACAGAACACAAAACTCCTCGGGACTGATTGATGTTAAAGGGATGATTTTTTAAGCTTTTGTAGTTGGGTGAATGGAGTTTTCATTAGGGTGGAAAAATGAATGAATTCTAGAAAGAAAAAAAAATAGGGAAAAAGGGGAAAACATTCATTTAACGGTTGATGAAAAAGCACTCATTTGAAAAAGGTCAAGTTCTCTGTGAGATTATATGTAAAGCTTTTGAAATTAATCTCCGCAAGAAATTCAGTAATAGATTTCTAAATCATTGGAAATTTTTTTTAATCTTCCATGGGATTATTATTTATTTACGGTCGACGTTGAGATTCTGATTGATATTGACATTAATATAAAAAGAAAGGGGCGAAAAAGTGTGGTTTGGTTAAAATCTAGAATGATGGCCTGACATGAAATACTTTAAAAATGTCTATATTTTCAAAAGAATGAATGTTCTGCTGAACTTTAGTATCAGTGTTTTAGTAATGACCTAACAACTTTTTTTCAATATGGAAATTGTACATAGTTCACATATTCACCACAGATACGTTTGAAACGCCCTCTGTATCTTGTTTTGAATGAGAAATTCTACTTTTAAAAAAATGACTGTGTTGTACATTTTTGAAAAGATATTTCAGAGCTCAAAATTATAAAGCCGTAATTTTTTTCTAACTTTTTTTGAACTGATAAACAACGTATTACAAAATTTAAAAACTTTTTAGAGAAAAAAAGTTAAAACAAAAAAATAAGAAATATATTTTAGAATTTTTTAAAATTATTGATTATTCGCGTCTGATGAGGAGAATGTGTTAATCCAGTGATTTTTTTTTGTGTTTCATAATTTGTGAATTAAAATTTATGTTCAAGCCAAAACTAATGCAAAATAATTAAAAAACGTCTTTTTAAAATGTTTTCGAAGTTACACAATAATATTGAAAAAAAAAATAGAAACAAATTTACATTTGTTACATTTCCTTAGTTTTTTGTAAAAAAAATACTTGAGGATTCTTTAAACAATCTTTCTAACTTCTAGTAGAACTATCAAATTTGCTCATTTATATTGTTCTTATTTAAAAACAATTTTTTGAAAGAAAAATGTCTGCATTAAAAAATGTCAACTAAAAACAATTCTTAAAAAATTAGCAACTTACTTCTAAGTGACCCAGGATCAATAAAAACAATTTGGCAAGTTATGCTAGTAGCTGCATTTTTTCGCGACCACATTTTCTCCTAACGACCGACGCTGTTTTTTTAATCATTATCAATTTGACAACCCTGACTTCCTGGCATTGATTAAATCTTTTCTAAATCTGAAGTCCTTTGAAAAAAACTTAAAGGGTATTAGACTACTTACGTGCTTACTTTAACTTTAACTTTAACTTTAACTTCCGCTGTGTAGTTTGAGGCCTAATCAATCATATCATCATATTATGCATATAAATAATAATGTCAGGTCTATTCAATTGACAGAAGAATGACATAACAACTATATTTCCTGTGCCAATCTCTATTGATTGTATAACATGACTAATTGTCGGTTATAGTTAGTTGACTTAAAGTCAATTCAAAGTCTGTAAGGTCATTTTAAATTTGACTTTAAACAAAAAAAAATTAATTAATTTTTGAATGACTTTAATACTTTTACTTTAAGTCCATTAACTTCAAGTCAGGACTTTTGAAATCACCTACTTGTAACTTTTATTTTAAAGGTAAAATTCAAACTACATTTCTTAAGTTTTAGTTGGAAATTTTAGTTAATTGACTAAAGTCAAGTTCTCTATAACTGATTTTCAAATGTTTTTTTTTTTAGTTTAAATCACCATAATAAATTTAATTTGTTTGTAAACATTCTTCCTTCGTTAAGTCCAACATGGTAAAAATGTTATTTTTTATCGATTAGTTTGATATTGACAGTTGAGTCGTTGCACTCACAATAAAAGTTCAAAATAATTTAGTCTCCTGAAATTCAGAAATTATTTTTATAACACATTTGTTACATTTTCGTTTAAATTTTTTATATTTAAATAAATACTTAAATATACAAAAAGTTGCACACGGATTTTCAGTTACCTTAGTGATTGTATCAACATACAAAAAGATTTAAATTAATAGATTTCATGTTTATGAATCAAATTGACCAATAAATTATAATAAACAAATGTTGATTTATTACCAAAAAGAAAAAAACAAACATTCCTATATTCTACCCATTAAACATAATGTGTCGAATAATAGCTCTTCAAACACACACACACAATATTCTTAAATCAATTCATTTTTTTATATCTCTTATCTTTGCTGCAAGTGACAGTTGTGTCTTTTTTGACATTTTATCAATTTATCTATACACAAAGCTTATCGATCGATTTGTTGGTGAGTTTTGCTCACATTGCTATGGCTGTTGCTGTCATTAATTTCCACAACACAAAAGTTCCTTTTAAATGGATATAAACTACCATCATAACTCAAACTTTTTTTGTATATTCCGTCACATGAAAATATTCAATGCTAAATTGTTTTTGAAACATGCCTGACATCATCAAGAACTTTAAAAAAAAAAAACAAAACAACAACTAGAGATCGCATCAGGATTTTTCACAATCCATTCCCTGGTGGAAGCTGGAATCGTTTCTCTCCTCGTGCGTCCGTCGCGTCGTCATCATCATCGTACATGCAACTAATCCAATGAAAGGCCATATACATAGACACACCACTCCAATCAAGAGGAAAAAAAATCCATTGAATTTCATAGCTGACCACACAAACGAGCAATTCAGATGAATTTACTCAAATGCCTTAGACGGACGCATAAAGATACAAAAAATAAAATAAAACCTTTAGCCAATTCCATACAAACTCGTATCCGTATGAAGCGTTCGGAATTGAATTCTATTCTATTCGAATAAAGACACACAACAATAACAACAACAACAACTATGTCAAAGGCCCATAACCAGAGCCAGACAGATCTGTCCATTGTCCCAGAAAACTTTGACAAAATAAAACCCATCAATCAGTCAATTGAAATGGAAATGTTTAATAAACCATTTAAATGGAAAAAAAAACCTCTTGCGTCACTTTAAGTTGTCAATGGCGCATGAAATTCCACAAAATGGCTTACGATTCAACTTATACTTATATGAACCTGAACCTGAACCTGTATCGTGATTGAAGAACATTCTCTGTTTACATAAAATTTTACACTTTAGTCTACACTACTCTACGTAAAAGAAAGGGGAAAGTAGGTGATTCTTTTTTGTCCAATTTTCCTTCCACAACAATGAATTAGTCAGGATTCAGGAATGTGTGGTGCTAATTCATTCCTGTGTTGATATGGGGATGAAGATTTCTCTTGTTTGAGAGAGGACTAGGATATAGGATACCACAGAATATTAGGGTTAGTTTGAAAGTGGTTTCGGGTCATGTTCACTTGATGGTTTATGTTAGTTGGGAAAACAATGAATTTGTGTTTGGTCTCTTAGGTTTCTTAAGAGATTTTATTTTATTTATAAATTCAAGTGATTCGCATTTGAATTGGAAAATACTTTAAAGGGTTTATTTTATACTTTGATCAGATTTTTGTTTGGGTTTGTTAGAAGTTTGACTTATTTTTAGAAAATCGTTCGTTCAAGGGAATAAAATTGATGATTTGATTAGAAATACTTCAATTACAAAATGTTGTATCATGTTGTTTGGAATTTAGGTTGATTACTTTTTGAAATGTCTTTAACAAGATTCATGAGAATTAAAAGAACTAAAGTTGAAAATGAAAATACAAAATATGCATGTATTTGGTTCTACGATAAATTGTGATTAGACCAGAAGAAGAGTGTTATTATGTAAACTTGGAACAACATCATAAATTAAAAAAATTACTTACAAGATTTTTCCAATAAGAAGTTTAATATTGAATAGCCCGACATTTGAGCAGCTGTCAATTACGAAGCAATCATTTTCTGTTATTTGACAAGTAAAAACTAAAAACTACGCCATTAACTACAATGGATCAATACACGTTTCAACAACGCTCTGAAATTTTTAAAAATCAGTTGAGTTGTCGAAATTTGAAAAGCAATTTTTTAGCTGAAAGTCGTAGAAAAATTTGAGCTTTTGGTACTACTCAATGATTTGAAGAATCAAAACCGTGTGTCTAGTTAAGAAATTAAAATCCAGGTTTGTCAAATTCTCCTCGACCTTTGGCATTCCACAAAGACATTGTACAAAAAACACTTGTAAATAGCTTAGAAAATGAGAGCATAATACTTAAGCAAGAAAAAGGGCGATTTTGAATATAACTGTCAAGTTGACATTTATCGACATTATCTACAGTGTTGTTTCTTTGGTCATTTGTTGTTTTAATAAAACAATTCAACAAGTCATACAGCGAGTAGAACAATTGACTGAGGCCACTTGACGAAACCCGATAAGAGTTTTGGTAGCAACATCAAAATCGAAAAATGTCAATTTCAGTTTCGGTTTAGATCTCGATTTTAGTCTCGGTCTCTTGCTTTTTTCTCGAATACTTTATTTTGAAGTTTCGTCTTGAATTTCCGAACAACTTACCTACTAAAGCCCCTTTTAGACTGAAACCGTAACTGAAACTGATGGAATTCCCATCAGTTGTCAGTTCAGTTCTCAATTAAACTGATGAACTGAACACCGAACTGAGTTTCATTTTAACTGAACTGACAGTTAAACTGAAAAATTAACTGATAACTGAACTGAAAACTGATCATCTAAAAGGGGCTTAAAATTGTTCTTATATTGAGTAAAAATTTATTTTTAGGAGCAAAATACAGTTCTTTTTAAAGATTTTTATCCTTCAATGAATTTTGACAGTTAAAGATAAAGAAAAATGCAGTTTTGTCTCGGGTCCTTTTCGGCTTCACAAGACGAAACAGATATGAGATCGAGACTTTTTTGGAGAAAAATTAAGAAAGCTTTATTTAAATAATGACCGTGAAATGTTAATATATATTTAAGAATAGGACAAATTTAAATAATAACAGAAGATTTTTGTATGTAGTATTTACCTGACTTAAATTTGACAGTCAAACTAGTCAAGTTTTTGAAAATTTAATAATCTTTAGTTTTTGCATACAAATCAGAAATGTTCCAGATGAATTATAACGCTTGTAAGAAAAGTGGGTTGATGCCACGCCTCCAGTCAGTGTAAAAAATCTCAAGTTTATAATGTTTTTCATGTTATTCATTTCAACAACCACCACGAGAATTATCTTTGCGAGAAGTTTCAAGTTTCTACAATATCAGAAAGTTCTTCATATTTTTGATATTTTATCAGTAAGTGATTGAGTGAATTAGTGAATCAATAAATAACGGTTCTTAGGGGTATTTGAGATTCTGTATCTCAGGAACTACTTCAGGTGAAATTTGATGAGATTTATCTCTTTGGTTTTTTGAATTAAAGTTTCCTCTTTTTTGTTTCTGAAATTAAAAAAGAAATCACAAATCGGCAGAATTTTTTCCGAAGAAAACTTGTTATGTCTGATAACCGTCCTTCTTGTTTAAAAAAAAACACCGTAAGTGTGTATAAAAATTAAAAACAAAATAATAATTTTTGAGATGATTTTACTTTTTAGTCTTATACTGTATTGCATCAGTTTAGTAAAAGCTCTAAGCACAACACTTTTTGAAAACAATAGACTAAAACAATGAAAAAAACAACTACTAATTAAAATATTTTTAATTGCAATCGTTTTGAAAATTAAATCAAGCCATTGCATGGTACTCTAATTACACAAACAATGCACTAAAATTATGCCCCAGAAATATAAAAGCTATTTATAGAAACATTTAGAACAGTTGTTTAAATGAAATTTAATTTCCATTAAAGTCTGTCTGTTCAAAGTTCAAAATATAAAAGTTTAATTAAATGCAGAAAATTACATTTCAAGAATTGATTGTTTTAACGTATCTTTTATCAAAAGTATGTGTTTCTCTGTATTAATTTTTGTTTCCAATATTTTGCTTAAATTATTTTCAAAAAATACGTTTTTTCATCTTTTCATAGGTTTATTGTTACTTTGAAAATGTAGATCTTCCTTCCAATTTCAATAAGGCCGTCCAAATCTGCATGACTCATAGTTCCTTAAATCATGCTGACTACGATGAAGTCTTAGCAGAACTTAAAACCGGATATTACGATGAAAAAAACGCTGATGAATCTATTAAGTGTCTAACTAAATGTATTTTAGAGGATCTTAGATTTATTGAGTTTGGTTACTATCAAACGAAAAATGTATTTTATCTTTTTTTCCTAAATGGATATTTGAGCGATTATGAGTCAAAAGATTTGGCTGAAAACTGTGAAATCGAACTCGAGGAAACAGAATTAGGGTGTGACAAACATTTTAAGGTTTTCTTGTGTCTGCAAAGAAATCAAAAAATATTTGGTCATTAAATTAATATTGTTGATGAATTTATAAAAGCTGTGTTTTTTTTTTTTTTGGTTAGTGAATTATGCTGAATTGCAAAATAACAACAACGGAATAAATCAGTAAAAGTATTTTAGTGAAAATAGAGTTTCAGATTGTGAAATGTAGGAGGCAGTGAAGTTGTGAAAAAAATATATAAATGGGCGCATTCACTAGTGTAGTCACTACGTAACGTATACATTCACCTCATTCAGATTGGCCAAAGACAATTAAGAAATGAGTTGAAATTTCCCCTCCGACGCACGTAGTAAAAATATCGACTTGAAAGTTAGTTGACAATAATTTTGACATTTCACTCTCAGCTGTTAGATAAAATTACAATTTTAATTTTCCATATCACTATAAAATTATATATCTAAATTAAATTGTTTTGTATACCTATGACTTTATCTTTTTTCAAATGACTCATTTTATATCTCATATTTGATTTGATTTATTTTAGAATCAAAAATGTTTATCAAATTACAAATGTTTCCCATTTCATGTTTACATCTGTCATAAATATGACATTTGCATTCACTAAGCTAGTTGAATTTCCACTACGTATAGTGACTTGACTACATTAATGAATGCGCCCAATAATGGCAGATTTAAAGGTGTGTTCATGTAAGTAAGTTTGTACGTTGCCCAAATTACAGAACGTCATTTAAATGTGGTAGTTTTAATCAGTAATCAAAGAATTGTCAAAATTATTATGCTTTTACATTACGTCAATAAAAGTAAGTTGCTCAACATTTTTCACTATGCAACTTAGAGTAACTTCCCGAAATTTATTTTACTTTATGTTTTATTGCAATTTTAAAACGACATTTGTTTAGAATTTTACTCCCTAATTAAGTAGATGGCGCTTATTGCTGAAGATTTTTGGAGAATATATTGAGCCACTAGTAATCAACTAGCTTTTAGAGTTGCCTGCAACTTATTTCCATAGTTTTAGCTCTTCCATATACTTTAAGTTGTGGGCGACTTTTTGCAAAAATGTTGCTGCAAATTCAATAGTAAGGAAAATTCTAAGCCAACTCTATCTTCTTTTCTATGATTATTTCAACTCGATCTACATTTTCATGCGTCAAGATATGCTAAGTTGGTTGAATAATACGATCTCGGCGTAGGCCAGTTTACATCACCTCCACTTGAAGCTACCATATCCTCGAAATTACTCTAGCTATATGGCATGATCTGTGTGGCATGTACGTAGGACTGTCTTGTTAAAACCAAATGTCATCTATGTTCGTAAACATTGACCTAAAGCTTTTTGTTTGGACAGTGTCGACCTGGAAAAACCCAAAATTAATTTTTCAGAATACATTGCAAGCAATATATCGACGTAAACTTTTATACAAAAATATTAATAAAAAACGGCATCGCATGTGACAGATGTAGTGTCAACAATATGGTCGCTATCAACTGCCAAAATTCAAAAGTCTTTAATGTCTATTATTCTTGTGTCAAGTAAACATTTCTTTCCACTTACATAGTCTTGTTTTAGATCCTCGGACTAAACATTTTTATCAATAAATTAGACAACGAAGATGAGATAAATGACAACTTTAACTTTAATTTTTAGGACCTTTAATTCAAAACAAACATTAATTTGTAGCTTTCATTACCAAACTAAGTATTTGAAAAACATAGTCTGGACAATGGACTGAACATAGACAAAAATGTGTTTCCTTATATGGTACCATCAAAATAAATCCTCAAAACAATTAATCTTGATTGGATTTAATCTGTTGTCCAATTGCACACCAATCCATCACACTGCCATTAAACAAAGTTCATGAAATTATTTCATTCCAGTAGGTAAGTAAATTTATATCATATGATTGTGTCACCCTTAATTGCATTTGGACGAGCATTCCCTCCCCATCAAAAGTTCATGTGTGCTTTGTATGAATCTGTTCTGTATCTGTATACAGTGTTAACCTTTAGCAAGCTTCGAAAACACATGTTTTCACTCAATTTGAATACTATATGTCCGGTCCGTCCGTCAGGAGATAGTTGGAGGTTGGAGAATGTAGATGGAGCTCGAGTAGTAGTTTAACACAAACCACTCAACTAGTTTATATTTACAGATACAAACATAAATCTTCAAGTGTGTTTTTGTTTTTGTTTCTTTGTTTGTGTTGATTTTGTTTCAAGCCTCGAATCTTGTCTAAATCCATTCGTTCGTTGCATCCCTTGGAGTTTTGTTTTTTTTTTCTGCCTTGTTTTTGTTTTTGTTGGGGGGTATGTTTCATTGTTGACTTATGTTTTGTATGTATCTGTATATGTGTTTGTGTTTTTGTTTTTGTGTGTAGTTGTGATGGTTAAATACACACACAGCTAAATCTCAGCGGACATTCTATGAATTCTGGCATTTTAATGAATTACTAACGATGCAACTTTTGACTTTGACTTGGCAAATGATACTTCAGAGATTTCAGCTTACTCACTAGTACCCAATACCCAGTACCAGTAAAGGATCCCCAAATAGGCATTTTCAGTTATTTTCTTTTAATTAAATGTTAGAGCAAAAGAAAAAAGACTACTTAAGCTCTGACTGTATTGCCAGTTGTACTCGTATCTATGGAAGTCGAAATGGATGCGAAAGATAAATTGACTATATACGAACTTTGGAGTATTGGTTAAGTTATTTGAGGCGAACGAAATTTGTGTCAAATTAGAGGATATCAGGACTAAAAAGGATTTGTTAGTTTTGGGTTAAGACTACTTCATATGAATGGATAGTTTTTTTTTTATTTTAATTAATCTGACAACGTTAATAAAAATTAGTTCTCTGAGTTTGAGTAAAAAAAAAATATGATTAATTAGTTTAATGATGTTAAATGACCACAAAAATTGGTAAGAATATCTTTGCATGAAATTGTATAACCCCAGCCATGAAAATACTATCAGAGTAAAAAAAAAGGAAATAATAATACTTTAATGAACAAGGGTAAGCAAAATTGTCCATTACAGCACTCTTCGCAGAAAATGGGTATAACGAACTGATTACAGATGTTAACAAAATCGTTAATGTATGGTTTTGATAAAAAGGTTGTCATTCTGGTAATAGGAATGAAAACCTGAAAGGATAACTTTCGCTTGAAATGTACTACATAAGTAAGAAATTCAACAACAAAAAAATGGGAAGGAAATTCCAGGAAAAAGATATTGACATTTGCTAAGTGACAAAATTGATTTTTTTGTAATATTTAGTTTTTTTTTCTAAGAATTTCGTCATTATTTTCTTAATTTCTGTTTTTGTTTTTATTTGCCTTTCAACCCGCTAAATTTGTACGTTCTCAAAGGTATTGACGCAGAAAAATGTCAAAAATTTCAAAACTGTTCATTTGATTTAAAAAGGTTTTAAACTGGTTTTATTAAAAGAAAGCCCTATTAAAGCTAAAAGTCAATAAATGTCTCCATCCATTCACGGTAATTATTCGACCAACAAAGAAGGTTGAAGATTCAAGTTTTGATTTTTCCTTAAAAAGTCTAACAACCAAGTTTAATGCAATTTATTTGAATAATGGAAATACAATCAAACAAATCAAAATCGTTTTGGCCATTTTGTGGAAAACTAAAAAAAACTGTAGGGCAAGTCAACGTTAAAGATTAAATTTTGTTCACATTATGAGGATCTTGCCAAAAAAAACTTAGACCATAAAAAGAATGTTGCTTTAGCTTATAAGGAAGTGTACATCATTAATTATTAAGATAAAAAGAAGTGGCCCTAATGGACAACCCAAAGGAACTCCAGATTTGTCAATGGAAAGTATTAAGAAATAGCTTCAACAGTTCATGGGTCATCAAAAGAACACTTACAATTTATGTTGTGTTTGGCATGTCAATTTCTCTGTCCCTTTTTTCCGAAGCCCCTTTTAATTAAAGTGCCTTGGCTACTCATTCACCTGTTTAAAAATTAAACTTAAAAAAGACTTTATCGTTAATATTTTTAATTAGACTTTGTGGGTACAGAAAGATATTTAACTAGACAGCTTAATAAAGACAGCTTTATAAGGACTTAAATAGTTCTGGAATAGTTTTGGATGGTTCAATCTTAAGTTCCAATAAAGTAAGTATTTGCACGTTAATTTGGTAAGTAAATGTTTGTTTTAGTTTGACACCAAATTTATATAAGTTCATGAGTCACTTAAAGAAATTAAATCCAATTTCCCCAAATAAACGTCAATAAGAAAGAATATTAAGCTAACTAACTTTCTTTTCACTTAAATAAACATGAACATGAATTTAAATCAAAATGAAATACCGGAACATAAAATACTCCAAAGGACCTTATTCGTGAATTACGAACTTTATATTAAGTACAAGAGATCTGACATGGATTGGGTAAGCTTCAGAAAGGAGAATATAAAAATCTTTAGTACTTTTGTTCAGTTTAAATGGATGTGAAATTGATGAAAAGCGAAATTCCTTCATTAAACTTAAATATTGCTCTTGATGATGTGCCTCTGACAAATAACACTCCCGTTCAAAAATATTGCACCAAGTTTTAAATAAAAAACTTAATGACTTACGAGTATAATTAGCTTTTAAAATTAACTTTAATATAAAAAGGTCTTAAATTTTTTGTGAAATTATTCCGTTTATAGAAAGATCCAAAACTCTGATGGCATATATTTTTTCTCATATATATTTTTAGACAACCAAAAAAGTGCAACCAATAATTTTAAATAAACTTTATTTAAACTAAAATCTATCCAATAATTTTGAACTGCAGTGTAAGGACTCGTAATTATAGAGTACGTATAAAAACGTTTTTCAATAAAAATAATCATAATGGATCACAACTACAGAATAAATTAAACTAAATTCTATAAAACTCGAAAGTATGCGTATGTAGTAGACATCACTCACAGAATTAAAACTACATTCATTTTTATTCCCATTTAAAAAAGAAAAATAAAAAAAACTGAACACAAAATAAATTTATATTTTACAACCTAACTACCGCAACATAATAAAAAATACATTTACTCGATTTGAAAGCCATTTTTAAAATATCTAAACTTGAAAGATATCTGTTTTTTGTTTGTGTCTGTAGATAAATATGTATACACTTTCAACATACGAAAGTATTCCCTGTGGCGTATACGTACTTTTTTTTGTGTGTTTCTTATTTCAAACGAACCTTTTTGTGTGGTAAGCGCATTTGGTGAAAACTTGCTTTAGTTTAATCGTTTGAAAATAAAAATGGCCTCGGTTATATTCCTTTTTTACTCCTTTTATAAAAAAAACTCTGACTCCACCAGCTCGAGGAGGAATAAATAAATGTGAATAAACCTAGAACACAAGTATTCATCATTTGCACCATAATAGCAATTTGATGTGGAATACACGAGTAGTAAAAATTCAAAAAATAAAAAAAATAAAACTAAAAGCAAAATCTATCCTGAATAATTTCTAGTTGGATCGCTTCGCTTTGCCTCCCCTCGCATCCATAAAAACCATAAGAAGCATTTCGTCCTTTTTTCATTTGCGAGTTTTTTCGTTTTTTTGGTCATCAAAATCGAAGCACGAACACGAGTTGGGTCCATATATAGTGTTTCATGGTTGGGTAATTTTAAAATGGTGTACATGTATTGTATGTATAACCTTATGTCTATGTGCAAGTGCCGAGCATAATGTTTGGCCATAAAGCGCCTTCTAACATACATAATAAAGGAAATGTCAGACATTTGTTTATTATTCTGTTTTTTTTTTTTCTTACTATTTTTTAATTTATATTCTTTAGCTTAAGCAGTGTAGGGGGGGGGGACATGCAATGTTGTATGTTTGTAGAAACTCACGACTTTTATACAAGAAATATGGAAATTATATAGGTCATCATCATCATCATCATAAACATAATCATTATAATGATGGGTGAGAAAAACAAAAACTTTATGATTGTCATCAGGACATTGGCTGTCTGGAAAAGTTTCACCTAAAAAGGAAATGGTGCAGAAAATGTTTAAAAACTTTTCGAATTTTATTTGAATTTGAATAATTTAAGATGAATTTTGAATTTGGTGAATGGTATCAATTAGTTTAGTTGGTCTTAAGTATTTTAATTATGAAACAGGTCTAAAGTTTCCAAACAATTTTATTTTAAATTTATATTTAGAGATTAAAATTCATAGAAACACAAAGTTGATGTTAGCTTAATTATTTAGAAAATGCATTTTATTTTAAAATAAAATACACAGAATGATGTCTTAAGAAAACTAGAAATTTTCGATATCATAAAATGTATTGAAGAATAGTGTTCTCCTGAAATTTTCATTAAACGCTTCTTGTCATCACAAAATCTACTGCTGCCCGTCTTTTTGGCGGGATTTTAAGAAGTTAAATTGACAAATCTGTCGTTGAATTCTTCGAATTTCCAATAATATTTTTTAACTGGTCATAATTTTCAGCTAAAGATAGGATACATCATAATTATGTTGCGGATTCTGAATTATCCAAAACGACGACGCGACGGTCTTCCGTGAATCCAGAGATAGTAAGTCATCAGGGGCAGATTTGAATTTAAGTGAAATCTCAATTCGATTGACTTCTACAAAAAAAAAAACATTGTTTTTTAAATCGCTTTCTACTGATTTCGATTCCATTAAAAATGGGTTTTCCAATACGAAGTGTTATTTTGATATTCAAAGAAAAATGGTATTTTTTGAGATAAATGATCAAATGTTGTAAAGAAGAAGGTATGACATTAATAATGGAAAACAATATCAGTCAAATTACCGCTTCGGCTACGCTTACAGAACCTATCCTTTTCATGAAATTTTTCATCACCAAATCTCAAAGTTTATGGTGTATGCAATCAATAGCTTCACGAATTCCATCTTTGAGGTCTTGGATCGACGGTGACGCTGGGCTGTTGACGTAGCCTCAAAGGAAGAAGTCGCAAGGTTTTAAGTAACAAGATCTCTTTGGCCAATTTTGAACATAGAGATCAGAGACTTTTCAACAATAAATCTTGGGTTTTCCGAGCTCTAGATGTGACAATTTTGCTTATTGACTTTAGCCACCGAGGTAGAAATGGGCCTG
The DNA here is from genome assembly GCA_905146935.1 of Scaeva pyrastri. Classification (NCBI taxonomy): domain Eukaryota; kingdom Metazoa; phylum Arthropoda; class Insecta; order Diptera; family Syrphidae; genus Scaeva; species Scaeva pyrastri. The sequence goes on along the minus strand of LR989927.1, from coordinate 21,389,700 downwards.
ATCAGTTTAACAAACCGTTTGTGCCAAATTTTCACCATGTTTATAGTAAATTTTAATAATTTAAATGCATTTTTGTAGCATAGCTCCCCACACCATAACACCTGATGTACGGCTGTGATGTCTTCCCAAAATTAGTTCCTCTTTTCTTAAATCATGGAAATAAAAGTTGTAACCATCGGGCCGTCAAGGTTAAACTTTTTTCATCCGAAAGGCAACGCGTTTCCATTGACTGCTCCAAGAGACATGTTCTGTTGCAAAGTTCATTCGCAGCTCCTTGTGTACTTGCTTTAGAACAGGTTTCTGTTTGAGTTTTCTTTTCTGGATAGTACCATCTTTTCTTATTATCCTTCGGACTGTCGAAATACTGGCTGATACTCCGCTTTTGGACCTTATTTTAGTACCTGATTGAGTAGAATTTGAAGCAATACGTAAAATTAACCGCTTTTCTCGGGATGTTGTTGCTTGGGCTGTGCGTCCTTTTTGGTTTTTTCCATAGTTTTGAGGATCAGCAAGATAGTTGTTTACAACTGTCTTACTTCTGTTCAGCTTCCTTGCTATTTCTCGGTTGAGTCCCATTTCCTTGAAAGCATCGATTTGTCCTCTTTCTGCCACTGTCAACGTCTTTCCGGAACCCATTTGTAATTGAAATTTAATAAAAAGAGTTATTTGTAAAACGTTCTTAAATATTGCAACCAAAATTTTGAAAAAAATTGCTGATGTCAACTTCTACAACGAAATATTCGCAATGGCCTCATCCTAGTGACGCACTTTTTTATATCCTTTTTAGGTAGCCCATTTATTAATATAGGGAAATTCCAACGGTCTTTTCTAATTAACCCTATAATTGTATCACTTTGTTTTAAGAAAATATGTAGTACCTACTCTCATGTAGTAAAATTTTCCGGGTTAACCAAATTCCAACACGTATACAGACCGAAAATCGGTTGAAAAATATTTGGCCTCATCCTAGTGATTGGCAGTGTATATTATGTATTTATTTTTATTAATGGCATAGTTTCTAATTGTCAAGTGTCAAAAAATTACAGCTTTAAAAGTGACATCTACCGAAATAGCGGACTATTCAAAATAACACCTCTTATTGGAAAATCTTTTAAATCACAATAAAATTTTAACAATTTGGATTTTACTATCCAACTAGAGTTTTTCTAAAGGCCTTGAATTGAGGTGAGACGAAGTTTGTAGGGTCCGCTAGTTTTTTTAATTTAAACATTTTTATTTGAACTAAGATTTTTATTTTGTATTTTATCAATAAGAAATATTTGTTCAGAAACCATTAAAATCTTAAGCACCTAATAAAATCAAGCACAAGCTTTATTTCCATTTAGGATTTTTTTTTATAATTTGAAAATATCATCAAAATTTTGCTGAGGAACAAAAAAATTAATTTGAAAACTACAGAGCTTGATAATTAGTGAATCTGAAGATTTCTACTTTAAATTAAAAGTAATACAAAATCTATACCTAATTTTTAAATAAACGGCAACACTGGCATAATGAAGAGTAGTCTGTGAGTCAAAGACTCAAAGCTCTGTTGTTTAAAAAAAAAAATATAGGATTGCAAACGAAAGTTTTTTATACGTAATGCTTGCCTGAAATTCAAAGAGGTTAGCAATAAGGTTTATTTAAGGACATATTGTTAATAATTTATTTTGTTAAAGGCAACATTTAGGACCCCCTAAAAACCGAACATAAGTGGTAAGAAGTTTAAAAGTTTTATAAGTTTTGTTCAATTTAATAAAATCTATCAGCTGAAAAATAGAAATAGTTGCAATGTTCAATGTTTTGGCTAAAAAATGCTAAATTCAGAGTGGGAATGTTAAGGTTTATTAGTGCTTCTCACATATTTAATAAGAAAAAATGTCTTTTTTCCTAAGCCTTATTCCGTCTTTGTAAGCTTTAAGACTACTTAACTAAGCACAATTCCATTGTACAATTTAAAATAATAAAAAATCAAAGTACACACAATGGTCAACATACTTTAAATTATAAGTTTCTTTTATTTCAACCTCCACTTCACTCATAACTCTTATACAGACATCAAGCTTAACAGTGGTTCAAATCAAATAATGTCGAGTAATAAATTCCTTAAAAATCAAAGCAAATAAATTAACTCAACCAACAACACTTTTGACTTTTGAGTCCAGAACGTCATTCGAAAATCTAGCTCTTACTGAATTCACTGTCTGTCAATCAAAATGTCTAGCAGTTTCAACTTTACTGTAAATTTTCGTTAACACTCTCAAGAACCTTCTTATAATTGATGATTTAAGAGCTTTTTAATGCGTTTGAAAGGATTTCCCTAACTACCAACAAAAATCCCTCAAAACCAACTTTGAAAAAAAATTGCAAGTCTCAATAGCCAAAACTATTTTCATATAATTTTAGAAAATGTGAAACAAAAAATACTTAAAGTGAGCAAAAAAGATAAAACCACATCAAAAGGTTTCATTGTTCAAACGTCAAACCATAATAATTTCCTTATATTACAATAGGTAGACCCTTCACTCATTTTATTGCTACATACATAAATACATTATGGCGGTTATAAGAAAATGTATACATATATACATACCTTAAAGTATAAAGTACCTTTGGTGGTAGAAGGCAACGACGATAGGGCGTGGGAGTCTTTCAAAAATTATATAGTTACAAAATCCCAGAAAGGAGCAAAAATTGAAAATAATTGCTGTTTGAAAATCATCCAACTGGCAGTGATTTGGAGTACTTGGAGTCTCTTCAGTCTCGTCAACTTCAGAGCGTTTGTTGCCTGTGTCGTCACCGTCATCGTTGTTGTCTTTCCTATGGTAACATAAGGCGCTTTTTTATACTAACTAACGATGAACATACACATAGTAAATGGCTGATTAAGGGCATGTTGTGCTTTCATACAAAATGTTACCCACTGCACCATATCGTCAATGGACCAATCCAAAGAATCCTTATGACAAATGAATGATCAATCGAAATAAACGGCCAAAGTCTTTTGTGTCTTTTGTTCAGCAACTAAAATAATATGAAATTTCACTCGGGCGCCAGTTAAACAAAACTACTATAAAAGGAGCAACTACGAATACATGCGACAATTTAAGGACTTAATTTTTGTAAGAAAACCATCAGTTTAAACAGGAAAAAAGCCTTGTTAACATTGTTCTTAAGCAAAGTGACGTAGCGACGACGAGCAACGAACATGATAATAATGAAGATGCCGTCAAACATAATGATGATTGTGTCTTCTCTTTTTGCTGAAAATGTATAATAAAATTGTTCCTCTTCTTCCATTATTACTCTTATATATACTCGAACTCAACTAACTTCCTAGCTATCCTTATAAAGCTCCAGCTCCAGCCCACATCTCTACTCGACTCTGCCTTTGGTTGCAATGATGGTGACCTTAATTGGAGATTTTCTTTCAGCCATCCATCCAATTATTCCAACGAACAAAACAATTATCGTATTGGGTTAGCTAGCAGTAGAAGATACAATACGCAAACTGGGAACTAGGTACGTATATAAAAGGATACGTTGGATACATATTGTAGACAGATAGGACAGGATACAGGCCGAGCCGGACCAGACAGCGAGTTGGTACTTATGTCTGTACAATTATTGTGCATTGTGCTTGTGAATGAAAATAGATACAATTAAACTTTAAGAAATGATATCTTGAGATTTTTTTTCTGCTTACTTCACCTGCCTGGCGATAGATGGACATTGTTTTATTTTCCACTAGAACAATTTTTAGGACATTTATATTTTTATTTTTATTTTTTGTAATATTTTTCATTTTTATTTGTCTTTTGTATAAAAGGACACAATCCCTTTGAATCCTGACACATTCCTTTGAATAATGATATCAAGAGGCTTCTGTGTCGTCCTTAGTTGTTATGCTTACCTAACTGTAGGGATGGAACTTACCTTTTTAAGGCCTTTAGATTTGTGTATTGTTTGCAATATCGTCCTTTTTTTATAGAAGGAGGAGAATAAAAACACAACAACTACTGTAAACAAAAAATAAGGCAAAGAACACACAAAATAATATAGATGTGTTCTTAGTCAGAGATAAATGTATTTGTGAATAGAGTTTCTCTTTTCTTGGAAGAATGTTTCCGGATGCGTGTCAAAATGATAACGAACAGATGAATCGAGTTTATTTATTATCCTTTTTGTCAACATTTACACATACCTACAGCTCCATCTACAATTTCATCGTAGAAAGAAAAAAAAAAAAAAAAAAGAAGAAAATAACAAGGAGGAAGTATTTTTCTTTTTTTCAACATTGAGCTCATTTGACATTTTACCTAAAACATACCAACAGTAAATTATATTACAGTGATAGCGTGTGTTTTTGATGGCTTAAGAAAGTGGACAAGACCTCTTCATACTCGTATATGGTATATACATATGTCTAGGGATTCAACAGGAATTCTGGAATTGAATTGTCAGGAGTTTTTTTTTTTCTCTTGTCCCAAGTTCTAGATTCGTGTGTGTGTTTATGAAATTTGAAAAATTATAATCAGTTGTTGGGGTTTGTTTGCAAAAAAAAAACAACAAAAAAAAGGGTTGGGTTTGAAGGGATAAGAAAATAGAAAATAGTATTCCTTTGTGATTATGCAAATATTCTTGATGGCCGTAAATAATTTATAACTGTACTTAACAATCCATTGAGAAAATAGGAGATAACAAATTTTAAGCTATCAAATTCGAATGCCATAGGGATAGCCCAACCCTTAGAAAAGTCTTACAAATGCAAATATCTTCCAATGCATATAAATTTAAACTCGTCCCACAGCTGGGGACAAGATGAATTATCTTCTATACACAAAAAAAAAAAAAAAACCTTTACAATTCACAATGGAAATTATAAAATACTGAACGTCGTCGTTGAAAGGTTGCGACGGTCCAGACAATGACACTCTAAAGGCCATCTGATTTCAGAGTACAGTTTAAACAACTTGGATAGAGAGAGTGTTCTCATCTGACTTTTCTCATAGGCGACTTATTTTGTCGTTTTATCTTTCAATGAAATAATATAAGACGTCAAAATCCTCCAAAGTGAAAATCCTACATGTGAATATCACCCAAAAGTGATGATTCTGACATTTGTAAGTCAGTCTCGTTAGTTTTCTATCAATTTACGAGTATCAATCAAAAACTATGAAATTTCATTGATCATGTCGAAAAACTGAAGAAAAAAAAAGATGTAATAATCCTTGAAGCTTATCGAATTGTGATAGACATTTTGAAAAGAACGCTACCGTGGCCAGTCAGTATTTGAAATATCTAGATTCATGTACATCACGTCAAGAGTTGGTATAGTAGGGAAATGCAAAAAATGTCTATTGAAAGACTTCATCTAAATCAAAATTATTTTTGCACAACAAATCAACTAAAAACCATCTCTCGTCAAGACAGATTTGAAAATAATTGTTTCTCAAGTGTTTTTCACTCCTATCTGAATCTAAATCTACACACCAATGAATGGCTAAAAGTATTGATTCTATTTAAGACACCAAAGTCCAAGTTATTCACAAGCACTATAAAAACAAAAAGAATCAAAAAAAAAAAAAACTTCAAATTAATCTCCATCTATTTAACCTAAATCTAAAAATGCACTTCCAGTTCCAATCCAACCCGATTCCATTTGTGTAAGAGTATACATCTTATCTAAATACCAAACGCAGTATTCCACTTGCCACTTTAAGTTGGTTCGTGCTAAAAGTTAAATTAAAAACCATGAACAAATGAAAAAAAATATATATCTCCCTCTTCGTGACGGAAACGACTAAGAGGGGGTGATCTAAAAGCAGAAGAAGAAAAAAAAGTACTATGTACCTACATACATAAATTATCAAGCAGCAAGTGATGAAAAATTAAACAACCAATTTTCCATTAAAAGAAAAGTCAACGCGTTCAACCAAACTCGCTCTACTCACTTGCCAAATGTCAATATAGAAATGCCATCATCGTCATAGTCATCATCACCGCTATCGCCTCGCCGCTGACACCGCTGGCTGTCATTTGTCGTCGTCGTCGTGTCGTCACCCATTTCAACCGCTGATGATATATTTTAACGTTCAACCAAATGAAAGAACAACAACATGATGAAGTCTCTCAACTGACTCAACCAAACCGTGAGCAAGAAGGCATCCAACCGAAAGATGTCGCTACCTGCCGATCTAACTAAAGCAAGTTTACACTATGACTATTCGTGAATATTATGGCCCCCTACCATATACATACATACCTACTACTATACTCAGGATACAACCAGGGAGCAAAAATTGAGCAATCCCCACGAAGTAATTAAGTTTTCAAGGAGAAGGACACTTTGCCCATGAGATGAGGACTCTACAAAATTGACCGATTCATCAAGGAGGCTCCCTCCTTCGGCTTCACATCGCATCACATCACATCACTGGCACTGGCACAGGACGAAAGTCATAAAATGTTAAAACAAAAAACAAAAAAAAATCTGAAAAAGGACATTATATAAAACGGAGGCAAGGGAAAAGTAAACTTTCCGCCTTAAAAGGATTACAGTGTTGACATTATTATCATGCACATCAGCATCATCCACCCCCTTCCTTTGTTGGTTTGTTCTTCCATTCAGGATCAGAGGACATTCACTCTCTATGGGTGACGTTATTTGCATAGAAAACAAAGGCACCATACTTTAAGTATTCAAAAATGGTATAAGTTTGAGGAGGGGGCACTGATGAAGGCATGGCGCGGCGGGCGGCCGGCACGCGGAGACGAGGATGCGCTTGAGCTAAAAGATGGAATTTTATTTGCACATTTTTTTTGAAATCTCGCTGGCATCAGAAGAAAGACTTCATTCCCCACATCCACACCACACTCATAGAGCAAAGGATATATACGAGTGTCGAGTATCCAGGACCAAGAATATAGACGAGGCTTTTATGGCAGGTTTTTTTTAAATGCTTTTTATCTGCTTCTGCCGCTCGCTCACTGTTGCTTTATGCCTGATGGCCCTCGTACTTGGTCCTTTATTGACTTGTCAATATATCCTTTGCTTTAGATTCGGATTCGGATTTGGCTTCGACTTGGGCTTCGTTGCAGGAAGATGAATGTATGTATGTAGATGTGTAGGAATATGCTTTGCATTTTAAGTCAAAACGTAAACGACGACGACGACGACGACGACGACGACGACGACGACGCTAAGGACGACGACGATATGCTGTGTGCATATTTTTCTTGGTTGATATACACACACATGTTGATCCTGCTGGGCGCATTGTTCCTTTTGGAATAGAAGAATAAGGATGATATTAAATATCATGGGATTCCTTAGCAAACCATCTGAAAAAGTGCCTGAGGTCTGGTTCTTCTTTCTGGATGTGGATGATGCGTTTCCAGTTATTCCGGTTTAATATCTCTCTATTTGCCTTGAACATAAATGCGGGATGATAAAATAGGGACATGAGTTGGGGTTTAGTTTTTGGGATGAGTTGGACTGCGAGTCGGGTATGTGTATCAACCTAATGTGAAAGAAAGATGAATACATATACTCGTATGTATAGGAAAGTAGGTCGGACGTTTGGTGGGTTGTTTTGGTTTGGTTTGGTTCGACTCGGTTTGGTTTAGTCTGCTTGAATGGTTGACTTTTCTCATCCTCTAAGTGGATTAGACCTAGAGTATGGAGACCATCGTCCTTTTTCTGGTCTTCTCTTTGATTCTTACATCGTTTTTTTTTCAGAATCCTCCAGCATCAAAGAAGAATTCTTCTCTCATAATGCAAAGTAAAAAGAAAAATTATGCTACAACAATGACTTTTATATCCTTATGATATGACTTTCTCTCACTCTCTTTTCTCCTTTCTCCTCGAGATCCATATGTGTTTGGATAAATGCGGGTGTGTTATCCTTAATAATTCCCCAGTTGAAGATAAACAACACGAGGAACAGCGTGCAGGGGTTAAATGCCAAAGGACCATAATACAGAACACAATCCACAGAGAAGAAGAATCCTGATGCTGCTCAGTGCTCATTCCTGATTCCCAAGGCAAGTTGAACCAAAAAGTCTCCTACTCAACAAACGTTAGTCCCTGTCCCTTATTCGTATGTCCATCGTTGTCTCCGTTTGTGAAAAGCAAAAATGCATTCGCTACTTTTATGATCCCAGGATATACTCGTATGTATACTCCGACTTTGACTTGAATTTCTCTGTAAGGATGTGTAAACACTGACTCTCCAGAAGTATGTACATATGTAGGTACATCAGTGATTGTCCTGTGTTCGTCAAGTGGATTGGGATAACAGATTATGTTGTAAAAGGATTATGATTGAGTGTATTATTTTTGCCAAACGGATGCTCTAGTCAAGGAATAGCAAATAAAATGGAAGGAGGAACATCGGTGGGTATGTGTAATTTTTGGAAGCAAAATCCTGTCTTAATAATAAATGAAAATGTTTTTATCAGTATTCTTTTTGTACGAAAATATGTAGGTAACTTATAAATTGCTTACATTGTTAAGATTGATAATATTTGAGAGGAGACAAGTGCAATTCATAATATGTGACTGTAGTTGGAGTCAGCTATAGAATTCCCGTGAAATAAAATCAAACGGAAAGAATTTGAAAACAGATAGGAATGTCCTTTTGTTCAAAAATTGATTTGTACCTTATAGGAATTACGGGATTGACTATACATACATTTTTGATTAAAAGTTCAAAAATTGACATTTATGGTTGAATTCTTCAGAGGATGTCACGATACGATAATGTTTAGAAATGAGTATGAGAGAAAAATAAAAATTAATATCAACCTTTCGATACCAAAAGATTGTTATTTCTGTTTTTTTTTAACATTTTACTTTGCAAATCTATACTTTTCTATATAATATATAAAGCTGAAGAGTTTGTTTGTTTGAACGCGCGTATCTCAGAAACCACTGCACTGGTTCGAATTGAAACATTCTTTTTGCATTGGATAGTTTATTTATCGAGGAAGACTTTAAGCTATACAAAATTACGCTACGACCAATAGGCGAATTATAGGTCACTGGTCATTATTGGTCTTTGATCATAAATGGTCTTTGGTCAATATAGGTCATTGGTCATTGTACCTTTGTACCTTTGACCTTTGACCTTTAACCTTTGACCTTTGACCTTTGACCTTTCACCTTTCACCAATCACATGTACAGGCCAATGACCAATAACCTACATTGACCAATGACCATTTATGACCAAAGACTAATAATGACCAAATACCAATAATGAACATTCTCCTATAATGATTCATAACCAATGACCAATGACCAAAGGAGTCTCTCATTTATCCCGATCGTGACGAACGCCATGCCATCGCCATTCAGTTGTGCAAAGGATTCAGACGGTTTGGTCTGCGCCGCCGCCGCGCCGTCCCTCCAAGTAAGGATGGTCTGCCACGCTGTCCCTACCATAAAATGTACTACATAGAACTTTCCGAGGTGGTTCCACTGCTTTCATGCGAGCTAGGTGACCTGCCCAATGGAATCTACCGAGTTTATTTTTTTTCACGACACATCTGAATCCGAGGTAGATTGCGGAACTGTCAGCCAGCGGGATATCGTATTAAAAAGAGAACAGAAGACACGCATTGCATGTGATAGATTTTTGTTTTCAAACGAATCGCGGATTATTCATCTTAAAGGGCTTCCGTTCCATTGTCAAAATCGGGTTGCAGAGAAAATCCGTATGTTCTTCAGCCATAAAAAAATAAAACCTAAATATCCTTTACGATTTACGAAGTACTTTAAAATATATATTTTTTTAAATTTAATCTTAATTGCTACAATAACAAATGGATGCAGACGAAGTCGCGGGGAACAGCTAGTATCTTATATTTTTGTCTCAAGGCTGGATTTGTCTCCAATATTGACAGTTAAAATTCGTTTTCATTGATGAGTTCAACTGTCAAAACCTTCCATCAAACTAATAAGTTGCACATCAAATATACGGATCATTGGAAACTTTTCATTCTCCATCGTAAAAAGTGATCACATTAAACTCTCTTGACAAGAGTCATCATTTTTTATCTCGCTCTATAATAATGTTATGTTAAAATAAATTACTTTAAAGGATGCCAATAGAAAAAAGTATCAAACAAAAGTTTTGTCATACCTATTTTGTTTGTTTGAATTGTCAAATCAATAAAAATTGTAATTAGTGAGCACATAGCCAGAATTTGTTCTTATTCACAAATGTGAACTTACCCTTAAATAAAGTACCAAACTGTCAATACAAAAACAATTGGCCGTTTATTTAGTTGATGAAAATAACCGTCACGTTACAGATACATCAGTTAGGGTTACTAAGAAAGGATTACTCTGCATTGTTCACAGAATACGTACAACTATATTCTTATCGAGAGGGATAAGGAATTTACGAGCACTTAGAGAAAGGTGCTTATGAACCAAAACAAAGTTCACTTTTGTTTAAAAGAAGTAAGGAATATGAAAAATGAGAAAACAAACTTAATTTTAAAGTTTCATACAATACAAATCAATCGGAATGTATGAATTCAGTCTGAGAGAAATATTGTATTTATTTAATATTGTCGTAATAGTTTTCCACTTGACTGTAAAATATTTTCATGTAAGGTTGTTGTATTAACTCATATCACATTCCACAACCAAAATACTGTTTACCGTAATCGCACAACTTGTAAATCAATCTTAAGTCTAATTCGCAATCCAACAAAGTGCAAAACTATAATAAAAACGTAAAATTTCCAAACAATATAATAGGTATTATTAAAACAGGAAAATTTACAATTTTAGGCATATTGTTTCTTTAAAAATATTTTTTATGTAAAATACAACAACAATTTAACTTAATTAGAATAGTAGCTAAAATAATAGAATAGCAGAGAGACATTTTTATTTTATGGTTATACGATTTTTAGGCCGTTTGTTCAAAATCTTTTTTTATACAGAATTTTCTATTAAATTAATTTATTTATATTTTTTTTGATGTTGTGATGATTTGGTATTAGTTAATTTTCTATGTTTTTGTCTTTGCGAAAATGTGTGTTACTGATTTGACTACAAAGATTTTTTCCAACTATTTTTGTAGAAAAATTTATTTGTTATGATTAAACAAAATTCACCGCAATTATAAAATATCAATTCTTTTCTATTTTCCTATAATAAATAAGTTACAAACTGTTATACATTCAAATACCTCTGTTGTTATAAAGTATATATATTCTGGCAACGCTGTTACTCAGCTGCTTTTATGTCAAAATAAATTTTTGACAGAATTCATATGATAATAAATGTTGTTATTTATTTATTGTTTATTTAAATTATGGAAAGAATATTTTAAAGCCCTCCTCAGTCCTCACTCTCACAAGAGGCACACAACCTAGTCTGCTTTGCACCTACTTCCAATTATTTTTATTATGATCAATGAGAACTTATTCCAATAGAAATTTCACACAAACACCAGAGAATGTTATACTACGTCAGTTCAGTACGGGAGTGATTCTATAATCTTGTATCGTTAATTCATGTCGTGGAAATTATTTTATTTTGTTTATCTTATCAACAGGATTTAGTTCGTTTTCTGATTTTATCTGTACCTATTCGTCTACCTTTTAGTAGCCGCTTAATTAATTCTATTTTTACCCCATAGTATGTCCATATCACTATTCGCTCTCTTCGTGTCAATCTCTTGATAGCCAAATATTTAATCAGTTGTTTATCAATTTTATTTTTGACTAAAAAGTTAATATAAATTCCATGCATTTACATTCGAGCTCATAGTTTTGTGAGATTTTGAAGAGGAACGTCGTGTGAGTCCGAACAGAAAGTAGGAAAAAAGACAAGTGATTTACATATTTAAAATTATCAGTTGCGTTGCTGAGCACTTTGAAATCTTATCTTCCAAAAACCAATTCTATTTTAATTTACATAAGATTTTGATTTTTATAAGAAAATTTTCCAGACATGTCGTCTAATGGAAAGTATTGTTTTGCCATTGACCGTGGTGGCACCTTCACAGATGTACTCTGTATTTGTCCCAATGGCGAGGTTAAAACCATGAAGCTGCTCTCGGAGGATCCAGCTAGCTATAGTGATGCCCCCAGGGAAGGAATTCGAAGGATATTGAAACAGGTACATAGACAATCAGGACGTATATACATATGGATATTTATTATCTAAATAAGAATTATCAAAAACGAAGAAAATTTAATCAATTCTAATCACCACATATCCGGATGTAGTCGTCGTCGAGTCGTGAGTAATCTTGATGTCGCAGATCGCGAACGACCTTGAACGCATTAAAGGCTTTTTTAATGTGTCATAAATATTTGAGCACAAATATTTATATAACTTATCGATTGCTTATTTTAGGAAACCGGTAAAGATCTGACGCCTTCCGGACTCGTTGATACTTCCCTTATCGGCTGGGTGCGTATGGGAACCACGGTAGCCACCAATGCTCTTCTAGAACGCAAAGGTGATCCTGTAGCTCTTGTTGTCAATCGTGGATTCAAAGATCTATTGTACATCGGAAACCAAGCTAGACCTAAAATCTTTGATCTTAACATACGAAAACCAACAAATCTCTACAAAACCGTTGTAGAAGTCGACTGCCGCATTGTTCCCGAGCAGAAAGGACGCTGTCAGCTGAGTAAGATTCCAGTAGTAGCCGAAACTAAGTACACACTAATTTCTTCTTGCTCATAGACAACTCCTGGAGAGTTCTGGAAGGCGCTGCCGGTGCCAAGTATCTGGAGAAATCGCCTATTAATCGCGATGCTATCAGAGAAGACTTGAAGAAGGTCCTCGCCGAAGGAATCTCATCAGTGTCAGTGGTGCTAGCTCACAGCTATGCTTGTCCTGAACATGAACTGGAAATCGGCGCAATTGCCAAAGAAGTGGGATTCTCGCAAGTGACGTTGTCCCATCAAGCGATGCCAATGTGCCGATTAGTAGCTAGAGGGTATACCGCCTGTGCTGAGGCTTATCTAACTCCGCACGTCGAACGTTATCTGGCAAGGTAGGCAGATAATCTGCTTTTATTTACAACTTCAAAATAAACTAATCTTAATATTCCTCCCAAAAATAGCTTTAAATCTGGTTTTGAAAATCAATTGGAAGGCGTCGATGTGTTATTCATGCAGTCCGATGGTGGGCTTACGCAGATGGAAAATTTCCGCGGTGCTCGAGCCATTTTGAGTGGGCCAGCTGGTGGGGTAGTGGGTTATGCTGTGACAGGCACTCGAGAAACCGATCAGGCGTTGATTGGCTTCGATATGGGTGGTACCTCCACTGATGTGTCTCGATTCGCCGGCAATTATTCGCATGTTATTGAGTCGACGACTGCCGGCGTGACCATACAGGCACCACAATTGGACATAAATACTGTGGCAGCTGGTGGTGGGTCGCAGCTGTTCTTCCGCTCGGGTCTGTTTGTTGTGGGACCTGAGTCAGCTGGAGCCCATCCAGGTCCTACTTGTTACAAAAAAGGAGGTCCTTTGACTGTAACTGATGCTAATTTGATCCTGGGCCGCTTGTTGCCCCAGTATTTCCCTAAAATCTTTGGCCCAACCGAGAAGGAAGCCCTCGACTACGAAGCCACCAAGAAGAACTTCGAAATTTTGCAGAAGGAGATAAACACCAGCTTGAACAAGTCTCTGACCTTGGAAGAAGTCGCATTGGGTTTCATTCGAGTCGCTAACGAGGCCATGTGTAGGCCAATTCGGGCTCTTACCCAATCGCGTGGTTTGGACACCTCAAGACATGTCCTGTCTTGCTTTGGAGGAGCTGGTGGACAACACGCTTGCAGTATTGCTCGCGAACTGGGAATGTCCAAAGTGTTGATACACAAATACGCTGGTATCCTTTCGGCTTATGGTATTGCCTTAGCTGATGTTGTTCAAGAAGTTCAGGAGCCATGTGGACTCGAATTCCACGACAAAAACTCTGTCCTTCTTAAGAAACGCCTGGATGAGCTCTCATCTAAGTGTCGTTCTCATTTAGAGTCACAGGGATACAAAGAAATTGTGCTAGAGCCATTCCTTCACTTGCGTTATGAAGGTACCGACTGTGCGTTGATGTGTCCTGCAACTCCTCTTGAGAACGCAGCCACATCAAGCGACGTTCTCCTCGCCAGTTATGGTGACTTTAATGCCACATTTTTGCAACGCTACAAAACCGAATTCGGATTCGTGCTCCAAAATCGAAAGATCATCGTCGATGACATTCGGGTGAGAGGTTCGGGCAAGAACAGAACGCCACCAGAGCAAGAGATCAAAAAGGCTAGTAGTGTCACTCCTGAATCCCAAGGAACAACAAAGATCTTCTTCGATCAAGGTGCCTTCGATTCCCCCATCTACCTAACTTCTCAGCTCTTGGCAGGGCACAGAGTCAAAGGACCAGCTATATTCATCGACAAGCTTTCCACAGTCCTCCTTGAGCCAAATTGTGAAGCTGAAGTCACCAAATGTGGGGATTTGGTGATCCACATTGGATCGGGATCGAAAAAGGAGGTCGATGATAAGTTGGATGCTGTGCAGTTGAGTATCTTCAGTCATAGGTTCATGAGTATTGCGGAACAAATGGGACGGTATGGACTAAACTAAACTTTATATATTTTTGATGAAAAGTCATTTAATAATATTCCTCCAGAGTCCTGCAGCGGACTTCAATATCGACCAACATCAAGGAGCGATTGGATTTCTCTTGTGCTCTTTTTGGCCCAGATGGTGGTTTGGTCAGTAATGCCCCACATATTCCAGTCCATCTTGGAGCCATGCAGGAGACGGTCCAGTACCAGTTGAAAGTACGAGGAGGCACTTTGAAGGACGGTGATGTTCTGCTGTCTAACCATCCTCAAGCCGGAGGTTCTCATCTTCCCGATTTGACTGTTATTACTCCAGTTTTCTACAAGTAAGTTTACTGACCTATCTTAAGAGTTTTTCACGTTTAAAGTTTTTGTTCTATCATTAGAGGAGAATCGAAGCCAGTGTTCTTTGTTGCATCGCGTGGCCATCATGCCGATATCGGGGGCATCACTCCTGGTTCAATGCCACCCCACTCGACTACTCTAGCTCAAGAGGGAACCGCATTCAAGTCGTTCTTGATAGTCGAGAATGGAGCCTTCCAAGAGGAGAAGGTTGTTGAGCGCTTAACAACTCCAACTGGAGCCAAAGGTGCCACCGGAACACGTAATCTCTCCGATAACCTTTCGGACTTGAAGGCCCAAATAGCCGCCAATCACCGAGGCATCCAACTTGTCTCTGAACTGATTGATTCTTATGGACTTCATGTGGTCCAAGCCTACATGAGCTTTATCCAACAAAATGCCGAACTGGCCGTGAGGGATATGTTGAAGCAAATTGCCAAGGATACCAAAGCCCGAACAGGATCCACAGTCTTGGAAGCTGAAGAACGAATGGATGATGGATCGCCTATTCGACTTCGGGTAACCATAGACGAGGTCGAGGGTTCGGCTTTGTGTGATTTCTCGGGATCAGGCTACGAAGTTTGGGGCAACTGTAATGCTCCCAGAGCCATCACTCTTTCGGCTCTCATCTATTGCCTCCGGTGCATGGTTGGCCATGATGTTCCCTTGAATCAGGGATGCCTCGCTCCGATCAAGATTATCATCGAAAAGAACTCTATTCTCGATCCCTCTGATGGTGCTGCTGTAGTCGGAGGCAACGTACAGACCTCCCAACGTGTTGTCGACACAGTTTTGAAGGCATTCCGTGTGTGTGCCGCTTCGCAAGGTTGCATGAACAACGTTACCATTGGCGACGAAGATTGGGGCTACTATGAAACCGTTGCCGGAGGCAGTGGAGCTGGACCCAACTGGCATGGATGTGGCGGTGTTCATACACACATGACCAATACTCGAATTACCGATCCCGAAATCATGGAACTACGCTACCCGATGATTTTGAATAAATTCTGTTTGAGAGATGATCAATCGGGTGGAAATGGTGCGTTCCGTGGTGGCGAAGGTGTTCATCGGGAATTGCTCTTCAGAAAACCGCTGACTTTGTCAGTTCTCACCGAACGACGAACATTGCAACCATATGGTTTGAATGGTGGTCATCCGGCAAAGAGAGGACTTAACTTGTTGATTAAGAACGACGGAAAGATTGTGTGTCTCGGTGGAAAGACCGCAGTTGATGTTGATACTGGGGTATGAATTTGAATTGTGTTTATTTTTATATGTATTTGATTGAATTTTTATGTTTTGTATTATTATTTAGGATATATTCTCAATGAAAACTCCTGGTGGAGGTGGCTATGGAGCTCCCAAAGATGCCAGTCACAATATTGATGATATTGCGGATGCGAATCAGCAGTTTATAGAACGAGGAAGCGTTTTCGAATATCGTCAAGCTCAGGAATCTGGTTAAGATTAAAAAATAAACATGTTTTAAATTTGTTAATAATTCTTGTTGAATATTTTATAATTTTATAATCAATAAATTAATGGTGGCTGGCGCTGAGCGCATTTAAGAAAAAATTGATATATTTTCTATGTGCTCAAGAATAACTTTGCTTTTAAAGGAAATGGATTTTAAATTATATGGAAAATTGAATTGGATTTTATTTATAACAATTCTAATAGAATTTGTATTAATTATTTTTTTATCAAGAATTAGCATATTTTTCAGCTAAACCAATTTTTAGTGAGCTTTTCAATTGAATTTTTTTAATGAAAATTTCTGGAAGCTGGAAGGCAATTTTTAACTATATTCTCTAATGAGTGACTTAAGACTTGGCTAATGTTAAATTCCTTCATTTAGTTAATAAGTCTTTCAAAGCTTTATAAGTCCAGCTAATGACGGCTTACGAAAATACCTTATATAAAAGATAAGAGCCATCCATTTTAAAATCGTGATTGCCAACAGATGCCGCCGTGACTTCCTCAATGTTATACTTACAATATGAAGACAAAAACTGAATATGTATAAAGAACTATAACTGCTATTTATTTATCAAACAAAAATCAATATATTGGGGTTTTAGGAAATTCACATAAATTATTATGATAAACGAATTTGGTGTTGTACTCTTGTACAGCGGACTCATCTTAATCAAACTACCAATAAAATAATTTTTTCTGAACGCATCCACTACAAATAATCACAATACTCACCCTTTCAATTATCCCGAATCTCAAACAAAAGCAAATGTCAAACAACAAGAAATAAACAAAACAAAATAGAAAATAAAACAAATAAACGTTATTTGCATTTTTTTCGATTTTCACTTCTTCCTTCACATGTCATCCGTACACAAACCGTTTACGTCATCATTTGACTCATGCTACTTGTATAAGTATTGCCGTTGGAGATTTGAAAAAGTAGCAACAAAATAAACCAGTTTCTAGTACATAGTAGTAGGTAAAGATATTTACATTCGGTCACTTGATATTTTTAAATTTTTGATATTAAATAGAAGATGACGCCACGGCTAGCTTGCTAACTTGTTCCTAAAAGTTATGAATGCTCATCATGGATATAAAATGCCCTGAAGACTGAAGTTACTCTGTTTCCTTTGCATTGGATATAAGCGAAATCTCTCGTATAAAATATACCAGTCTAGAATAAAAAAAAAAAACAATCAATTTCAATATCCCCGTGCGTTGGGTAACTAAAACCATTTTCTTTTAGGTATTGACAACAAATTGTGGGAACGATTCCAATCTAGAAACAATTTCAACTTATTATTAAATCTAAAAACTTTTAGAACAAAAAATAGTTCATTCTCATGCTCCTCGAAAATACAGCAATTAAAACGTAGCAGTAGCATTATTTTCTTTGTCCCACGGCAACCGTCACGTCACGTCATTCACTTCTTCATTCTCATTCTCACTCAGTTTTTCTTTTTCATTTTCTTTCAGTTTTTCACTATTTCAAAGAACACAGAAGAAAACAAAACACAAAAAAGCTCTGTGGAGTGGACTGTGGCAGTCGCAACGCAACTCGCCTCGCAGTACATAAAATTGAAAGAGAAAAGACAGAGATAGTTTGTGTTCAAAAAAGCCCATTAACAATTAAATTTTTTTTTTTCAATTGAAAAATGAATTAAAAATAATCTCGTATATATCATCGGCAGTCGGCGTGCTTAGTGCTTGTATTCGAATTTATAAAACACAGCGGACAGTAGAACCTCAGCTCCAATAGCTCTCGGAACATTGAACACTCGCCGTCGTCGTTGTCGTCAGAAGAAAACGAAATCGAAACTCGTAACTAGTTAACAATTTAGTAAATAGGTAAAGGTAGACCCTAGAACAGAAGATAGGAATTTCTAGACATTATACCTACTATTGCAGCAGATAAGGCCGTGTCCTACCTACTTGTTTTAAGAAAAAGAAATGTGTGCGGTCATCGAAGACGAAGAGTATTCTAATTATTCAAAGTGAAAGTTTCCCCGAGAGAAGTAAAGTTTTGTTGGCTGTAATTGTTTTTTTTTCCTTTCCTTTCCTTTGCTTTTGTTGTTTGTTGAGAAATCGAGGAAGAACAATTGAATTTTTTTTGCAATGCAATGCGCTCAACCCACCGCCACCAGCGTAATTATTGCGGCCGCGGCCGCTTCCGCAAATTCTGTACATTCCGTCAATGGTAATGTTAATGGCAATGGGTCTCCCATAAAAATCGAAGAAACTCCATCGGCTTCTTTGACGGACATCACATCATCAATCGATAATATTTATTACAAATCCTACCATGATCTGGAGAATCTGTGTTTGCAGAACGGTGTGTTTTTCAAAGACGACCCATCGGATAGGGGACAACGCCTGCATGCGGCATTGCTGGCTTGGGTGGATTGGATTCATCTGGCCAAAGAGTTGGTAGGGAAAATACGGGTATTCATGCATGAATATGATTTTGATGAGCACACTCCGGGCAATGGCTATCGCAGTTTCGTAACAGTGACCAGTGCTTGTATCGAGTATGGACTGAAAATGGTGAAGAATCTCACTGCAACTCGGAGTACGATGTTTTTTAGGAAGAAATTCTACATGAAAGAAGTGGAGTCTTGTAGTCAGCTGCTGCTGAGCCTTTGTACGTGCCTCAAATATTTGTTAATACTCCGAGAATGGTCGCCAGACGGTGATCTATTTGCCAAAGGTGAGCACTCGGCGGAGGAACTCTTCGAAATGGGTGACACTATAAATCAGTATTGCTTCTATGGTAGGTGTCTGGGGTTCCAGTACACCGATTCGATTAGAGGGGTATTGAGATTCATTTCCATCAGCATGGCCGGCTTTTCGGAGTCCTTTTACAGCGAAGATGCGGATGGACCAATTGCGAAGACCACACGTTCCGTCTGGACCGGCAGCAAGTATTTCCTGAATCCCGAGCTTCGAGCTAGGAGAATAGTTAATATATCACAAAATGCCAATGTGGACTTTTGTAAGTCGTTTTGGTTCTTGGCCGAAAGTGAACTGATGCACAAAATTCCCAGTATTGTTGGGAGTTCAATAAAAGTAAATAGAATCATCGAAATTCCATCGGAACCGCTGGAACTGCCTTTAGTGGCAAAGGCGGAAGCAGACGAGGCGTACATCGACATACCAGTGCCTAAGAGCCATGTGGGACCAGGAACCGTCTCGGTTCGTCTTCTTAGCTATAATCGTCGCCAGGGAATGATTGGTGAGGGTAACCGTTGGCGAAAGCTACTTCCTCCAAGCAATAGCATCCTATTTCATTGCCATGGCGGAGGATTTGTCGCGCAGAGTTCCAAATCTCATGAATTGTATCTGCGTGATTGGGCTGTGAGTCTGAATACACCAATTCTCTCGGTGGACTATAGTCTGGCTCCGGAAGCTCCATTTCCACGAGCTCTGGAGGAGGTCTTCTATGCGTACTGTTGGATGGTAAAAAATGCCGCTTCCCTTGGGACAACAGCGGAAAGAATTGTTTGCGCTGGAGACTCAGCCGGAGCTAATCTCTGCATCGGTGTCGCTCTCAAGTGTATCGAGTATGGGATTCGAGCGCCCGATGGAATCTTCCTCGCATACTCGCCGACTTTGGTGAGTTTCGTCCCGAGTCCTGCCAGATTACTCTGTTTGATGGACCCCCTCCTGCCTTTTGGCTTTATGATGCGTTGTCTGCAAGCGTATGCTTCGCCGAGTAAAAAAATCATCGATGAGAACAAGAAAAAAACCCAAATCCTGAACAGCATCACAAATGCATCACTCAACAACATTACATACTACCTGGACAGCAATGTCAACCCCTATGCCAGTTCGCAGACCAGTCGACGCACCTCATCGACCAAGAGCCCGGTGTCGTCAGTAGCCGAGAACTCCAACTGGGAGAATATAAAGGCGGGCGAGATTCGCGATGGAACTCCGATAAATGCAACGACATCAGGCACTGATGAAAGTAGTGACACCTTCGCCAGTGCCTCCTACCACAGTCAGACAGTCGAACGAACCGATTTACTATCCCCAGAAGATAACAGCTCTTGTGTGTCCTTCGAATCAGATTCTCAGCCCATTATCCATATGCCCCCCACGATCTTAGCAAATGGAAATGCCAAATCTAACCTACTAACATCGGCAGATATCGAAAAGTCCGATTCGGAACATTACATCGATCGTTTCGTAGACAAATACGTCGTCGATACCAACGGCATAGAAGCCCAAGAGAATGGCAGCTATCCGATATTGAAAAGAAGTCCTGCAAAAACATCTTCCGAAGAGAACATCATTATCGAAACTGGCAAAGAAGTTATTGCTGTCGACAGTATTCACGGAAAATTAAATAATGCCGTTAACAGTATTTCATCGACTCTTAGTAAATACATCACATCCAGTGAAATAAAAACTGGACACAATAGAAATCGCATACAAGACTTACGGAATTTGGACGCTTTGATAGCGAGAAGTCCGAGTGTGGAGTTTCAATTTGATGTGCCGAAGGATCCTTTTTTGTCACCGTATTGGGCTAAGGACGAATGGTTGGCTAAATTTCCAGCTACGAAGATTTTGGTAAGTTTATAATTGGTTGTACCCTCTTCTAAGCTTTCTTTGGTTAAATTAAATTTTAACAGTATTTAGCTTAAGTTTTAGAAAGCCCACTCAGTCTACAAATTCTCAAAAGTATTGCTATTTTTATTTAAAAAACAAACAAGTATCACGTATTTATTTACGTAAAGCTATAGAAAGGACATTTGTTTTCATTTGTTTGCATACTTCTGATACTGATAAGATGTAACGGATAAAGGATGTGGGCAGGTAAATACACATTTTATCATATTTTATGACATTGACGAGAGACACTTTTAGTATTTCGTGTCAATAATTAAATAGAAAAAAAAAAAAACAATCAACTTCAACACTCAAACATTGTCGTTGTGATTGTGAGACTTGTGAGCTTTGTTTTTTATGTATGCAACTTAAACATGACGTCACAGTCTCTTTTTAATGAATGAGTTAAAAATACTTAAAGGAAGATACATAAATCAACATACATATGTACCTAGGTGTGAGTTTGAAATTTAAAATTATTGTAGTTAGATGTGAATGAAGAATCAATAAAATCCCAATCCTAAATATAATTCTATCTGTCGGCTTTTCTATTTAAAAGGATTGTGCATTTTTCACTTACATTTTACGTGCAGTTGTGGATTCGTTTAAAATTTTGTACTAATATTAACGTAATCTGAAAAAAAGATCATTGATTTCATAAGAGGAACACTAAACATACCTTTAAACTAAATCATAGTGTCTTTAAAAATTTTGGTCAAACACTTCTTAATGTACATATGAATTGAATATTTCATAAATTTATATCTAAAATCTATAACCAACTTCTAAATTTGTTAAGCTTAAAATGGTTCAATTCAGCCTTGCATACATTTTATAAATATTCCGATTAAATTCATCAACTTTATGTCATTTATAAGATTTGACTTATATGAACAAACATATCTATCAGCAGTTTAGGAAGACATTCCGTTGATATTTTTATTGCAGTTCGAAGAAAATAAAAATCACGTAAATGAAAAGTTAACTCAAATATATAGCACAAAATAACAAGTAGTCCAGGACAGATCACAGCCTTGAAGAACAAGTTTCTCTTACTAGTGTGATCCCTTCCATGTCGTTTCAAGTTAAAAAAAAAAGTTGAGAGACATCCCATCCAGTCAGGGATATCTACATTCACTCAAACTGATGTGAACCTCTATATTAACTTTTTCCTGCAGACAAAATATGAATGATTAATTTTCAATTTATGATATTATGATATTATGTAATTTTTAAGGCAGCTGCAGTTGAAGTGTTTTTTTTAAATTTTATTTGGTTTAAGTTGCTAAAACTAAGATTAAGATTTATTTGCAAAACATTCACGTGGAAGATTATTATCTCTGTCTACTCACTCGTACTATAAACAAAAACATTCTTATCTACTCCAGTTGTATTTTTTATTAATATGCACATTTTTTGTTCATAAAATTTAATCTAACCCGAAAAGTCTGTGAATTCATTAATGAATCAACTCAATTTAAGTGCAACACTTAAGTTCATTGCTTTAATTATTATTTTTTTTTTCTTTTGGTTTTTTACTAGAAAATTATACCTAGGGGCATAAACATTCAAATGCTCGTAGGTAATTAAGATCTTTTTGCAAATATCCATATATAAATCGTATGTAGGGTCAGTATACGAGTACGTCAGTCAATTAACATAATGACGGGAATGAAACAGAAAACGTTTAGATTGCTTTCCCCAACTTAAATACGAAAAAAAAAGAAATAAAAAAGATTGTGGTTTTAATAATTGTTTGTCATACTTTTTGACTTAGCCTAAATTAGAATTAAACTTTGTACTTAATGTTGTATAACAAATTCGGCTATATCAGTCGCTTAAGTTGATGCTTATCAGAAATCAGAAATATGTATATTGTATAGTTTTTTTTTCAGTTTAAGCAAACTATCGATAACTGATCTGGTAACAGTGCTCACATTACCATGATGGGGGATTTCAGATCGAAAATAATAATAATTGTCCATGTTTATTTTTAATCGTTTTCGGAGAAAAAAAAAACAATAAACTCTTCCAATTATTCGACCAGGTATTTAAAGTCGACCTTGGTTTAGGTTTTATAAGCCGGTTAAAAAAAATCAAATCATTTATTTTTGTTTTTCTGCGACATTGACCATCAAACTGAAGTGCATGCATAGCTCGGCAGAATCTGAAAATTAAAAAGCAGTTGAGCATTTAATGGTTTTTTGATATATGTATGTATGTATGTATATTTTTGAACATAAGGTAAACAAATCTAAATGATGGTTAGGCTTTGTCGGCGAATTTGCTACTTTTTTTTGTTGTTGTCTGAACTGATGTGCGTTTTGAGTTATCAGACAATGTCAAAGTCAAGTTAATTTACTTTAAGCCAACTCAAGGTAATTTTACGAAAAAGAAGTTAATAATAAATGGAAAGTCAAAAGTATCAATAAAGTACGAGTGGGTAATGGAAAAGTTTGTTTTTTCCTTAATAAACTGTCTGAGTAACAAAATTAGCAACTTTTTTTTATAGGAATCTACCTAACATGATTCACTTGATGTTTGTGTATTTTGCGAGAATAGTAAGATTTTTCTGTTTGTCATTTTCAAGGTTGTAAAAATATTTAAACTCTGATGATTAGCATATTTTATGGAAGTTAAATGTAAATTGGGTTTAAATCGATTTATTAAGTGGGTAAATCGGTTATTTCATGTAATTTTTTTTTCTGTGACGAATATGTTAACGATGCATCATCGAGCAAAGTACAAACCTTTTAATATGTGATCATTAACATGAATATGGATGGGTGTGTGAAGTAAACAATAATTTTAACTTATTCTATAGGTACGACATGAATATCAAGTGATTTATGAATTAAGATAAATTAAATTAAGTGAAATCATGTTAATTATGGTCTTATTCGATTTGTAATGAAAATAAACATTTTGTTAATAATAATATTCATAAAATCCTTTAGCAATTTTAATTTAGCATTCTTAGTTTTAAAGGCCAATGGGATCAATCGAATAGTCGTAAGACGTTCGAATAAATGACGTATGTTTATTTTGGCGTAAAAGATAAGGCTTAGACAAAACATGTTGTTAAACCAGTGGTAGATCGAATTCGCTCATTTTTTTGTTGATTATTTTGTTTTTAATTTGACTATTTTTAACGCTTTCAAAAAAATATACATAAAGTGTAAAACATTACTCTGTATAACTTTGTAAATTAAAAAACACATTACACATAAATATACATAGTATGTACGTATATTCGTCTAACAACGAAATATAATCAAAGAATATAATGTATGTATGTAAATATTTCTACTTTATCATTTGTTCGTACAGTACAGTATTGATAAAATATTAAATGATAAAAAAAACATGTAAACTAAACATTTATACAAATTTCGAATGTAGTGAGTCATAATGTTAATTAAACATTCCACACATCTGTAATCGAGGTTTTTTTCTAAACTTAATAATTTATCTCAAATGAATAAATATCACAAAACACACATAACTGAAATCAAAAGACATTCTAACTAGTGTTAGAATGTTGTGCTTTATATATTGTTGCAATTATATTCTTTACACTACTGAACTACTTTGAACTCAAATTGACTTTGCAGCACCACGCTTAATCCTTAAAAGTAATAATTATACATTCAAATATTGCAAGTGAGATTCTTTTTTAAATACTTGATACCACATAGACCTTTGTGGTTTTGCAGTACAAATGAATTTGTTTCAGAGTTTTTTTTGCTGACAAGTTTTTAATTGAGTATCTACTGAAAAAACTAAATACATGAAGTACCTATAAATCTCATTGTGTTTTTAGTTTTTTAGTTTTATATTCATATAATCTGACATTGATCGAAAGTGGGTTGCAATAACAAAATAATTTTAGGGCCATGATGATCTATGAATGATCCAAGCACTAGTCTCTAGAAGCAAGATTATACTAATTATAACTTTGGTAATGCAAGTGCACATGTCAAGAGAATGCTTTGTTTTTTATATGTAAGCAATTTTGTATTTGGTTGTTTAAACCTATAATTGTAAATAATTACTGAGCATCAATTTAATTGAGGGCTATCCTCATGCATATAAAGACAATTACTGCTTTTATTTCGGAAAGGAGAAGATCAAAAAATGTTCTCGCTGAGTTTTTGATTTTTATAGACATTCATTTAAACAAAATTCAATACAAATACAGAAGCTTTTATTTTCTGTTATACTAAAACTTCTCTTTATGGAGAATTAAATATTTTTCCAAATTTTCAAGCCTACTTTTCAAATAGCTTTCTGATTTCTTTTCATTCCTTTCTGGCACAATTTCCAACATATTTGACTTATCTCAAAAAAAAAAAAACAACAACAATTCCTTATTTTTTGGAGCCTTTTACAATTTTAAATTTCAAATATTATTATTTTTTTTTCTATTTTTTATATTTTGCATTCTACACAAATTAAGACAGATATAATTAAATTACATTCTTTAAAATTTTGTATAAGAATTAGTAGCTTTTATTTTTTGTTTGTAAATTGTTAGCCACATAATAAAAAAATATATGTTTTAAAAAATAAAAACACAAACAGAACTCTGAACATGAATTTAAATTTTAATTTTTGTTCCAGCTTATAAATGTCGTTTTCAAGTTTTAGTACCAACAAATTAATTTGAATTCCTTTATGTTTCTTACAGACACTCGATATGGATCCATGCCTTGATGACTGTGTTATGTTTGCCAAAAAACTGAAAAGTCTAGGCAGGCCAGTTTCATTGGACATTCTTAAAGGTCTCCCACATGGTTTTCTTAATTTTACAATGGTTAGTATTTTCCCTTTTTCATCATAAGCAACATTTTAAAATAATTTTTTTTTTTAAACTTTCTAGCTCTCTAGTGAAGCAATGGATGGCTCAAAGCATTGCATAAAATGCATTAAAGAATTACTAACTGAAACATAAATAAATTTGTATGCTATTTATTGTGATTCTTGGCTAACACAATATATACATATATTTTTTTCTAATTCTATTTATTCATTAAAAACAGCACTAGCTATATATTTATTATACATACTATATATTTAAAAAAAAATGAGCATTTTATTGTTAAACAATTGTAAAAAATGCACTATGGCAGCTTATTTTAATTTTATATAACAATTTTATTTTATTGTTTGATATTTTATTTAATTTTTATTGTTTTATTTATTATCATTAAGCTTTAAATATCAACACACATTTTATATACAATTTAGCGTACATTTATATTTATTATAATTATAATTACTACGATGTATTATTACGTAGAGTAGGTGGGTTTTACACAATTTAATTGGGTGATATACATTTATCTACAAAAAAAATAAAATAAAGTAATGCTATTTATTAAACACAATAAAGAACAGAAAAATCTCTTTTACGAAATGGTTTTCACTTATAAAGATGGACAAAGTGATGTCAAATCAATTACTCTACGCAAGTAGTTATAACACCACCGACCGGTCTTATCGTAAGGTCAAGGTTTGTTTACCTTAGAAGTGTATCATTGAATCATAAATGGAATTTAATTGTAATCAGAAGCTTTTACGAAACTTGACAACAAATTTCAAAGAATCCGTTTGTAGTGGAAATTTGTATAGTATTTTTAATAACGCCACCAATGGTGTTTGTGACATGAAAGATTAATGATTGACTGAATGACTATGTTTAAATATATAGTTTTATCAATAAAAACAAAAAGAATGACCAGTTTTAATTGTATGGAAATGTCGAACTTTTACATAAATAATCAAAAAAGCCTGAACTCCCAAAAAAAGACTTATTAAATACACATTAGATTATGGGATCAAAAAGGTGTTAAGTTTCAAGCAAAAGCAGGTCCAGTGCAAAATTTTGTTACTACAGAATATGAATGAATCTCTCTGGAATGAATATTTAATACATACATACATTGTTTACTCTAAAATATTATTTCTTTTCTAGATTTTCGTACTCAATTCAAATTTCCAATGTTAGGTTTGGGTAATATAACTCATTTGCCGCAATCAGTTCAGTTCTCAGTTAAAGTGATGAACTGAAAACCGAATTGAGTTTCATTTTAAGTGAACTGAAAACTGATCGTCTAAAAGGGGATTTAAAATTAATCATTGATGATTCTATGACATAAGTCTATTAGAACCAACTTGAAGTACAAAGTTTTTCACATACATACAATTAAGGGCGATGAAAAGTTTTAAATAATTAACTCGTGCATTTTTGTAAAGTTAGTTTCATAAGAATTCTTTTTTTATGTCAGTTTGTTTCTTTGAATTCAATTTAAATTTAACGATAAATTTGTACCGGATATTCCCTTTATATACATATGTATGTACTAGTCCATATAGCCACCATCCATCATTTCCTAAAGATTATTCACAAGTAGATGGCGCTCAAAGATGTTTATTTCTTGGTATTTCCGGAAAATATAACGACTTCCTGATATTTAAATCGTTAAATTTCAAACCAAAATTTAAATATGATTGAAATGAGGAAATAGCAAATACATGTCATATTTTTCAAATGGAATTGGATGCTTTAAATTTTTTTATTGTTCTGCAATATGCTTATGTGTGTTTTGTTTAAATAGTGAAAAAAGGGAATAAGAACAGTTACATAAGTATATAACATCGCAAAGCATATTCATTTATTTGTCACAACATCGTCAAAATTCAAAATTTGTCATTATTGAAATACATAAAATCTTTTCGACATAAGATGCCAAATGATCAAAAAACAAAATTTAAGGACGTTTTGTTTGCAACTATGCGTTTACTGCTTCACAAGTATGTTCTTCATAATATCTAAATATTTTATTGTTAAAGTAATGTGTTATTTTATTGTAAAACTAAGTTTCCATTTATTGTTTATTTGCTAATTTCTATGAGTGCATAAATAAATAAAAAAAAGCTAGAAATAACATGCAAAAAGTAAATGAATTCAGCTATAACACGAAGCCTTAAAATCGGGACTATTTTCTTATTTAAATAGTGCAAAGGAACAGTTAGTTTTAAACTCACCTTCGTTCACGTATAATTTTGAAAAGAACATAGTAAAGTCATGAGTGTTGAGGCTATAGTGTAATAGTCGACAGCATATTCATTTTCTTCATACATATGCACATTAGCCAATCTCTGCAAAAATAACCTTACCAAATAATCATCGTCTGACATCGAAAACTAAACACCCAAAGGTTCCAAGTATACAATTTTAATTTACACAAGTTTAATTGTATTTGTTTGCATAGATATGAGTCTAATTATTGCTATATCGATTTATCGAATATTTAAAATAAATGGCATTATTTTTTACTTGGCGCCCGACATACTGCTTCCTTCTTGTTTAAACCCCCCTATTGCGCAATACTTAATAATAATGTACCTGCATATATGTATGTCTCTAAACGTAAAGTAACCTCCACTCTTAATAAAAGCTGTAGGAAAAACAATATAGAGGCAAATAGGCCATCAGTTGAACATGGGTGTTTGGATTTGGATTCAATATCAAAGCCATTTGGAATAATAGGGTAAACGTTCAAATATAGGCAACTTGAGTATTGGAAAAACTTATTTTTAAAGTTAATATCTGTTCATAAGAACAAAAACATACATATCATCTTTAATGATGTTAAGAACAGAAAATAAATCAAGTTTTAGGGTGGTTTATAATTGAGCATTCCGATGATTCCATTCAGCAAGTTACCTAAGGTTAGGTAAATGAAATTTATAAAAAAATATAATTTTAGGATTCCAACTAAGAATGTGTAAAATTTAGCTTTCTTTTACATCTCGAAAGAAATTTTAAATAATTTTGTGTTTGGCTATAGATCTGACAAGTTCTCGACACAAATCCTTTTCAATAAGGACTTTAAAATTTGTGTAGTAACACTTCGGTTACTGGTTTAAGGGCGCGTTTACAGTTAAATTTTAAAGATCAGATTGAAATTAGCCACAAAAGTCATAAAAAAACAATGGACTCTAGTAAGCACTTTGATAATAATCTAAACATATAAAATGTACAAACTCTTCAGAAACTTGTCCACTTTATGAAGAGTAAATATACTGTGAAAATACCAACTATGCAGTATCTTACCCTATCCTAAAAATCATGAATTGAATGTGTGACTACACAAAACACATGTCGTTCTATCGAGGATAACATAGGGTCAATGTTCCAATGCCAAGGACAGTCCATTCATCCACAATTCGCAATAATTATTATTGTATCCGATAGCTTCTGCTATTTTTGCAGCCCTTCGAATTTCTTGACTTAAAATAAAATTTGAAAACTATCAAAGAGAAATGCAGGAAAAAACTGTTGAAATTGAAACATTGTATGTACTTTCGCAGTGGGTGACCCTAATTATACACTTTCAAGTTCTCAAAAAAAATTTAAAAAAAAACATATTCAATCCAAGACAAGGCAAGGAGACATACGAGTACGAGTATGTGTAGTTTATGTATGACTTTCATACCTAATTATGAATGTCCATAAGCTTTTCCAACCTTCTTCATACATTCCCTCTCAGTGTTGTCGTTGGATGGCGTCGTAGTAGTTATTCATATGAGTCGTACATTATATGGTAACAAAATAAAATATTCCACTTGTGGGCTTTCCATATCGAACAATCAAAGTAAGGCGAAAAGGAAACATTTAATTTATTAGCTTTTCAGTCTGTTCTTTGCATTTTCCGGGGTTTGTTTTGCTATAACGTTTCCATTACGACCGACCCGACCGCGACCGTTCGTAAATTCGTGTAATGTCTCAATTGTAATAAGTTCCTTTATTTTTTGTTTTTACTCGGATCGTTTTAATTTAAATTACTCTGTTATCTGTTTTCTGGATGTAAGTAAAGTTCTTATACAAAAGTAGAGTATGTATTTTAAAAAGCTGTAGCGAGTCTTATCCCACTTTTTTTTTATTGTTTTGTTACGTGCATTGAAAATGACTTTGACATTTGAAGAAGTTTTGCAAATTAAGTTACCTGCTTATCATAATTTTCAATTGAAACGCTTTGACATAAGAGAGTGTGCATTTTTGTACATATGTATGTGTTCTAACCGTCAAATTTGAAAGAGGAATTATTTGTGTTGTTATTAATTGTTACTGTAAATGTTTCATAAATTATTTAAGGAATTTCGAAATGTAATTATCTGTTTATATTTTGTTTGTGATTTATGTGTCCGAACTGGCAATTTTAAAACTTTTTAAAATGGAAAGCCATTTGAATATTGTGCTTAGTGTCCTTGATCCTTATACACAAATCACTATAAGTGTCATTTTAAGTGCAGAGAATGTTGTCATTTATAAGTAAAATCGAAATCCGAATTGGCATAGGGCTCGATACTCAATTATTTGCCATGAAGCCAGTGTTACCAATAAATATTAAGTTACAACTCATCCTTACCCACATTTTGCAGTGGGTGTCTATTTTGTAGTATGTGAAATAAAAGATCGATTTTGTGAGGTGTTTTTGAATAAATCACATCAGAATATGTGTGTGAATGAGTCAAAATAATTATTTTGTACTGCATACATACATACATATGTATATGATGTAAATAAATTTTTTTAAGACTTTTGAATAGAAACGTTAAAAAGAATTGACATAGCACCCTGTTTTTAACTCTATTGAATTAACTTTTATGAGAGTGAATAAAATTTGCTATGTTAATTAACCCCTTTAGAAATATACTGTCAAAATTTGACTTTTGTTAATTGTTTTGCTTATAAATATTTAAATTGGAATAAGTACGAGTAGGTACATAGTACATAGATTTTATGGTCTGTGTGACACATTTTGACTTCAATAATGCAAACAAAAATTGGGTTAAGCAAATGCATACATATTAACATAAACTCTAACACATCATCGATTTATGAGTGATGAATTTTGAATTTGGTTAGTAAACATAAAGTGATTTAAAAATAAATAAAATGACAGGGAATTAAAATCTCTGACATCATGACTTTAGTTATAGCCATGCTCAATATTGTCTGGTAATAATAATTCACAATGAAGATACAAAATTGAATTATTTTCAGATATTAATTTTATAATTTTACAATTAAAAAAATAGCAAAAAGTAAACAATAGATGAAGGCACAGTTTGAAGTTTTTAAAAGTTTCTTTTTCCATGCATCAAGCAGCAAAATTTTTATTTTATACTTATCTATACTAATATGTATATAAAGCTGAAGAGTTTGTTTGTTTGAACGCGCTAATCTCAGAAACCACTGGTTCGAATTGAAAAATTCTTTTTGCATTGGATAGTTTATTTATCGAGGAAGACTTTAAGCTATACAAAATTACGCTACGACCAATAGGCGAATTATAGGTCACTGGGTCATTATTGGTCTTTGGTCATAAATGGTCTTTGGTCATAAATGGTCATTGGTCATTATAGGTCATTGGTTATTATTAGTCTTTGGTCATAAATGGTCTTTGGTCATAAATGGTGTTTGGTCATAAATGGTCATTGGTCAATATAGGTCATTGGTCATTGTACCTCTGACCTTTGACCTTTGACCTCTGACCTTTAACCTTTGACCTCTGACCTTTGACCTTTCACCAATGATCTGTACAGGCCAATGACCAATAACCTATATTGACCAATGACCATTTATGACCAAACACCATTTATGACCAAAGACTAATAATGACCAATGACCCATATTGACCAATGACCATTTATGACCAAAGACCAATAATCACCATTCTCCTATAGTGATTCATAACCAATGACCAATGACCAAAGGAGTCTCTCATTTAATCCGGATCGTGACGAACGCCATTCCATCGCCATTCAGTTGCGCAAAGGATTCCGACGGTTTGGTCTGCGCCGCCGCCGCCGCACCGTCCCTCCAAGTAAAGATGGTCTGCCACGCTGTCCCTACCATAAAATGTACTACATAGAATTTCCGAGGTGGTTCCACTGCTTTCATGCGAGCTAGGTGACCTGCCCGACGGAATCTACAGAGTTTATTTTTTTCACGACACATCTGAATTCGAGGTAGATTGCGGAGTCGTCCTTCCTTA
Source organism: Scaeva pyrastri (assembly GCA_905146935.1). Lineage (NCBI taxonomy): Eukaryota > Metazoa > Arthropoda > Insecta > Diptera > Syrphidae > Scaeva > Scaeva pyrastri. Next base: position 21,357,595 of record LR989927.1, on the reverse strand, counting down.
CATACGGGGCCATAAATTCTCCTTGCGACTTGCTTTGCGGGATATCGTATTAAAAAGAGAACAGACTCTTCAAAACATTTTATATCTTTTACAACCATCCTCAAACCATTCACCTTTCCTCATACTTTTCTATGATTTATCTAATTTGAATTATGTTTCTTAGTTTTTTATACATTTTTTATTTTCTCCCCTCCCTTGAAAATTTCTTGCAAACGCCTATGCACACTTATTTGTTCAAAGAAATCCTTATAAATGTTTGTATTACAATTTAATCAGCATCATTTAATTTAAACAAAAAAAAAGAGTAATTAGTACATTCTCAAGTAAATCACTTATTGTAATTAGCAAAATGAAAAAAAACTTAGGATACGAAATTCATCAACTTAATTGCACCAGTTGGGTAAGTGTGCAAATCATCAAAAATATCTTAAAATAATATTTCTACACATTTACTTAAGTTTTGTTTACAAACAAACCATACACATTCATTAGTCTTAAAAAGATACAAAAAATGAATTCAACCACTTGAAAAAATAAAAGCGAAATTCTATCTTAAACATTTAAAAAGCTAACAATTTATTTTTCGTTCAACATGTTCAATTCAAATTCAATATACATACATACATACATTACATACATTTATTATCTTCTAATGTGACGAATGTTAACTGATAAAAGCACAAATGAGGGGTTGCAAATGTCTAATCAAAAAAATAAGACTCCCTACTATCTAAAATATGCTAAAATTAAAGTATACAAAGGGGTTGGACAATCTTGTTTAACAACTTAGTTTTTAACCACTAATTTCAGGTATTTGTACGAATTTAGAAAGCCTAAGTCAAAAACTGATCCCGCTGAAACAAACGGGACGTATAAAAACAAGGTGTTAAATTGTGAATGTCGAATATCGAAGTCTTATTGATAATTCAGGAGCATCATAACTTGTCCAACTGTGGACAACTTTATTTTAGTTAAACTCCACAGACTGTGTCAAGTTGTTTTGTGTTTATGGTTGCCAAAAGTTTACCACATACATTTCAGATTAAAATAATTTTGTTAGCACATTTAAGGCTTGTAATTTAAGCAAAAAAAAAACTTTACAATAACAGTTGGAATAGCCATTTTGATATCCATTCAAACCAAAAGAAAGAAGCTATTTTGACATATTTTATAAGAAGAAGTTGAGAGGGAAAATGTTACTTAAAGTTTTTATAATTTGCATGTTTTTTTTTCAAGTGGTAATTTGTATTTTATTGAAATTCAAATCGCTTGGCTCTAAGCAACAGCAATTTATGTACACCCAGGCGTATACGCACTCTTTTATTGTGTTGATTTTTGTTTTTGTTTAAACAGATGTTCTTCTTTTTTCGAATTTTTTTTTTTAATTAAATGTTGCTGAAAACCATTTTTATAAAAATCAAGATATGTACACAATTCAATTTAAAAAGTACCAACTGAAAATTTGGAAATGCATATCCATTAATTTTTTTTACGAATCCGTGAACCCACCTCGGATTGTTTCCATATTGCAAACTACTAAAATCCATAAGTTAAATTAATAGTTGTTTAGTCGTTTTAGTATCACGCCGGCAACAGTCTGAGAAGAGTGTTTTTGATTGAATTAAACAATAACAAAAATAAAAATAAAAAAAAGAAAAGAAAAGAAAAGAACCGGGTACCAATTCAATGAAGTGAGTCAGTAAATTGCAAGCCGGCTGGCGAATGGCGGGAATATAACTTGTTATATTGCATAATATATTTGATAAACAATTAAAGATAAATTCGCTTAAGTATTTAATACCAAAATAGTGCTACACTAATTAAGTTCAATCAATTGTTATGATAGTTATCTGTGCAAATGTCTAGAGAATCTAAATTGTGCCTTGATGGGATACAATTTTGTTTTTGTATTTTATGTCGGAGGGAAAGGTCATTATATTCTCTTGATTATTTAATAATTTCACTTTCATTTAAGTTTTCTTTTTAATTAAAGTTTGTCAGGGAGAATAATTTAGTTATCAGTTAACACACAATCATTTTGTTATCTTCAATACGTTTAGTTGATATAAAGATTAAAACTATTATTAATAACAAAAAAATTGGAGTTTTGGATAATTTAAATTCAATTCCTGTATGGTGGCGTTGTTTTTTTTTTCAAGTGTTTACAGTCATAAATTCTTCAATGTCTTGACATACAATTTGATCAGCTGCATTAATGATAATATGTTAATAATCGGTTAACGTGTATTTTATTGTACATAAGACATATTTTTCAATCCATGTTGTGTGTTTACTATTTTGTGTGTGTATGTTTTTTTTTTTATTCAATTGCATAATGTATTTGTTTTCATTATCCATTTATGTATTGAGGTTAGCGGTGTGCAAAAGTCAGAATTAAATTTTAATTCGAATCATAAAAAATCATATACAAATTTAAGTTTTTATCAGTTTTTTTTTTTATTTAATTGTTGCCGGCTTCTAACTTGGGACAAGAATGTAAACAATTTATAAGATGATACTTTGATCAAATTAAAAAAATTTAAAATACAAAAATGGAATGGAAAGTTTTAATTGTTTATTAGCTTGACTGACTTGTACTCGTATACTTATTAGACAACATAGACTTTTCAACACCTATCACTTAGATTTTGATGGAATTTTTTTTATCTTTAATCTCAATATGATTTATTTTTCAAACATCTGTGAAATTTATTCATGGCGTGTCAACTTTTTTTGTTTCAATTTGTTTAGGCAGCTTAGTGAATTTTCAAACTAATCTATATGTATAACCAAAATTAGGGGAAATTGAATTCATTTTAATTGCTAAGCTGAAAAACTATAACAATTATAAAAAAAACTTAAAAATTGAAGTGTTTCTTAATTATTTTAAAAGTAATACAAAAAAAAAATGACTGATGGTGATTTTTGTTTGATAGGAAGGCATTGTTCATAAAAACTTCTGATCTTTTTTCCTAGAGGAAACAAAAAAGAAAGTCTTTAACTATCAACAAATCCTAATCAATAAATCATGCCCTTAACTTAAACAATAAACTTGGAAATTCTTATTTATCTATTCATACATCAGGTGTTAACTTAAGTGACAACTGAGTATATGTACATCCGTCAGCTTAGTTGTCATTTTTGACAGGACAACAAAAACTTACACGTATGTACTGTACATTATGTATACTGTTAATAAATATTATGATTGTATTACGTAAATTAATCCGCTAGTGTACTTGCTCAAAGTTAATCATAAATCACAACCATACCACCTGTCATCTGTCAAACAAAAAAATTGACAAACATGCAAACAATAATTAATAATACTATTTCCGGATTTCCTGCAAACCATATACCCATCTTACTCTTTCCCTCTCTCTAAACCATACTGTTTCTCTTTTCTATATTTCCTTCTCACTTTCTTTACCTATTGTTTTCTCTTTCTCACCCTCGATAAAAGAATTAAGATGTCAAAGAGAGCAAAACAATTTAAGAGAAATTTAAAAATGTTTTGCAAAGAAAGCTTTCACTCATAACAAAAAGTGAAAGTTGCGCTCTGCAGTTGTTTATATTTCGATTTCGATACAAAAAAAATAAGCACACTTTTTTTCTTATTCCTGTCGCATAATAGAAAAATACCAATCGCAATCAGTCTGCTTTTGCTGTCCATCGCGATTCATATTTGATTTCGTTTTTTCGTCCTCTCTTGCTAAAAAAAAAAAAAAAAAAAAAAAACAAAACAGCAAAGAAGTGAAAAAAGGAAAATGAAATCTTTTATAGTTTAAACTTAAATCAAAATTACAATAAAATAACAATAAAATGCATCTTTAAATGAACGAAAAACAAACCTACCTCGCAGTCAGTAGGCTTTTCAAGGACATCAAAGTGCCCTAAATCTTTTATTGTGTTTTTTTCTTTTCAGTCTTAAATTTTTCAATATACAAAGCCTCTCTGTGCCCAATATACTCGAAGAGTCCCCTCGGGCCCTCGGTTGATACATATTTTATTAGTTTTATGCTTTCGGGGAATAAAGCTTCCGTTGTTCTTCAATAAATTTAAAATTGATTTGTTTTGTGGTCTAAAAATAAAAAAAAATAAAATAAAAAAAAATCTTCCGTTTGTCTGTCCTTGATGCAGGATACAATAGCTGATGTTGATGATTATGATGACGATGATAATGGTGCACCATATTGTGATTAAACTACACATTGTAGTATAGCTGTTCAGTTCCGTCTAAATTAAAAAATGAGAGAATAGATGTTTTGTTGTTGTGATTTATATACATATATATATGTATATGTACCCTCCTAAGCTTGGTTATTTGAGCAAAAAAATGCACAGCGGAAATATCCTTGTCATTAAAAACACAATCAAAGAGGCAGGTGTGATCATTGGGCCTACACTCTTTGAGGAGAATCTTTTAGAATTCACTCGGTGAAATGAAACACAAATAAAAAATCAAGAAAACGAATTTTAAAACAAAAAAATTAAAAAACAACAAAAAAAAAATACGCTCAGATACAAATATGACATAAGTGAATGGTTTTTGGATTTTATCGTTCTTCCAATGCAAAGTTGGATATGAGAACTTTTTTTGCGAATTTTGTTGTTGTGTTATAACTATTCATGAAGAGCAATTGTGTCGCTACCGGAAGACGACCTTAACCTTGTGCGATACAACCTTTTCATAGTACACTTTGGTTTCATGATACCACTTATACCCATCGCAGATAGGGTGGAGGAAAACAACGCCAACGGTTCGAGCAGTTGTACCTTCGAATGATTTTACGGTACGTGTGCCTGATATACGAAACTAAGGAACTTCAAGGTACGTACTACGTAGCTAAGGCTAAGGAAGACTGTGAATGTTTGGTTAGGACTTAGGAGGAGGAGTAGGGTTGAAAGAGGGGTGATGTACCTACAATGTTTGATGCGCATTTGCATGTGTGTGGCTGAGCCTTTAGGCCAATATGTGTCTAACTAAAAAGAAAAAGAAAACGTTTATGAATAAAAAAGCAATCAGTGTTGCCGTGTAAGGCTTTTTGACACTTGAAATTTATGTATCTTATACGTAAGAGATTAAAATATGTATACGTAATACATATATAGTATGTATGTATGTATGTATTTGGGATTTCTTTCTTGGCTGCTGTTTCTTTATAGTTGTTTATAAATCAATTTTATAGTTAAGATTTTTCATTTAATAGTAATTTATCTTTGTCTTCTATATTTTTGTTAAAAAAAAGTTTTATGATGGGATTCTTTTATTTATGGGGAATTTCTGAAATAATTACACTTATGTATGTACAAGTTTTAAATTATATACATACATATATATGTATGTATGTACCAGTTTGAAAAATGTACAAGCTACATGAACATTTTTTAAAGCTATTTTTATTTAGTAAAACATAAACTTAACGTAGGTATTTTGATTTTGTATTTTTATTCGTCTCTAGAGTTTCTCAATTTCAAACTTCCAAAAAAGCACATGTTGGTCATGGTAACTTTTAAGTTAAGTTTCACTAGACTTAAAAAAAATATAATTTTAATTTTATTTTGTCAATATTAATCAATGTGTATGCGTTTAGTAATCATTGATTAATATTTTTCCTAATAACCCTCTTATACAATCAAAATAGAATCTGAACAATTTTCACTATAAGGCATGAATATACTGCGGATATTTTTACCGTCGATAATGTCTTGTTATATTTTGAATGTTAAATCTTTCTAAGCTCTTTCATCTTTCGACCAATCACCCTAATTTATAGTTTTAAGATCTTTTTAACTTCTTTGAAACTAAAAAAAGTTTCCTAGATCCGTTATATCTGAGGCGCGTTGTATTTGCAAAATGTTAATGTTAATATTTTGACAGCTATCTCAAATGAACACACGTACAGTAGAGGTCCTAGAAATGAACCTCAATTTTTTTCTTTCGAAAAAGATTAGAGAATTTAATCCTTTTTTTTAGTGTTGAATTAATTAAAATGTTTAATTATTTTAGTAAATTTCAAATAATTTATAGTTAGAGTTCTTCTTGTTAAATATAAAATCAAATGACATACAGTTTTCTTCAGTTTATTTTTATTATTAGTGAACTTTAATTTCTTTTTTTACGTTTAGTTTCTTGTATTTCCTACTCTTTTATAATTTTTAATTTTTACTTCTATTTTAATTAAATTCAATATTTTGGTTTGACAATTTCTCACGACGAATCCTCGTAAATCCTGTTTGCTGCCAATTCGAAGATCAAAATAGCAATTCCAGGAGGTTAACCTATTTTTGCTACGTGAAATAACGAGAGAGGAAGGATAGTCTTATACTCATTATTTGTATCATTTTATTTTTGACTTCGATTATCGATAACTGTTGTGATAAATCTTAACAGTTTTGTGATATTTTAGACATGTTAAAATTCAATTAAGAATCATTCTGAAACAAAAATATGAACTTTGAATTTTACAAAAAGCATCAGAAACGGATTTTTTGCATATATAGTTGTCAATTGTTATGTTTATAATTAACAATTAAAAACGTTTATCTTTTAAATTATCATCAATTATTAACGCATCCTGTTTTGTTTTTAATTTATGAATTTTTGATCTTATAAATAACTGAAAGAATGTCTTTTTAAAGCGAGAAGAATGACGTGTACTTTAAAATTTTGTTTCTTTTTAACAATAAAAGTTATACGGAATATTATTTTAGTTTTTAGTTTGTTTTGTGTTGTTATTGAATATGCCAAACTTGGACAAGAGATTTTGAATGATTCAATTCTCTTATGTATTTAAATATAAAATATAAATATAAATGTATATGTATGTATATATTTTTTAATATTGTGTCATCAATATCTCGTATAGAATCATTTTTATTTATTAAAAGTGTTCGATTAGATAATAGTTCATTCAAGGAGAAGGTGAAAAAGTTGTATTGATAAATATTTTTTAAAGGTTTTTTGTATTAGTAAAAAAATTATTTAAAAGTACATCTTTGCAGAAAAGTGACTATTGGATTTGAATTAACCAGTTTATAATTTTTGTGTGGATGTGGATATTATAGTTTCAAGTGGGATCATAATTGCGTCACTGTTTTTTTTTTTTTTTTAATCTTTTCTTTCGTCTAAAACAACAGTTGGAGAATTGTATATTTATAAAAATATTCCAACAATTACTTAATATCAAGTTGGTTTTATATTTAATAGTGGTTCAGCAAACGAAAAACTTAAGGATCATAGCTATATGAAATAAATACATATATTTAATTGTGAAACCTGAGTTGAAATTGTTGAACGACTTATCAAATATTGAACAGTGTGCCACAAGGTCTTAATATGTTAGATAACTTTAAGTTTGTTTGTTTATAGAAAGATTCTTCTTTAAATGAACTCATGAAATAAGAAAGAAACAATAAACGGCAAAACATATAAAACTCTTATAAGTTATAACACTATAATTTTGTTCTTGAATGAATGAATGAATGAATTATTTTATTGAGGCTTTTTGTTTCGTCTTTAAAGTGGTTTTATGTTTTACATAAGATTATCTTATTTCTATCTATGCCGATTTAGAATTGGTCTGAAATGAGTAGGTATTGTATTGAATACAGAATTAATTTTACAGTTTTATTAAATATTGCTTGGTTTAAGATTGATTATTGAATTGTGTTTGCTCAAAAGTGACACAAGAACTTATTATAGCAATTTGTTCTTGGAAAAAAAAAACACGACTTTAATAAACTGTTATAAATCTGTCATAACATGAGTAGGTTCATTTCGTTATTAAATAACTATTTTGCATGACATTCGTAAACATCAGCGATTAATATCAACTTCCTGACAGATGACGTCCTCTGAAAGAGACAACTGATGATATACATATACTTTAATCTGATACCGTATTTTCGATAGCATAGCAAGTAGTGTTTTACATAACCTTGCGCAATATAACGTACCTCAACATTCTTTTGTTTTGGTTAAGTTAATAAAAAGTGACAATTAAATTCTACCCAACATGATGTAACGAAATAACAAAAAAAAAAGAAATACTATTGCGTAACTATGCACCAGAAGTGACGTTTACATTTTACACTAATACTCTACTTCCCATATTTGACACGTGTTTTTAAAATTTTGCCTACAAAAATCTTACTGAAATTGGCACACGTGATAATGCTGCAATACAAGTACAAATATTATTTATATTGGAAGTGTAGTGGTGTGATGTTGTTTCCTTTTAGCATTCTGAGTCTCTCTGGACTTGGACTCTTGGATAAGCTTTTATTTGAACCCATAAGAAGAGAGAAAGCAAAAGCTTTTTCCTGGTGAGATTATTTGAAAAGTGAGGACTTCCGAGAGCGAATAAATTGTAATGAATAATTAAATTTTAACATCGTGTTTTACATAATACATAAACAAAAACAAACAATAGGTACTTGAGAGGATAAAAAGAACATTGTTTTATATTAAAAAAACAAAGAGAGAAAGAGAAAAAAGAGAGACAGGGAGACAGGGAGACAAGGAGAATTTAGATGCCAAAAACATCGTCTCCCAGGTTGGATCTTACCGTTTTTTCAATGATTACATGAAGGCTTTAATAGGATCTCATAAAGGCATCAGTTGCTTGCCAAAAACAAACAAATTTGTATATATTTTTGAATATACAGACATTTATTCATATTATTCATTACCTAAATACCTATTAATATATTTTTGTTTTATGAAAACTTAATTTGCCACTTAAATATATCAGACTGTAAGCCAGACAAGTTAGCTAAGTTCAAGGCCATTTATACATACATACATAACATATTATACGAGTTGAGCCAGAGTGTTGTTTGTTTATTTGAATTCTCTCTTATTTGGCGATGTGAATATGTTTATATTTTGATAGAGAAAATAATGTAATCACGTATGACCGGGACGTATCTATCTTAAATTAGATATATTCGAAAGTTCATCGACCATCACTTTGGATTTGTATATATGCATATATTACATGAACGTATGAACATATATTTGATTCTGTTGGATTGATGCCAAAGCTAACGTTTGTTTTGAAAATGACTCTATCAACATTTTATTGAAATTTTATGACCTTGCACTTCGTTGTAGGTACCTGAATACCGTAATAAAATTATATTACATTTATATCCCTGTGGTATTCGGTTTGATTGGCACAAATTCAGTAGGCCATCTGGTGATTATAAACAATCAAGATGCCAAATGACAGATTGAATTAAAAGGCAGTTAAAAATTAATTGCAGGATACTAAATAAATGGGTCTTGTAAATAGAGAACTTTTAATAGATTTTATTTGATTGATTATTATTTGAAAGAGAATTACCATAACTGGTAAAATAACAACATAATTATTGGTGTTAAATGGATGTGAATTAAAACTTTTTGAGTCGAATCATTTTGACGTTTTATCCACTCTCTCGCTCTCACTTTTCATTTTCTTTTAACTGTACTATCGAAACTTCAAAATGAGTCGTCTCAAAAAGATCCCATGTAAACAAGGGAAAGCAACTATTATATGCACATCAGAACACCTGTCACAGAAATCAGTGTTACCAAATTTAAGTTCTTCGTCTTTGCAAAGTATCACATGAGTCTCCTGATAAAAATTTCTTAACAAAACTAATAATACATATATTTAAGTTTTTCAAATCGGTTTATAACACAAATTTGGAAATGTTACCTGACATTCTCATAAATTTTTAATTTATGCATAGTACTTTGAAAACTAGCCGTTGCTGTTGTTCTTGTTGAACTTCGGAAAAAAATGTAAATTGAAAAAAATAGTTTAAAAGTTTGTAAGTGTACTTATCTGATGAACTATAAATGAAGAATTTCAGAAGTTATCGTTAATATTTATTACTTCTTTCAAGTAAAAAACGTAAAATTAAATTCATTCACAATTGTTCTATTACAAAGATATCAGATAAGAGACATGCATATCTTAGTTGAGTTGAAATAGGTTTGGAATTTGACATTTACCGTAGTTCAGGGTTTCATAAAATTTAACGAAACAAAATTGAACTATGTATTGTGAAACTTTCAAAAATGTAAATGGATACTTGATGTAAATGTAAGTGCATTTTTTAGAAATAAGGAAATCCGCCTGATTTTGGCATATACAGAACACATTTTCGCCTTAAAAGTAAATTGTTTTGTGTGGTATATGGCTGCCAGAATTGTCACGAACAGAGGTTGATCAATATATATAAACATTTTATGAAACAGAGACCTTTCAGAGTCTAAGCAGGTGCTTTTTGTGAATTTATTTTTTTTTTTCGATAAAAAGTGAGCGTTTGACGAAACTCAAGCATCACGCTGCAATTTCTCTACTTTTTGTATTAAATCGTTAAGACTGTGGCCTTATGTATATGCTGGAAACCCCAAAACTATACAATAATTTGTGTTTGACTGTCTTATTGGTATAGGAACAGTAAGACCCCAGTCTTAAAAAACTGACCCAAAATTAAATGAAGATTTTTAATTTTAAGTTGCATATTTCTTTTACTCAAACACCGCATGCAAATGTGTTATAAGAAATTCAATCGATAGTTTAGCTTTATTAATAAATTGGCACAATTTTTTTAAAATTAACATGTTGTTTTTGTTTTTGTTGTTTTTTTGCAGGAAATCAGGACGTTAAAAACTCAAAACTCAAAAATCCCAAATTCTTTAAATCTGTTCTTTCGTACTATCCTAATCTACTCGTATAATCTATATTTCCTTTGAGGCTTACGATTTATCCCTCATCTAACTATTTACTTTATTATATCTAAAAGAAAACAATAATTCTCAAACTACATATATCTCAAAAATAAATTCACAATGGACTGGAACTGGGCTATTGGCGGCATTACCGACGAAGTACCACGAACTGCTGGTCCAGATTGCATTAACTACATGACAAATCAACGCCGCATTATTGAATCAATCATCGTGACATTTCTGTGCCTATGGGTAACGCGATGGGCCTACAAACGTATGGATCCCATCGAAGTACCAGCCGGACCACCTGAACCACATTCGCCTATGAGGCTTTTCCTTCTTATTCTTATGTGCTTTATATTTGGAGTTGAAATGGGTTTTAAATTGGCCGGAGAATCTGTGATATTTGTTCTCAATCCATGCCATATTCAGACGATAATTCAAGTGAGTTTCTTCATTTTATACCTACATAATATGTAAAAATCATTTAAGTACTGAATATTGTTTTTGTATTTTGTTTCAACTATACGTACAAAATTTCCCATTGTAGATATACCTCTTGGCAGCGAGGCCGAGTAAACTTACAATAGCGTTGTTTAGGATACAAATGAGTTATGTAAATGGACCGTTCTTGGCTTCTTTGTTTCCTGAAGTTGAAAGCAGAACGTATGCTTTTGAAAAGTGTACCTATTGGATACAGCATGCACTGTTGTATCTAATACCAGTTTATATGTTAAAGAGTGGTAAGAAATTTTTCGTGATATATTTTTGAGTTGCACAGAATGGCTTCCAAAATGTAATGTAATTTCTGTCTCATAGGAGCGTACAAAGCGGAAAAGTTAAAAGACTTTAACTGGGTCGCCATTGGTGTAGCGATAATGTTTCTTTATCATTTCAATTTTCTAACGTATATGTCAGTGGTAAGTAAAAATATAGTATAAATAGGTTTCTAATGTCAAATAGGCTTAATGCTTTTCTGTCAAATCTTAATATCCATAAATATTTACCAAATTGTCAATTTGAAATTGTCATTTTAACTATGTACTATTTAAACAAAATATTCTTCTTGTTAGATGATGTTCACACAGGGCAAATCATTTTGACGTCTGATCGTTTTATCTCTTTATTTAAGTCAGATGAACTTGCAAACTCTCTTTCTACATATGTAAAAGCTTAAATGAAAATACACTGACAGTTGTGAAATGTCTTTTCCTTGAATGTCAGTTTTGTATAGTGTGCTGTCGCTCTCACTCAAAAATAGTCATCATTTCGATTTTTATAATTTCTATCAAGAACTGATTTAAATGGATTCAGTTTGTTCAAGAAACCACTTTTCAATCCGATCTAGGACTACATGAAATTGAACCAATCTGTTTCAGTTTCAATGAAATATAAGACAAACTCGACTTTTCGCAAAATTATTGTTGTTTTTCCTCATCCAGCACGATTAGGCTTTGGAAATACATAGTTTAAAGTTATGTTCTTTTTAGGACAGTTCATAAATTCGGAGGAATTTTTAAATTGTTATCAAAAGTTTGATAGTTCTGTCAAAAAGTGATTCCCCTCATAAAGTTATATGATTGTACTTACTCAAATTCTTGGCAATAAATTCAACATAGTTTTTGACAGAATCTAGAGGAAATTTCTTACCCTTTAACTATCGAATACAAACAAAAACAAACCATATTTTTACTCAACAGTTATCAGGTGTTAATCTAAGTCATATGATGTGTGCAGCTATAGCAGATCCCTTCCAAGGCAACAATTATCGTATAGCTGCCTTGTTTCACGAATCAACCCTATGTCCAATTCTCAATAAATTAACAATCATAATGTTCAATAGACCCGAATCCGATGAAGCGTCTTCTTCATCATCAAATTCACATGTGACAAAAAATCTACAAAATAAAACCCAAGGAGTGGAAACCATCGAACATAATATATTAACAACCAAAATCGATTAGTATCTAATTAAACATATTAGAAAAATTATCAATTAATTAAATATTTTGTTGTTAATTCGTATGTATTCTTAGCTTTAAAATTAAAACAAAAAATGTATAATAAAACATTTTAATTCAAAAGTTGTGTGTCTATAGAAAAATATTCTACATAAGAAATATTATTACATATATTTTGTTCTGTTTAAATTACATTAAATTTATTATAAGAAGAAAATACTACCTATTATAACTTAATAAAATTGTTTAAATGATTTATTATATAGTATGTAATAGCTCAAGAAAAATACAAAACTGCGGACTCATTAACCGCAAAATGTGATTGTAAAAAATAGATTTAAAAAATATAATAAAAGAAAAATTATATGAAAACTGAAAACAATCCTTATTTTAATTGACAAAATGCTCTTAACATTAAAAGGAAAGATTATTGAAACAGGGAAAATTGAATAACATGAAAACTTGAAGTGGATTGCGTGACAACATAATAATTCTGAAAAATTAGTACCGTAAAAAAATCCGTGATTTGGAGAGCTACATATGTATAAACTTTAAATCAGTTTTTACCTTGTTTTCCTTTTGGTCTTACATAAATTGAGATTTTAAATTACAGACTTGTATTTTGGTATGGTTATCAAAGTGGCTTGACATTGGTTTTAAAATTTATAATAGCAAAAACTAAGCAAGTAAATGCATCAAAATATACAAGCTTTCGTAATAAAATGGTGGTCTTAAGTCTTCGTTAAAAAAAAAGTATGAACATCAATAAGACCACTGATATTATGCTCCTGGAGTACCTGATTTTTAAATTATACAATTCTACTATTCTATTGAAAAAGAATACAAATAATTGTTGCACTTAATTAGGAAGCACATCAACTTAACACCACCTTACAAGTGTGCTCGTTGGTGTGACACCAAAGAACTTATCCAGAAGATTTTGATAAGTACTTAAAGGCTATTCACATAAGAGCTACTGAGAACTGTCAAATGAATGAATGATACTCAAAATCTATACAACAAATATTTCTCTACAAAAATCTAATTGAATTGGTAGAAATCTTGGTTGTGAGCTGAAAAATTGATACAAAGTACCGTTAAAATAAAAATATAACTCAGTTTTAAAATTCGACTGTTTTTCTTGCCAAATAGAACACTAAATAACTCCCTATGGGAAGTTAATAAGCAAAAGTTTAGGATAAATATCTCTTCAAAAGTGACTAAACACTCTCTCCCTAAGCAAATATCCAGAACGAGACGTTTTTAGAAAGTGTTGTCCGAAATATATTTTTTCAAAAAAAAAAAAATATCGAACATAGGTAAAGTAGAAAAAAAATTTGACTGTATTTACACTTTTCGTTCCCAGTAATATTAATTTACATGGCAACACATTCTCTCGGTCACACTTTGACAAATTTCCCACTTAAGTAAAAAGTCCTAATTAAATAAAGAGTGAATTTCATACACTGCTATGTGAATTATGGTACAAGAGAAAGTAAGAGAAACCGAAAGAGAATAAAAGCTCTAAAATAGTTTTACATCAAAAAAAATCGTTCACAAAAAGGTAAAGGACATAGCGACATACCGCCTTTTAAATTCTCTCAACATTGCATAGTTGCATTTATCTCTTTCCCGTTGCAAGTGCATATCCCAACGAAATTGAACGTCAAAAATGTGTAATCAAGTAGTTTTAATATTTCCAACATAACACAACTAAAAAATAAAAATAAAAATAAAAAACACTCATACACCCAGGTGACCGAACAATAAAAAAGAGTAAAGAGGATTTGCTTCAGTATAGAAATGCAATTCTGGTCTAAAAGGACATCAATGATAATTGTGATTTCGATTATAATATTACATTGAGTGCATCTTTCGGTTTCTGTGGTTTGGTGTATGTTGGAAAGTCGCCAATTTTCGAATGTGTACGAGTATGATATAATTGCAACGAATTTTCTTCAAACCAAGATAAATATCTACTCATCCTGTGGGTTGATGCTTTTATTTTTATTTTCGTTTTCGTATTCGTTTTCGTGTGAGCTGGGTGAAATCGTGTCCTGCTATTGTTGCGAAAATAAATCATCGGTTCGGTTGAATACATTTTAAGCTAGCAACTTTCCAAATGGAATCTCGAAATGGTCGGATAAGCTGCCACAAAATAAATAATAGCACACAGTAATTGGAGAAGTGGGTAACAAAAACACAAAAACAAAAAAAAAATAAAAGTGCAGTCGAAAACTGCGGCATTAATATTGACATTTAAAGGAGTGTGCATGTGTGTGATGTGTGTACCTATCATTAGCCCACTTTTGGTTGGTTGCAATAATTTGTTTGAACTTTATTTTAATAAATAATATTTGTACAGTGGACCCAAATGTTCACCCAAAACCATTGAGGTTCTAAACATGTACTTTTATGGGTATAGTATAGGAACATGAGAATATGTTGTTTTCTTATGTATTTACGTTTTACAGAAAAGTGCATTACATCATAAAAAGTCCTTTTTCATCCGTTTTTTTGTGTCAGAGCTCATATCATATGGATTCCTGTGACTGTTGATTATGTGTTTGTGACATAACCTCTCCTCTCAAACCTCTTAAATGTGTTTATTTGTGTTTTACCTTTTTTTCTTACAATAAAATAGGCTCATAAAAATAAATATGTACATGTACAAGTATATCCCTGAACTGTGAGGTTTTGTTGAAGTTGATTGACCTGCGTTGAGAAACTTTATTCCTCCGCTCCAGGTCACGTTTTGATGTAGATAGTTGATTCTTATCTAAGTGGAATTAAGTGGATTTTTTATTCTACAAAAAAATATGCTACAGAAGTATATGTAGGTAGTTGTAGTTTATAAATGCAACTATAAAACACATAATCCTGCAACTAACAAGCTAATCAACTTGATGATTTTTTTTTTTCTTTCAAACATCTGTTCAATTTATTAAATTGAATGATAACAAACTTGTTAAATAAATTTCAAGGCTGTAGAAGCACTTTCTTTGTGCTCCGATGAGTCAAGTATATTGGAGTGTTACAAATTTCATAATACATAATAAATCATGGGTTATGTTGATGACTTAATAATGCATTGGTTGAAACTGATTGAACATTGTAAATAAATCCTTTTGTGCGAACAAAAAACTATTAAGAAGAAAACTAGGACTATACTTGAATTTTACGTATGTAAGTATCAAACAAAAAATATTCTGAATCTCTTTGGTATTTACTCGTATAAGTGAACGTATTTAAAAATACTTCAATTTCTCAAATACTTTGAATTCCTTTTGTTCTTTTATTCAGATTCAAACAAAATTGAAAAGGAATTAAAGTTCACAGGAAATCGAAAGTAGTTAAGTAGTTTTGTAAGTATTTACTCTTAAGTAAAATTCAAGTACACAGTACCTCCTATTATACTTTTGCTTAAAATAAAGCTGATTTGCTATAATTGATAAGTTTATATGGAAATTTTAATTAATTATTGTGGGTTATGCATAAACAGAAATTTTGATTGAAATTCTCCAAGGTGTTTTTGAAAAAGTCAACTTCATTATATTAATTGGATCATTGAAACCATCGTTTTTAATTCAAAATTGCTTAATAATTTTTTTTAAATAAAATTGAATATTATTATAGAAAAGTCATCTTTTTAGAAACTTCAGTATTGAAGTGTTTTCATACTTTCAGTAGGGTATTCTTTACATCTGAAGATCAGACTTATACGTCTTTAACAGAATTAGAGAGAAACAGTTAATTGGTTTCTGCTATAAAGAAATGCCAAATATAATAGTTCAATGATAGTAAGACAAAATTTTAGTCTTTTTATTAATATGATGACGTTTAAGTAAGCCATTCAAGATGGGGTAAAATTTTATAAAACATAGTTCAATAGTGAATCTATACTAATATATAAAGCTGAAGAGTTTGTTTGTTTGAACGCGCTAATCTCAGGAACTCCTGGTTCGAATTTAAAAATTCTTTTTGCATTGGATAGTTTATTTATCGAGGAAGACTTTAAGCTATACAAAATTACGCTACGACCAATAGGCGAAATATAGGTCACTGGTCATTATTGGTCTTTGGTCATAAATGGTCTTTGGTCATAAATGGTCATTGGTCAATATGGGTCATTGGTCATTATTAGTCTTTGGTCATAAATGGTGTTTGGTCATAAATGGTCATTGGTCATTATTGGTCTTTGGTCATAAATGGTCTTTGGTTAATATAGGTCACTGGTCAATATAGGTCATTGGTCACCGTACCTTTGACCTTTGACCTCTGACCTTTCACCTTTGACCTCTGACCTTTGACCTTTCACCAATGACCTGTACAGGCCAATGACCAATAAACTATAATGACCAATAACCATTTATGACCAAACACCATTTATGACCAAAGACTAATAATGACCAATGACCCAAATTGACCAATGACCATTTATGACCAAAGACCAATAATGATCATTCTCCTATAATGATTCATAACCAATGACCAATGACCAAAGGAGTCTCTCATTTATCCCGATCGTGACGAACGCCATGCCATCGCCATTCAGTTGCACAAAGGATTCTGACTGTTTGGTCTGCTCCGCCGCGCCGCCGCCGCCGTCCCTCCAAGTAAGGATGGTCTGCCACGCTGTTCCTACCATAAAATGTACTACATAGAACTTTCCGAGGTGGTTCCACTGCTTTCATGCGAGCTAGGTGACCTGCCCGACGGATTCTACCGAGATTTTTTTTTCACGACACATTTGAATTCGAGGTAGATTGCGGAATCGTCCTTCCTTACATACGGGGCCATCAATTCTCCTTGAGACTTGCTTTGCGCTTAAGAGGTCAAAGTTTGCTACTATTGACCCAAGGTATTCATGCTCTATTACCTTAATTGTTTGACCAGTTGTTCTTCTCGCAGTCGAACGTCACCAAGCACTTTGTTTTTCTTTCACTAATCAGCCAGCGGGATATCGTATTAAAGAGAGAACAGAAGGCACGCACTGCATGGGATAGATTTTTGTTTTTAGACGAATTAAAGGGCTTCCGTTCCATTGTCAAAATCGGGTCGCAGAGAAAATCCGTATGTTCTTCAGCTACAATTGCTACAATAATAAATTGAGGCAGACGAAGTCGTGGGGAACAGCTAGTATCAAATAAAAGCTGAATGTAAAAAAGGGATTCAACTCTCCAAGCTATTAATATTTCAAAATTCAAATTGCACTCACACTCCCACTTGTTTTTTACACTACAGGCGTTCTACCTTTTACACCAAGTAAAAATTGCGTGCAGCGCCAGCGATACCATCTTATACAGAAACACAAATTTACACAAATATGCATTTTTTCCTAGGCTTAAATAATTTACTATTTATTTATCTTTATTGTACTGAAATGACAATCAGTTCCTGATGACATAAATATGTATTTATTACGGCTTTTGAATTTTTCAAATAAAAAAAAATATTTTATCATTTGAATCCACAAATCCGATATTTATGTGAGTCTTTCCCCAAGGAATCTCATTTAATAGAAAATGGAATCCATATTTATGTTCTCCATTTTTAGGGTTTTCTTCGAACTAAAATAAAAAGGAATATTGAATTATGTTATTACGATGATGGTTAAGTCCTTATTTGCAAGAATCAAAAGTAAGTCGTCGTATGCTTGGGCATTCAGAAGGGTCAATTTAAAAATAAGCAAAAGTCAAGAATTTCACGGTATCATTATTGTAAAGCATACAAAATTATTTCGTTAATTCCATTTACCCCGAATAAAATCTCAACTAACAATGTCCTGGACCAATTATAGCACAAGAATATTATTTGAGTTTTAATTCTCTGTCCACAGGACTACGAGTAAATTTTAAATTGTGATTGGAATAAATTATATTTCATTCGGAAGCACAAAATTATTTATTTTGTTCAATTAAAAAAGACGTTGTCGAAGCAGAAAAAGAAATAAAAGAATACTGCACCCGTATAAAAACAAAACAAAATTTTGTGTAGAGTGTAGGTAGGTATTTAGTATCCTTACTTTTTTCCTTCCTCTTTATTTTTATTTCAACAAGGTCATGAAAATTAAATTACTTACGAAATGTCAATTAAATCAGTGTGTTTAAAATGAGGGTAAGTTCATCCACAAAATGAATACAAAGTTCTCTTACTTAAAGCATTCGTATCGTATATAGATACATATACACAATGTATGTATATGTATTTAGGTTGTTTAAGGTAAATTTAATAGTGTGAACCCCATAAACAATTCAGAAGAAACCCTTTGCTAAGCATTGTATGAGTTAAATCTGTGATAATTTGTTAATACACACATTTAAAATTTAACATTAAGAAAAATGCTTAAGAAACAAAAAATCCTACCTTACTTATGTTCATTATATAATAATTTAAAGTTATTTTTAAATGTATTTCTGTTAATCTTTGTACCCACTTACTTACGAGTATTCCAGGTTTTCGTATATGTGTTTAATTTTATGTTTAACTTAAATTTAATTATTCTCTTAATGCTTTTATTAATACAAAATTTTGACAACTCTTTCCAAGAAAATTTGTACCAAAACATAGTTTTTAAGGTTTCTTCATGTCAATTTTTAAAAACAATATTTTTCAAAGATGCAGCTTCAAAATGCAACACATTTTTGAATTTGATTCAAAGGCCCCAAGGATGCAGGCCCAAGTCACAACGGCAATTTTTAATCAGCGAAAATCAGAGATTGTTAGCATCTCGAAATCGACTGTTTTTTAACTCTTCTGGACATTCTCACGATGGAATGTATCGAGCACATATGTAAATGGTATTTTTATCACTTTTTAAAAGATTTGTCTTTTCATGGTAATTTGATAAAATAAATTGAGTCAATGACAGCTAATTCCAGCAACAGTAATAGAACCGCTATCAACTGTCAACCTCTTTCGTTCTATGAATAGTCAATTAACTGTCAAAAACTGTTCTTACTTAAATACATACATATGCACACATAATTACATACATATATGTACATATATCGAACCTTCATTCCTCTATTTTAACTGATAAAATGGAATGAACTAAGAAAGTGGTACTGCTCAATTCTTCTACAACCTTTGCAAAAGAGTTAGAGAGCAATAGAATACAAAGAATGTAGATATAGGCCTAGAATTTCAAACGATTGTAATCAATTGATTGCATTCCATAATTGTCAAATGATTGACGAAAGAAAAATTTTAAATTCTAATCTTAAAGTGAATTTTTAAATTGAATTCATAAAATATTGCATTTATTTATAGATGATGGCACTCTTTTACCAGCCTGTTAAATAAAATATGACATCAGTCACGTAGCTTGTAGATCACACCACAGAATTTCACCTCTGCTACAGCGTCATGGCGCTATTAGAACAATAAAACTAAAAGGTTAACGGTTTAGAACTATCAACAAAATAACAACTCCCCCATTATGGAACAAAAAATTTCTGCTCCCACTTTTTTGTTCGATAGTAAAGTTTTGTTTTATACGAGTAAAAGCTTCTAGGGTAATCTCACTGAATCGATAAATCTAAATTACCGCAAATAACCACATAAATTGCACTGACTGCAGTTAAGCATTTGATAAAAACAAAAATTAGGTTAGGTAAAGTACAATACTATGAAGTACATTATATACAATACATACATATATGTAGTTTCATTTTGACACGCAAGCTAAAATAATGATGTTTGCAATAAAACAAAAGAAAAAATGGCCACTTGGCAGGAAGTCCTTTCGTGCACTTTATTGACCGCCATTCAGTTAAAATGACAGAAGGTGCTTATCGGTCAGCTAAACTTATAAAGAATATGTTCCTTTGTGATTGCATTTATGTATGTACATGTATTATATATACCTAATGATTATATGTAGGCATATTTTCTATATTTGCATAAAGTAAGCAATAAGCATACAAATTGGGGGCAAAACCCATCATTAATAAGTAGATTTTAATGACTCACTCAAATGGGGATACATAGATGATTTAGTGCCTTTGATTTTTTTTCCTGACTTTGATTTATTTTCGTTCTTTCATTTTTTTCCAGAACTTCCATAGTATACTCAAATGTTGCTACATTCTACAATAAAACGAGGACTCTTCATCTATCTACGCTGGATGCAAGACAATTCCACATTATTCGACAACTTCCCATAGCTGTAGATTGAACGTATACATAAATTATAAGAACAACACAGAACCAGATTAAAATCCACAATGGATTGGACATGGGCTGTTCGTGGAGTTACCCAGGAGATACCACGAAATGCCGGTCTAGAATGCCTTAACTATATGACAAATCGTCGGCGTGTCATTGAATCGATATTCGTAACGATATTATGCCTAATTGTTATGCGATGGGCCTACAGACGCATGGATTGCATCGAATTACCATCCAAACCGCATCAACCACATTCAATGATGAGGCTCTTCCTTTTGATCCTTATGAGTTTTATATTTGGCGTTGAGTTTGGATTTAAATTGGCCCGAGAATCTGTGATATTCGTTTTGAATCCATGTCATGTGCAAACGATAGTCCAAGTATGAGATTAAGATTAATCAAAAATTTATTTGTGAGGACGCAATAAATTGATAAATCTTAATTTCCTTGCAGGTTTACCTTTTGGCAGCGAAGCCGAGCAAATTAACAATAACCTTGTTTAGGATTCAAATGAATTTCTTGAATGGGCCGTTTCTGGCTTCGTTGTTTCCTGAAATCGAGAATAGAACTTATGCGTTTCAGAAGTGTACTTTCTGGATACAACATGCATTGCTGTACTTTATACCAGTGTATATTTTAAGAAGTGGTAAGTTAAAGACTGCTGTTATTTTTAAGACGAATTTAAATGAGTCCTTTCGAATTTTAGGTGCCTATAAGTCGGAGAAGTTGCTGGACATCAATTGGGCAGCAATTAGTATGGCGATAAATTTATTGTATCATTTTAATTTTCTGGCTCCAATGTCAGTGGTAAGACAATTATTCAACTTGTTTAGAAAATACGTTTTTGTTTTATTTTTTAATTTCTTTTTTACTAAATTTAAAAATACCTCGAAAACCTTTCCAAGCTCTAAAATTTAAATACAAAATCTCTGTTTTATTGGGTAAATATTATACAGATATGGAAAACATTAAATAAGGTTTCAAATATTTCATTGCATTTAGTCAACTAGTCGGCAACATTTCTCAACAGAAATTTTCGACCACTTTTGTTTTTGCCTCAAGAGCGTTAAAAACTATTAATCTTTTTAACTTCCAAACTAAGTTTTAATTTTCTCAAAAATGGTTTTCTCCATTTCTGTCACATTCTCATCCATCGTTTTATTTTATTCTATTGTTTTAAACATAATAAAAGTATAATTAATGAACAATTATAATGTTTTTATTATCATTTTACTTAATAGCTTACTGGAGTCAATCTCAACCATATGCTGTGTGCAGCCATTGCTGATCCCTTCCAAGGTGAAAACTATCGAGTATTCGCTGTGATACATCAGTCAATTTTGTGCCCTCTCCTAAATAAACTAACCTTCCTTATGTTTGCAAAATCAGACGAAAAACTTGCATATCTCAAAAAATAACACACAAGAAGTGAAAGCTCACGAGCTAACTACGAGTATAATACCGTCTACCAAAACCGATTAGTATTATTAAATAATTCAATTCGTAATTTATAGTATAGGTTATAATTAACAATAACAAAAACACCAACAATTATTAATTAATAAATAAATTATATCTGCGGTATGTAAAACATATTAAGGTCAATCTTATATAATGTGAATTAAAGAAGAACATTTTTAAGCTTGTATAATAAAAAATATTAGAATTATAATGCATAAGCCACTGTTAAATCAAATATTTGCTAAAAAAAATACACGTTTTTAATGATTTTAAAGAGAAACAACATCAAATAAAGCCTTTATATAACTCTGCCAAGATTCCAACCAAGCTAACAACCATAGTCTGCACCCGAGCACTACATCAAGTCATCAACTAGCCTACTTTTGCGGATGCTTACGGTTCTTAAGGTGTGTGGAAAACATCAATGGTTTTACCATCAACCCCTAGCTGTTTAATCAGCTTTTTGGATGGATTTTGATGAACTTGAGGCTTTGAAACAATTAAAAACCATATTCAATTTGTAACAAGCAAGTGTAGAATATTGCAAAAGCGGTTTATACATTTGGGCTGATTTAAATCAGCCCTAGTGTCTAACATATTAAATTGTACACAGTGTATAGCAGCCAGAAAATAAAATAAATTCCAACATTGTGATTGTTATAAATTTAAAACTAAACTTAAATGAATTAAAATGTAAGTAGATAAATATAAAACAATTAAACACGTACATATATAAAATAGATCAAAATACGTTGCATACAAAAACATGTATTTGACTATATAATACAACTCGGATCATGTTGGTAAACAGAGACAATGTGTATGTACATAAATCTAAAGAAAAAAAGTAAAATTTTGAATGAAAAAGAAACGCCTTAAAAACCTTTCTTGATCCATGCTTGTTTTCAATGCAATATGTGATATACAAATAAAATTATAAAAATGAATTAAAAAGTAAAAAACGTTTTAACAAAACATACCTGCAAATTTAACTGGACTTGATAAAAAATACCTTTTGGTTTCCATTTTTTTTTAAATTATTATTAATTTTTTAAATCTTTAAGCTGATAGAGGTTAAACCTCAACTGTCAAATAAATGAATATCATTTTCAAAGCAAAAACAACAACAACAAAAGACACGCTTGAGCTAATTTTTTTCTCAATTTATTTATTATGAAACCTTTGACGAAATATTTAATAAAGTGCTAGTTAAATTATACAACAAAATATAACTGGTCTTTTTATTTAAAGTTATGTGTGTATTGTGAGACAATGCAATTACATTGCAACCATAAAGGTGAGCGGTGAAGTTGGTTTTTAATAAAATCTGGCTTATCCTGATGGCAGAAAATATACATTCCAAATCTGAAATTAGGTTCGCTTTTATATTCACCATAAATATGGAGCATGGTGATGTAATCGAAAGGTTAGCATACAGCGATATTTTTTTTTATATTAGAACTTCCGGCTTAATTTATGGTTAAATATAAATGTTACTGAACAATAACTTCGGCTTATTCACAGCTAACATCAACAAGTGGAATCACGTAGCATTTTTTATAACGCCAACATGAATGCATTGTTTAATTTTAATGTTTCAAATTAAAATACATTTTTAATGCAATGGTATTCAGAGGCTGCCACAAAGGACAAAAGGAACCAATTAGTGAGCTTAAATAATAGCAACAAAAAAAACAATTGATTGATTTGATGATTAAAGATTCAAAATTTTCCCCTATTCATTATAAAATTTAAAACTTGACAACTTACACTCAAAAATTATCACCAGATAATGCTGAAGAAATTTTAACATGCTTGATTACCCAATAATAATAGTAACGATCCTATTCATCGGCCGGCAACTGTTACCTTGGAGTAACAGTGCCAATTGTATGTTTTGAAACACCCATTCACCATCAACATACATACCTGAAAATGTGCATAAAAGGAGAAAACACCTGAGATCTTACTAAGTTAAAGTAAACAACTTAGAGTAAGCACTGAAAAACGAGAACCTCATCTAGTTCCAGGCGGGTCGAAGCGTAGGAGGAAGTAAAAGCCAGACGATTATTAGTCTTACTTTTTCTTTGTTTCATATAAAGTTGTGTTGAAAGATTCACACAACAAATATATACCTATATACATTTGAATAAAACTCATGTTCTCTGCTAGTTTTTAATTTATATTTGTATTTGTGTTTTCATTTTGTTTGGTATCTTAAAAATAATTAATTAAAATATCAATCTAAAGGTTTTTTCGTAATAATTACCTTTAATTATTTTATTTTAGTTTGTTACTTTTTATGTACATACTATATATCGTGTTATTTTGTCTTCTCTCTATATATAATTAATTATTAGTTAATTTTCGTTTCTAATCAGTATTTTTTTTTTTTTTTAATTATATTTAACCAAGTTAAAAATTGAAGCAAATAAAAAAATAACAAACAAAACGTGTTCCTCAAGAGTGTTTACATTATGGACTGCAAAGGACAGTGTATTAGTTCTAACTATGTTTTATAAATACTCGTCAGCTATATATATACTTTTTGTATAGTACACAAACATTATTTTACATACATAGAATGTATGCATAAAAAATTGTCTTATGTATTTTATTACTCTTTTTTAAATTTATATAAAATTTGTATAACTACAATATTATGTAATATGTTTCGAAAAAATCAAATTTAGCATTTTTAACCAATTCCTAACATCGAAATAAAAAAAAATTGCCTTTAAGGACACAAATAAAAATTCTATAAAAATGTTTGTATATTTTTGTATATATCGGATTAAAAAGTGTTTTTCTTTTGCTGTTCAAAATAAATAAATAAAAAAATATAATGCACATCTCCAAAATAAATTCTTTAATTCTTTAAACACACAATAAGTATGTATGTAATTCAAATTTTGCTCTTTTTAACAGTTTTAATGAAATAGAAAAACAAAAAAATCAATTTTTTTCATAAAACAGAACATTATACGAACTTTAAACAAGTGTTCAAATGCTGTGAGCTAATTTATAACTACGGCAAAAGTTTTGAATACAGTGTTTTTTTTTTAAGATATGAAAGGAAACAGGAAAGATGTTTAAATAATATGATAGATAGATTAAGATTGAGAAAGTTAGGTAGGGTGAAAAAGAAATTAATTTTTAAGGAAAATATTAAGTTTTTTTTTCCTTTTTTTGATGTAATGACAATAACAATGCGATTAGTATATTTTTATTTTTGTTTTACTATTTTAAATGTATATAAATTTGCAAACATTTGCGTTGTCTCCACATTTATATTTTTTTTTGTTTAACTGTTTAATTGAACGCATATTACATCAATGTTTGCAAACACTGAGGATAGTTTGTCATCGTCTTCTCTCACTTATTCGATCGTTGTTCGATCGTTA
Organism: Scaeva pyrastri; assembly: GCA_905146935.1. Lineage (NCBI taxonomy): Eukaryota > Metazoa > Arthropoda > Insecta > Diptera > Syrphidae > Scaeva > Scaeva pyrastri. The sequence continues at coordinate 21,331,868 of LR989927.1, read as the reverse complement.
ATCTCGCATCCAACAACCCAATGCACCCATGTAATGTGCTCAGTTCACATTCAATCAATGTCGCTCTCTATGAGATCGTCATCGTCGAGATCTGCCGATTGTTCTCTGGTTCTTGACAAACCAATATTATCGCTGGTAATATATTCTTGTTCCATATATTGCATCTCGTCGTCGGAATCGCAATCAATGGGTTCACCTCGACCATAAGCTGTAGAAATAGATGGGAATAAATGTTTTAAATGATATATTAATAATATATATTATTTCACTCAACTTTGTAACGTTTTATAAAAAAAAAGAACATACCTTCTATATATTTTCCAAAATTGGGGGGAACTAACGTTTTAGCCTTTTCAATGTCTTCGTACGTGCATGTTCCCTTGTCCAGACCTAAATTGTATTGGAGAATATTTTTGTAAGCCAAAGATGAGCCTTATTTTAAAATCATTTTACCTAGTAGCAAACCCATTTGCTTCAAAACTTCTGCGTCATCATGCATTTCAAACTTATCATTGAATTTAAATATATACTCAGATCTATAAAATTGAAAAACTAATTTAAAAAACCACAAAACCAAGAAGCTCGAAGTAAATAACATACTTGTCATTTGTAACGCTGCAATTGATCTTCGTAGATTTGTGCGTGTTTACAATTATGAAAGGCAATTGAATTGAGGAATTCGGTGTTGGAATGATACCTTGCCGTTCAGCCTCTTTATTGCGTTCCATAAGACTTTTAAACGAAACCTGTTGCAGTAATAACTCACGCAGTTGTTGCTGTTTGGCTTCGATTCGTTCTCTCCTCTTTGCGTTCTCTTGTTCTAACGCTGAATATTGCTATTTGTATACAAAAATTTGGAATTAAAATTGATCAATAATAATTATGTTTATAAAAACAATAATAACAAACCTCAACAGAGTTTTTGGGCAAACCAATCCAACGTATTTCTTTTTTATCTTTCGCAATAATATCCATTGCCATCAGTACATTTAAGGCATCGTACACCCGACGTCGGATGTTCTTCTGATCACAGTTTGTCGATTCGTTGGTTTGATTTTGAACCTCTTCGGCCACAAGTTCATCAGCTACTTCATTATAGGTTGTAGTACCCTTCTCTTTGACCTTTTCACAAACCTTCATTGAGAAATGCTTTAAACCTTTACCAGTTTTTTCTGGTTTTCGTTTTCTTTGTACTGACTGTGCGCTCGTATGACTAATAATAATAATTAATAATAATAATAATTGTATTAAATTTTACCATGATTTCATTCGATTTCAAAATTAACTTACGCTTTTGATTTATAATTTGTGGGTTGACTACTATTAACAATGTATTTTGGAGCCTTTCTTTCGGTTTTGATGACAGTTTGCTGAAATTATACAAAATAGCACGTGAGTTATAATGAAAATGGTATTTGTGATACATTTACGGTCAGATTTTAAATATGAGGAAGTTCTAAATAAAATTATTGAGATTTGTAATCCTAAACACCTTGAATAATCTACGTAACCCGTTTCGTTTTGGCCCTGAATTTTAAAATCTATTGCATCAAATTCATTGTGTAATACATATATGTATGTACATTTTGCTATTCATCAAAGACAAATTTAATTAAGGCGTTGCGATAAGGAAGTTGATAAATGACACTATTGAACAACTTAAACCAAAAAATGTAGCTTAAAACCATTTTCATTAAATAAAGTACTTTTATTTTGAAATGTTGTTATGTCTTTTAAATTTCAGTTGTTGGCCCAAAACAAATTTTAATAATGAAACTTTGAACTCTGAAATCTCAAAAGTACATACATATGTATATAAACGTCACTTAATCTTCTTTTCACTTGACGCTTCAAATACATATTTATGATTTTTTTATCAAACCCTGCCATTAACATTATATACATATACATATATATAATTTCGACAAATTATGGTTTTACCAATTATGAATTCGGTGAGCCAGACCAACCCAATTGAATTTAAGAATGTTATTTAAAATCTACAAGACATTTTTTACTCGTTACACCTAGCTTTGCACTCAAGCTGATTTAGTCAATTTTACAAAAATATACGCATCTTTGTTTTGGTCTCAACATTACCATTATTTTTGTTACTTCACTACGTTTTAAATTTAATCAGTGCAGTTCAGAGGATTCCTGGTGTGTTATAACCAAGTGCTGAATATTATTTTTTTTTTTTTAAGGACATCGGTCATTCCCTTGAAGTGAGTTTAATAATATCAAACCGTTTCAACAAACAGGCATTGTGACTAGAGCATGCAAAAGCAAAATTTGTATAGCATTTCTATGCACCTGACAAGGAAAAGAAGGACATATTCGACTTACAAATAAAAAAAAATTGCAATCATCTTCGTTCAAATTTAACAGAACACAGAGATAGCCCTAAATCTATATCACAAAGGTTATTGCTCTGACTTAGACTTTTTGGAATAATTTCCAGCGTCCAATTTACCCAAATCCTCAAGTACATAACTTTAAGTATAACATATAGTTCTGAAATTATTTTTTAACATACCGTATGTGGGGCCTCGTATTTTATTATAGAATTTGTCTCATACTTTATTGTTGGTGTTTGCCGGTCGGAAGTCCCTTGTGCTGTTATCACTGTGTATGTCAATTCATCTAATAAAATAAATCAATTTTTAACCAACTGCGATGCCCATTGAAGAACTTAGAAACTTACTATCCGCAGGTTGTGTGTAGTTGTTGTGATGCATTTTAACAAAATGTGACTGATTCGACCCGTCCTTTAAGAAAACCAAAAAAATATTTTATTTTCAATGATAACACTACCAAAAAACCTGATTAGGTTTTTTTTTTTTTTTGTTCATCAAAAAGAACACAAAATGAAGAAGAGAAAAACTCGTCTCAATAATAATTTTAGAGAGAAAAAAGACACATACCAGCTGGGTGTAGCCTCCTCCCATGCTGGAACCCAGGTTCGAGTACACAGCACCGCTGGGACTCATCGAATCATGCTCCTGCTTAATTTCAACATTCTTCAGAATTTTCAGAAATTTTCCTAAAATAATTTTTAGCGTGCAATAACATGGAAATTAAAAAATCAGATATCAACACCCCGCAATGATAGCTTTCAAATGAAGTCCCCTTCGCTTTTCGAAAGGACTCATCAGAAAATAAATGTGATTTGCCCATGCCTTTCCATCAATAAAGATGGACATTAGAAAAAAAGCGCCATAACAATATTCCGATTGCAGGAAAAAAAATTGCTTATGTGGATGGCCAGTAGATATTTTTATGCTGACGCACAATGTTCAATAATTTTTTTTTTACTAAAAAATGGTCAGGAAAATCACACCAAGCACCTTCATGCGGGAATCGGCGACTTACCATGTTCGTCTTGGACAAAATAATTTACTTCATCTGCCCCCGAATGTGCCATAACAATTTTCCCAACTCTCGGTTTTAATTTGTGCCGCCCGAATTTCTTCAGAGCAGAGAAGGCTTTTCGAAAGCGTAGATGAATAAAAAAAAAACACCTTACCGCCACCGCCGCCGCCGACGAAGTCTCAAAATTCTTCAGTCCACTTGGTTAAATTCTTTCTAATTCAATCTTGGGAATATGGACCCAAGCAATGATCTTGAAATTTAATACAAATCATTCATAAAGGGGGCAAAAATTAAAATTTACAAAAAGCGAAAAAATCAAAATTAAAGAGAAAAACCAAAAAAAAAAAGACGACAAGAGCCCACCACACAGCGCGTTTAAGTCAAAATGGCGAGGAATAAAAATTGTGAACATTCAATTTTTAGCACACGTATTTCACACACTAGATGGAATCAAATTTTTGTCAAAATTTTTTGAAAATATTGAGGAAAAATTCAAGATTCCATTGAGGTAAGTTTTATTGAGATAGCTTGAGAAATGGCTAAGTTATTTGGGTGTGAAATTTTGTAATTTTAATGCAAAAGCAGTAACTTTTGGTGCAAGCAGCTGATTCGATTTTGTAGGCGAATGTCGAAGCGCGCGCCAAACGACGAAAACACGCATCACATACTGTGAAGTGAGACCGCTATCAGCCGGAGTGAAGTGAAGTTGGTAGAGGTACATTGTGTTGACTTCAATTGATATGTAGATGGCGTGCAAATTGAAAGTGAATTTCTAAGTGATTTATGGCAAACAAATTATGCAAATGTTATTATTATTGATAAAAATGAATGCATTTTTTGTTAAAATGTGAAATTTTGGTCGAACAACTTGTATTTTTAAATAAAAAGTTGACAAAAATTATTTTAGCGAATGCACAACCCAGTGATGAGTTTTGAAGTGAATCGAACTTCGGGTGTATTGATTATGACGTTGTAAGCTGCTGTCAGCTGGTATGTTTACAAATTCAACACTAGTTGTTGTTGTGATAGAGGTGATTCCGGTTTGTATCATATGATTCTGTTTAAAAAAAAGGCGTTGTGTATATTTTTTAAAGCATGTGAAATATACGGTGAAACTTAAAATCGCAAAAAAGGGACAACAAACGATTTTAGAAAATTGTCAATCTACGGAAATTCAATTTAAAGAATATTTATTTGTTTTTAAATTAAAGAGAACAGTATACCTAGCATGATTTTTTAGAAATAGAAAGATTTTATCTACATAGATTACAGAATCCACAAAAATAATTTTTAGATGGATTTTTTCTATAGTAAAAATGTGAAAACTGACAGCCTATTCTCGAATCTATGTGAATATTACAGTTGTATCCTTAGCACCTCTTTGTATTTTGGTTTTATCTGTTTTGATGCATTAAGTTAATAACCCAAAACTTGATTTTAAATACAAATTAATATTGGGGTTTAAATGAGTTCAGTTGAAAAACATAATAATCAATTCGAGTACTAGGTCCAGAATTGTATCCGTTATTCTTTTTATTATTGCAGACCTTTAATTAGGCTAACTTTTATCAGATGTTCAAAAATTTTATTTCTGTGAAAGAAGTTACAATTCTTGTGTAGAATGCGTAAGCGTTCACAAAATCAAAGATTTCTTTTCATTATTTGTCAAAACAATAAAAGAAAATTTTCACGGTTTTATATTTAGAAACATATAATTGATAAAATTTTATTTTTAATGTTGCTTATTAAAAAAAATCGTATCAAAATTTAAGCATACAAGTTAAAAGCTTAATTAGTAGGTAATAAAGCAGTGTATTCAAGATTTAAGAGAAAAAAAATCAAGAAATCGATAGGTATAATTTTTAAAAAATTATGACAAGTTATAGTTTTCTTCCACCACTATTCATTTATTCGCATTTTGCACATGCTGAGCGAACATGGTTCAATATAATTTGATTTATTCTTCAGTCTAATTAATTAAACAATGATTCAACAACGATTTAAACATATTTCACACAACATTGATAACATTGATTGTGCAACTGGATCTTAGTTTTGTTTTTTAATTTTCCTCAGAAGTCTACATCCACAAGTATAAATTTTGTCTGCATTTAAAAAATTAAATTTTTGAAGCTGAAAAACAAACTCGGAAAATCATTCACTTAGGCTATATTTTTCAATGACGTTATACAAAAAATTTAACGTGAAATAAGCATTCTATGGATCAGATTATTACTTTTTGAATTCGTAAACTTTACATCGCGAAGTTTTGTATTAAATTCTTCTTTCAAATATTCTTTTGTGTATGTATTTTCAAAAATACTAAAAAACATATCCATTTTTAACGGATTTGTCAAAAAAGGCAAGTTTTTAATTGTATTTTCTCTGCTCTTTACATTACACATTTACGTTCACATAACATGTTAGAAAGAAGCATAAAGAAGAAAATTTATTTAAAATTTTAATACTTTTATAACTTAAGATACGCTAATCTGATAAAGGTCTGCTTTATTTCCCTCAATCGCAAGATTGCAAACATAACCACAAAATCTTAACTGGAATGTTCTGTTCAATATATTCGTTTTGTTTTTTGGAATGATGTAAGACATTCATTTGTTGTTTGTGAAAATTATTCTAGTTCAACTTTTATTTTTCACTATTAGTGTGTGTATACCCCAAAGTTTGTATTTTGTAATCTTTCGTTAAAAAAAAAAAAAGTCATCCACTTCAGGCTTGACGTTTATCTTGCGACATTTGTATTTTGATTGCAAAATAGAAAGAAAAAGTTGTTCTTTCTTTTTTTTATCTAATAACGCTTCTCTAGTTAATTTCCCAATAAACTTTGATGAAAAATGGAACTTCGAAGGCATATCTAAAAATTCATTAAATTACTTAGTCTAAAGTTATCCCCAATTAAGAGAAACAATTGAAAGTTATTCGAAAAAACATTGTGAGAACGCTTTGCTTTTGACGACGTACGCACAAAATAATTTTGCAATTTTCTTGGTCTGTGAAAATAGCTAGCTACATAAACTGAAGAGATAGACGAATTTATTTTTCAATTGAATTGAATTTGTGTGGCAGATCTTGGGAAATATGGGAGACTCAATTGCAGCCACAGTTAATGATCATGTTTTAGAAGCTATATTCTCATATTTAAGCCTGAGCGACTTAAGGAATTGTTCACTGGTCTGCAAGACATGGTGTCGCTTCCTCAATGACGAAAACAATGATGTCTGGCGAACACACTGCATAAGGTCAGTACCCGAGGAGGCACTCAAATCAGATGTCTTGTCTTCTCTGCCCTCCTTTAAGTCAAAATTAAGAGCATTCTATTACGCCTGGAATCCAAACGACTGTTCTAGGAATGTATATATCAAACCAAATGGATTTACACTGCATCGGTAGGTTTATCTATCTCCTTATATGTACCTTAAAAAATAAAAATGAAACAAAATATAATTTGTATATGCATACTAATTTGGGGAAATTGAATATTATTTTAGTAACCCAGTTGCACAGAGTACGGACGCAGCGAGAAGTAAAATAGGATTCCAACAAGGTAGACACGCCTGGGAAGTCATATGGGAAGGTCCACTTGGGACAGTGGCAGTCATTGGTATTTCAACAAAAGAAGCAGCCCTACAATGCCACGGCTATGTGGCATTATTAGGAGCAGACGACCAAAGTTGGGGGTGGAATCTCGTAGATAACCATTTACTCCACAATGGAGATGCACAGGGCAATTATCCCCTGTTGAATAATGCGCCAAAGTATCAGGTTAGTAAAATTAAACACTTTTTCTAAATAATTTTGTATGCAAAGTGATTTTCGTAAGACTCATCTAAACACAAGAATTCGGAGGTAATAAGATTAATAATTTATTTTTACACTTCTCATAGGTAGGTGAACGAATTCGAGTCATACTGGACTGTGATGACAACACTCTTTCGTTTGAAAAAAATTACGAATTTTTAGGAGTAGCGTTTAGAGGTAAGTTCTTTCAACATTAAATTGAAACCGTGTCAACCTGCTCTTAACTCTTCTGACAAATCACACTTTAACTCCAGGTTTGCCGGACAAAAAACTTTTTCCTACTGTTTCAGCGGTATACGGTAATACGGAAGTGTCCATGGTGTATCTGGGTTCACCATTAGACGGTTAAAAAAAAAATGCAATAGGTCTATAGGCATGCAGTAGCATGCAACATTTTTTTTGCTACTCGCGTATTTGCCCCGGTCACATAACGACTTGATATTTTTAAATTAAAACAAAAAAATAATTAAAAACTGCAAGGCAAATGCAAATAAAACAACATAACACAACCTTTAACATACATGATATATTTTATATACACAATTGCAGAAAAATAATTAAAAAGTAGAATAATTATTATTTAGTTTATATTTTTTTAATTTTAATTGGCAACAAAACAAACAAAAAAACAGTGCATTACGAACCATGTAAAATTTTAAGTTTTTAAGTAATTTAAGCTCTCAATTAATATAAATAACTATTTAGGAACCTAGTATTTTGTTTCGTAGGATAATTATTTTTGTTTACAAAATGCCCTTCTCGTCTTATACATACATATATCGATTGTTTATTTACATCAAATATTTGAATTCCATCACTTTTTTAACACATAGTCGTACGCCTAATTAATTTATAGAAATAAAGATAGAAGAGTTGTCGTTTTTTATGTTGTCTGTATACTGGTGCTAGTCAATACATAAAATCACCCCCTCCAAATAAGAACAAAAATATTATAAATGAGAAAAATCATGATTTTGTACAAAAAGTGTATTTTATTCAAATTAATTTTAAAATTACATACATCAAATAAAAATCACCATAACATTTGCATTTGTTTTTTTTTCTTAACTTGGACTTCTTAAGGATTAAGAGTTAATTCATCGTCGTCGTCGAATAGGTCTTCGAAGTCGTTGTAGAAATCGGCATGAACGTGCTTCTCGTTTGTGGCCAGGTCCATAAGAATTCCCGAAGAACTCCCCGACTAGAAAGAATATTTCATTTTTGTTAATTAGAAAAGGAAGAATTTACATTTATGTATATTGAATGTATGGAAACCAACTTCTTCGAGATCCATAAAACCAGCTCCCTCTGGAAACATTTCATCTGCCGCCAGGGTGGGTTTCATGTCTTTAATTGTTGAATCCGTTTTGAATAGTTTTAAATAAATAAGGCGGAAATTGAAATTATTGTTTTTTATATTTTTTCAGAAATCTGGCAAACAGCGCGAAGTTTGCGAATTTTCTTTTGTTTGTTAACAGTTTTACTGAATTGAATGCAAGATTTTGACACTGACAGTTGCCAAAAATACAGGGATGTCGAGCTTTTCTATTTTCATTAGAAGTGTGGGGCGTTGATCGATAAATAAAAAACGTAGTTCACTACATATTGACTTCTTCGTTATGAATGAAGTACAAACTTTTTATTAATCCTCAAAATCCTCTTAAATAACTTTTTCTTTTAGTGTGCACGTTATCTATCAAAAAGTACATATTTCTTGTTGTGCTCACGAAGGCGGGACTAATTTTAAAAGGTGGAATATTTGGAAAAATTGACAAAGTGAAAATAATTCAAGCATTGTTTGTGTACTTTATCAGCTCGTGCTGATAATATATTATTTCATACATTTATTGATGGACTAATAAATGATAATATATTAAAATGATGCTTTGACCCCTTTCAAAAATTTAAGTTAATAGTAAAGAAAAGCTTATTTTTCCTCTGGTTCGTTTTTAATATTGATAATTTAATTTGAATGTAGCATTTTAATAAATGTTCAGCAAAATGTACAAGTAAAGATAGTCCTTAAAGTCCAATAAATATTGATTGCTTTGATTGTTTAAATTTTGTTTGCAACTTCAAATAATAATTTATAAGAATAATGCCCACATCAGCAAAACTGTCATTTCAATGTCAAATAAAACCCGGCCGTCAATGACAAAAAATAAAAATATTCCACCGTGTAAAAAGAGAACCAGAAGTTGTGTTGTATTCATATTATTAATTTTCACAAATTTCCTTTAGAAATTAAACTAAAAAAATGGTCCGTGTAGGTCTGCAAATAAACGCCACTCTAGAAAATGTAGATGAACTAGAAACATGCCATCCCAACTATTCGTTTTTCCTCAAAATCAAATGCACCAATTGTGGTGAGGAATCGGACAAATGGCATGATATCACTGAATCCGAACGAACTCAGCAGGACTCCCGCAATCCTGATGGCTTTAATTTCTACATGAAATGCAAAATGTGTTCGCGAGAGAATACAATTGATGTTGTGGAAAAAACAAATGGTAAGTGCGTTGATATTTCTAAAATAGAATCAACTTTAACGTAAATCTTTGAATTTTAAGTGAAATACACACAAGAAGATTCCGGCAAATACAAGACCATTGTCATCTTTGACTGTCGTGGCTCTGAACCTACTGCATTTTCTCCTCGCATCGGTTGGATTGTAAGATCTTCGGAAAATGGGCAAACATTCGAGGACGTTGATCTCTCCGAGGACGATTGGGTCGAATACGACCAGAAAAACAACAACTCTGTTGGCATTTACGAATTTTCATCACAATTTATCAAATTAAAAAAATAAAACCAAACAAAATAGCATTGTTATAAATTATGTTTTAATTTTATTAAAAAATATTAAAACCATTTTGTCTGTTTCTTCTTCTCTTCTTAAAAACTATGTGTAATAAAAAAAACTAAACGAAACATTTTTTAGTTACATTTATCAGCAACTATTGGGAACCTAACTACCCTAATTTCATTACCATAATCACATATTACTGAATTACAAGCTAACATCATTATTTTTGGACATAATTGAGAATTTGAACAGTCTAGCTTAACTTCCCTCGCTGGTTCACCAGTTCGGACATCCCATACAATGAGAGAACCTGGAAAAATATAAAAAATATGACATGAAGTTATTCAATTTCAAAATTCGACACAATATAAGTGTTCAAATATAACTTACCCAATTTACTCGTGACCAAGAGTGACGGCGTCAACATTAATAAATTAGAATATGCATTCGATATATTTATGGTATTGAGAAGATTCCCCTGGAATCGTTCCCAAACACGAATCCGTTCGTCTGTGCCAAGCGATAATACATAGCTAGGCGCACAAGCTAAACAGCTTATAGAGCCATCGTGCGCTTGAATGTTGTACATACAAGTACCCGTAAAGAGATCCCAAACACAAAGAAGACCATCTTGCGAACCAGATCCCCCTGTTCCTGGTTGCCATCGGTCTACAAAAAGGCACGTTATTGGTCCACAATGACCATGCAATGTATACTCCACATCGGAGTTTTCTAAACTAAAAACCTACATAGATACAAAAATTTTGTGTAAGAATTAATTCTTTTTCGTAATCAATCGCAGATTTAACTAACTTTTAAAGTATGATCTTGACTTCCTGTAAAGACCAAACCATTAATGACCTCCATACAAGTTATGGGTTGCTGGTGTGCCAGCCGCACCCCATCTAAGGTGCATTTCATTTCTTCACGTGTGGCCTTTTGTAGTTCATGTTCACGTTGCATTAATCCAATGCTGCCCGTAGAACCGGTACGAACGTGTGCTGTATCAATAAAAAAAAAATACATATATGTATATGATGATAAAGCAATGAGTATCATTTATGTTATAAAATTTATCTTGTCTTACTTCTTCGATAGGCTGACGTGAATCCCCAGTCTATTTGTTTACCTTTGTAGTAGGTTTCGAGACGATAAAAATCAATACGACCGCATAGTCTGGCCACAACTACACGGTCGCCGCTCAGGTGAATGTGAGTAATACCTTGACTGCGTTTAGATTCTTCTTGATAGGCACACTGAAAATATAACCGTATTTTACTAAAACAACAAACTTGATCTAAAAGCCAAATATAGCAAAAATGGACTGATTAAACAAAACACTTTTTTTTATGTCCAACTGAGCGAATTCTTTAGATGTTGTAGCGACATCGCTTTTATTAAATAAAAAATACATAACAACTTTTCTTGATACTTTTTGTTTTTTGCACATTCTTTTTTGAAAAATCGAAAATGCAATTTGAGTTTCCAACACATTACAATCAGTAGACAAATCGAATGCCACCATCATCGTCTACGCTATTTTAATATTTTACGTACATTTGGCGAGATAACCACCTCAATCAACAAATTAAAAATACCCTTAATCGAGCAGATTAAAGTAAAGCTTAACGCCACTACGGATCAGTGACAATGTAACATGGAAAAGTACTATCATTCCTAAGCAGTTTATTTATATACCTAGGTTTTTTTCAAATTCAAGGTCAAGTTTCTATGATTTGAGAAGATTGAATTTTGAGAAAGATAAGAAAACAAAATCTCACGCGTTCCTCTAAAAAAAGATTAAAAAATAAAATATTATAATCAGTTGAAAGTCGAAACAAATGGTGGCCACACTTGACAATATGAGAGTGATACCTATACCTACCACAAATAGTAATAAAAATTATAATAATAACATCACACACGCGAATATGTTTTTTTTTTTGCTTTGCCTTACTCATATTTTGTGTGGCAATCAATGAGGTACATAAATTCGCATTGCGAAAAAAAATAATATGTTAATAGATAGTGCTGCCTTGAGAAACTGACCTAATCACGAATAACGTGAATGCTGTTATTGAGGGACAAGGATAATAATATCTTTTAAAAACAATAAGAACAACATTATCTTTTTTTAGACAGTTGTAGTTGTAGCGCATCACTATTTATATTTATTTTTTGTTTATTGTTCAATAAAAATCGAACTTACCTTTAACCAACCAGCTGGGGACTCCCAGAGCTCAATCCGCCCATTAGCGCAACCAACAGCAATTAAATTGTCCAAATAATCCAAACACCAAACCGGCGATGCATTGAATCGCTTCTTAACAACTTGTCCATCGTCCAATGTCTTTGAGATTTGCATTTCAGCTCGACTAATGGTCGTCAGGTTTTCACCACTTTTTGCATCCCAAACTTTAATTTGTCCCTTCAGACAGCAACTTACAATATTGACGCCATCCGATGCGAGACACTCAATTTTATGCGTATGACCGGCAATTTGTGTGGGTACACCTTCTAGAATTTGTTCGGTTTTATGCGACACCTCAGACTCGTTCCAACTCGAACGCCATTCGGCATAGTTTCGAGTGCAGATACAACGATAGAAAACCACCATTGTATAGCATAGAACAAAAACACTCACTGCACATAGAAGAATGGCAAAGAAGATTTCCATGGGGCTCTTGGGAAACAATGGTGTTCCGCCGGGTGTGATTAGAGGAGATTCCCTGTTTTCGTCATCGCTGAAATCCAATGGATCTAGAGCAGCTGCTAACGCCTTCCATTGAAAGTTCTGGATGAGTTTCTCTTGAGGATTTCGAACGAGTTTGGCTGCATCGGGCTTGATGGCGTGTGAGAGTTTTATAGTTGGCAATATGGTCACGTATCGCCCGCTTAGTGAAACGTTGTATTGCTTCATTATGGTGGACCAATGAAAGTTTGAGAGGAAGTAATTCAACTCGAAGTCCGGGTACTGCAACTTTCTCATTTGTTCTGTCACATTTATGATGCCATCGAAGTACGTTTCGGTGTTCTTCTCCTCATTCACAGGACTATTGCTTCTTGGTAGGGGAAGATTCGAAAAGAAGCTCGAGCTCCTTACAGCGTCCATTGCTCGACTGAAATCTTCGTGATTAAAACTTGTCCGATTGGTATCCATGACGAAGAAATTCTCCAAAAATCCAGAATTATAAACAATTGATCCTATCCAAACACTCATCCAAACCATGAAGGCGCGTTGAAAGAAGCGAGTTCTAGCCCAAAAATTCACAAGCTTCAGACGCTTGGGAATTTTTTGTTCATTCGATACGATTGTGGGGCGTTTGGGTAAGTCACTTTCGTTAAAAGACAATTTTGGATGCGACAAGGAACGATGGAAAACATTGCTGGGATGACTAGATGTATTCGAGAAGAAGCGAAATTCATTACGTTTGCTGTCAACCGAATAGCTCAGCATCATCTTTGGCATATGCTTCGCTTCCATTGTGTACTCAATGCGTTTGATGTTCATTGCAAGAATGGTTGAGAACAAAAGCATTTGCAAGAGAAAATCTGACAGCAATCCAACAATTGCAAATACACAAAATTCTTGAATAACCGGGACAAATGTCGCCAGACCAATAGTCAATATGGTGATTTCTGTGAGTAGAGTCTTCGAAATATGCCAGCCTTCTTTGCTGAGAGCTTGAGCAACTCGTATTTTCACATCGAATGTTTCATCCGTGGACACTACACTCTTCGTTATGACTAGACAATTCTCCAAACCAATTAGTATGACAAGATATGGAAATATATCCTTCGACTGTAAGCTTATAGTTAATCCAAAGAAGAAACACAACCCCAGCGACATCATGAGGCTTCCCAGCACAGTAACCACAGAGCACAAAGCCAGAACTAGTCTTGACCGTATCACATCAATTTTTCGGACGGAAAAGTATATGTAAGTGAAGAGTAGCACGAATGCTGTGCACAATGGTACAAATTCGAAGATCTTAAATTCTCCCGGATAGAAAATGTACATTATAGAAGATTTATCTTCCGAGCTTTCGGTATTTTGGTACATTGTATACATGGTAGTGAGTTTGTTTTTAAGTGATTTTAGGAACTCTTTGTCGTTATTCTTTAGGATAAGCGTTATGGCATATTGTATGACTCGTGATCTAGAACGCAAAGGGTATCTTTTGAAGCCGGTATCTTGCATTGGTAGTCCGAAGAGCATTTCTGCTGTTGATACTTTAGATTTTTGTAGATTCTGTAAAGACAAACCAATATTTAAAAATAAATTAAAAAGACAAATATCGATATGAAATGAGTTTGAAAATTAAATGGAAATTGGATGGAAAGTTAGGATGAGGAATAAGGTCACTCAGATCTTCATGGGAAAAGGCATAATAAGAATTATATCAACATTAAAAAAATTGTGTAAGAGAAACGTTTTTCCAAGTTTTTATACTATGTACTCACCTGGAATTGAATGAGAGTAATGACATTCAATATAACCTAAAGTGATCTTTGGCATGTACATAACTTTTCATATTTTCTCTTTATTAGAAGTCATAAGAAACAGAAATATTGCGAAGTAAAAAGTTTCCTATTTTACACGTTTAAATAACGTAGGTTCAAAGATTAACAATTATTTTTTTTTTTTATGTTTCTTACAACTTTTGCGTTTTTTATTATTATAAATTTATTTTATGAGAATATGTAAGATAAGAAGAGATGATATCTTACAGGGCTCATTTGTTTGAAACTATAACGCATGACAAAGTATGTTAATCTTTTCTGAATGGGAATACCAAAACTGAACAATGCATACATTAAGTGCAAAATAAAATTCTCCTTTATTTTATAGCCCAACCCAAAACTTGAACATTCCTTTTTTATTTTTTATTAAGGAATGCTTAGGACGCCTATTTGTCTTCATATCAAAGTCAAAATGTTCTCAAAAATATAATTGAATGATTTAATAGTTGATATGAACATAATTGGTTCCTTAAGCCTCGTGTGTTTTTTTTTTCTTACCTATCTTACCTATTGAATATTATTAGTCATGTCAATCATAAGAAACTCTAAATCCGGTGTCTGTTTATGTGTAGTGGTAGGAATTTGGAATCTTTATCAAGATCTTGAATTTATTGTTAAATACTGGGTACTCACGCTAAGAGCTCGTGAATAATTGTTGTGGTCAAATTGAATAACAACTATCAGCTTTATCAGCAAAAAGAGATCACCCAAAACAACCCAAACAATACAAAAAAAAAATAATAATAATAATAAGGCCTCACTAGACGGCTTTTTGTGCGTGGACATAAACAAATTCTGGAATTCTGTTTGAATCACAGATAGATAACACCCAATAACATATATACTATATACTCCTATGAACATCCCATTATTCACTTTCATTTGAAGAAAAAAAAGTGATAAAATCTCGACACAAACGCATTATAAGGCGAGCAATCAGAGTAAAAATTCAATTGAGATGCTGCCTCCTCCCACTTTCTCCCGTTTTTATAATAAAAAAAGAACTAATTTAAATGCTCGCCTAATTGAATTACAATGAAGACGACAAAAAATAAAGGAGGAAAAAAAACTACCTAGTATAGAAACCACTTACATGATATTGAAAGACCGTATTCAATATATTAGTATCCTTAGTGAAGTTGTGTATGTTTTGTCCCCACAAATTAGCCGGCGACAAAACCAGACAATTGTATTCGGGGAATAATTGTTCGTTCTGTGCACGCCGCTTCACATTCTCAACATGTAGACAAAAGTGGTCGAGGGTTTTTTTGCTAAAAAATTATATGTAAAATTAAACAATTATATATGTATTTCATGTTTTAAAGAGTTATGTGCACGTCTATGTATACATACCTTTCTTCTGACTCATGGTTCCGTACTACTTCAAGCAGTTTAAATACTTCGTAAAGCGGCGCTCGAAAGGCATCCATTAATTGCATATCGTCTGTCCACGGAAACACGCTAGTGCGTAGGGCTATTTGTTGCACATAAAGCATGGGGCTGCTTTGTGCCCAGGGGAAGGGTGGGTCATATGATATATTATTCACATTGAATATGTTATTCACAAGTGAGTAATTTTTGTCGCCTTCGCCAAAGAGATTACTGTATTTACCCTCGAATGGCAGGACGATTTTTGTAGGTATGGTCCCTGGCAGAGGGATGTTTATAAGAGGATAGCTGAAAAATAAATAAATTCTATTTGATAAAATTTATTTTTTGAAGGTAAAAGTATAAAAAGGTGAAGTTAAGGGTATTGGTAAAACAAACTTGACTTTAATTTAAAAATAAACACTTCTTAATATTCCAATTGAAGATTACTGAATATAATTAAAAATAAAACAATTAAAAACATTTACATAGGTACATGTTAACGTGTCGATGGTCATTGAACTTTCGACCTTGAATGTTGCCTATAAACTAACATTTCCACTTTTGCCTATTTTTTTCCAAACTTGCTTTAAATAAATTACAAAACATAAACATACATACATATATATGTACATACATACATACATAAATGTGTTCAATGAGACTTTTCGTTGAAATGTTTTTTTTTTTTTTTATGAAACTTCAAGTACCTATCTACGAATCTACCTTTCCTAGAAACTATTATGTACTTTGGTTTAACACATGTATAAACTTTGAAAAGATGTAGACAACAATAAATTTAAGTATTTTATATATCAGAAGGTAAATCTAAGTCAAAGTTACAGATTATAAAATCAAACATGTTATAAACTACTTTGTCGAGGGAAAAAAATGTGATCAACAATAAATAAATATAATCTAGCGGTATAAAAAGCAGTTTTAATATGCAACAAGTTTTAAAAGTTCAGACCAATTTAATTGTTGGATAGTAATTGCATTGTAAGTGCTTTGAATTTCTATTTTAATGTTATTTGGAACTAGCTGATGAGTTTTATCGATCGAAAAGTAGAAGTATTTGCGTAAATTTAGGGTCAATTACAGAGCTTTTTTTGAATTAGAACTAATTTGGCATTAGTTTCAATATTAAAATTAATATTTGTGTGGTTTCTAAATTCTGTAAATTAATGTCTTCAGGCTGATTTGTGCATTTTTGCATAATCGAAAGAACTACAAACTTCGAAAGTAAGTATCAATACATTTCAAAGCAAACACAAACACATAGCAATTTAAAATCTTAGAAAAATATGAAATGAAAAAGCATCGCAATTTGTCCAAGACTAAAAATACCTGATTTTGAGAATAAATTCCATATATGTATTTATGTACATGGAATAGCTTATGGAATTGTTTTTGGATCAAAAAACGTGGATTTTGGGCAGTATTCATGAATACTAAGGCAATGTTTATGTTGTTCAGTATTTACATTTTTTACATAACATAGTTTAATCATTTTAAATTATTAGTTAGTCTCAAAATGTTTGACAAGTTGGAATTATTGTAGACATAGAAGCTTCACATTATTATAATAAAAATTAGAACATTTTTGGTTTTAGTTTAAGACAGGTTTTTTCATTTCAGCATTCAAGTTATCAATATTTTTGCCCACACATTGTCCAAATTTAGTATCAAAAAATTACGTTATAATTTTAACCACTTACAAAATTTGTTTTGTTATGGACACTAAATGAATATTTTAAGAGAAATAATATTATTAAAGAAACTCACGTCAAAAATTTTGATTCTTCAAAAAATTGTGGACAGATTGCAATACCTACATATATTGACACGGAAATTTTAATTGTAAAGGCATAGGTTCGCAAATATGTTGATAATTGCTTTTTTATAAAAATGAACGATATTTGTCAGTACTTTTAGGTAAGTACAAAGTTGAAATCTTATCTACCTATGTATATATAGGTAAGGTAGCTACCTAGACTTTGATAGATAATACCTAACTGAATGTTTAGATTGAATAAAACATTACTATTTATCTGTCTTACTTACTTTTTTGATAAAAATACATAAATTGTAGTACCTTAATGACAAAGATGCACACTCAGGTGCAATTGTTGAGTTGAAAAATACTAACAAACATATTTTATTTGATCAGCAGAAAAAACAAGAAATAAACTCAATGCTTTCAATGACTCCAAAGTTCTTGGTAAATCAACCATATTTGTACAATATTGAATTCGTCTTTATTCGTCGTACTTCTCACAAAATCAATTATAAATACAAAATCTACATCACTTCTACGAGAAAAATTCAATGAAACAAACTCGATATTCATCATTTCAAACTAAGTTTGTTTGTTATTGTAACTTAAGCCCGAGTTTCCGACTAATTTTATTTATTTTACTTAAATCATAAGCAAGTACAGACGTATGTACCATATGTAGGTATATACATTATGTATACGTATTACCAATAACCAATCAATAGGATGGTGATTTCTGCTAAAAGTGTTAGCTTAGACGCGTCAAAGCAGCACCTTTAACTAATGTTTATGTAAAGCAAAACAAATAAACAAACAAACATACAAAGTTACATCATTCTTTTTGAATTTCGAATGGATTCTAATGCTAATGCGTAGGTAGACAGTACTTACGTAGGTATATGCCTAGGTACTTTGTTTTGGTGCTTGCTGTTAAAATTTAAGTTCAGACGCTTACTCGTACTTACCAGGAAAATAATATGGCAACGATTGCTATACTTGAGGCACATGTCGGGTAGCTAGACAGGAAGAGGCCGTGTTTGTAGTAACACTGGGACACCGAATCGGGCAGCCCCGAGCGTTTTTTCCTTTTCGTTCCGCCAACGACACGGCTGTCACTGCCACCTCCAGAGCTGAAACTACTGCTACTTGTTGACCCCTCCGATGTCATGTTGAGTTTTTATTTAGCAATTTTTTTTTACTCTAGAAACTTTAGTTGATTATATTGCTCTTTGGCTTTTTTTAATCGAATTCGATTTTGAATTCGATAAAATTGTTTTTTTTTGTTTTTATTTTTTTGTATTATTACTCTTTCGATTTTTCTGCGAAAATGTTTGAAATTAGCTTTTATCTGCTTTTAATGGTCTAGGCAGGTTCAAGAAGCTTTAGCTAGACAATATTAATTTTGAGTTTCCGCAGGAGCAAGAGCAGCGACAGCAATGTAAGCATAATTCAGAAAATAGATTTTAGTTTTTTAACAACAACTCCTGAAACTTTTTATTTATATTTATTTTGGGGTTGAGTACTATTGATTTGTTTCTTGTCAGCCCCACTCAGTTTTGCCTAACCGAAGCCGAAACCGCATACAAATAATAATTATTGCTAATTTTATTATAATTGTAATCAAACATAACCTTGCTGCACGCATCGATTTGGATCATTATTACTGTTCGTATGGGTATTCTACTTTTTCCGTGTGTTCCCGTTATCACTGTAATAATTGCGCGTAAATATGCGGAGCACAATTCTATTTTATGGCAAAATAATATTTAAATAATCAATAACAATATTTTATACCGAAAACAGGAAGGAATTTACTCATTCGTTCTTTTTTAGAGAAAAATAAAAATAGAATCGAATGTGGAAACAAAATGCACCACACGGCAGAACCCAGAACAAAACCGAAAACCGAATACCGATACCGAACTCGCGAAAAATTGCAAAAGAAATAAAAATAAAAATAAGAAACCAAAGCAGAACACCGTTGGACGAAAGCGAACTGTGGAAGAATGAGAGAACTGTCAAATAACGAAAGAACGAAAGCAACAGGGGATCAAATAAAAGTGCTCTTGGGCTATGGGATTAAATTCTTCATTGCAGGGAAAATTCTCTAAACAAACAAATTTTTGTTTCTCCATTTTTAGGCTTATCTAGAAATGTACACTTAAAACATTTTGAAAAATATGCTCGCAAAAACAAATGCTCCTGTTCAGCATTTAATTAGTAAAATTAGATTAATTAATTCAGGGTTTTGTATGTTTGGTAAAATGCAATTTATATTCTTTAACCTCAGTTAACGCACTAAAATAGGTGAGTTTTTAAATTGCTTTACCATGCATAAAATATTGAATATACAATTAATGTGTAACTGGCAATAAGGATCATTAACCATCTGGCGAGCTTTCCATTCCTGTGTATTTTTTTATCTTTTGAAGCTAGTCGCACAATTGTAACTAAGGAAGGATTACATGGAACTATGATTCAAATATCTACATAATTACTACTATTCAACTAGGGCAACATCAGATTAATCACGATTCAGAAAAAAGTCAACTTAACATTCATCGTGTATAAAGGGGACGAACACAAGACAGCCATATTTTTACATTATAGTCTTATTGGAAGCACTTCACATCAAAACATATGATTTCTGTCAAAAATCTTATCAACCGGACTTTAGGACTGTATTTGCAATTTTGCATTTTCATAAACTTTATTTCGTAACTACTTTAACTTAAATAGTAAAATTTTGCTATATTAGACTCACAAATCTCATGGCATCGCATACATTTAGTCAAAAGAAATTCATTCCAAAACCACCAGAAAAAGGAAGTTTCCCATTGGATCATGAGAACCTATGCAAACGATACTACTTCAAATATATGACTTGCCTCCGAAAATCCGATGACGATAATTCCAAGTGTCGATCTGAAGCAAAAGAATACCTATCCTGTCGTATGGACAACAATTTAATGGAAGTCACTCAGTGGTCGAAGTTAGGCTTTCAAGACGACGATAAAACAACTAAATCAGCAAATAAACAATAACTATTCTCAACATCCTTTAAGAATAATTGTAAATTAATGAAATAAATAAAACCAACATGAAAAATATACTAATCGGCTGCACAGGAAGTGTAGCCACAATTAAATTACCAATTTTAGTCAATAAGTTACTGGAATGTGGCCAACCACTTCAGGTAGTTTTATTGCTTACGAGAAAATTAATTTGGGTACCTTTTTATATAATTCTCTTTCTCAAGATAAAAGTAATAACTACCAATAATGCAAAACATTTCTTCGATGCCAAAGAAATACCTCCAGAAGTTTCAATTTTATCTGATGAAGACGAATGGCTCGCTTGGAACAAACGTGGAGATCCAGTTATTCACATAGATCTAGGAAAATGGGCTGATTTGATGGTTATTGCTCCACTCGATGCAAATTCTTTGGCAAAAATTGCAAGTGTAAATAAAATAAACAAGACTACAATTTTGCTGGTATATAAACTATTTTGTTCTCTTATTTTAGGGCATTTGCGATAATTTGCTTATGTGTACAGTAAGGGCTTGGGACTTTTCTAAACCACTAATATTTTGTCCAGCGATGAACACTCGTATGTATGATCATCCCCTAACCGGTGAACAAATAACCAAATTGAAAAGTTGGGGTTACATAGAAGTTGCTACAGTTTCTAAGACCCTCATGTGTGGTGATATTGGAAATGGTGCTATGGCTGAGGTGGATACCATATTTCAAACAATTCTAGATAAATTATCTTAAACATCATTTCGTACACAATTGTTTATAATTTGTAAAATAAAATTAAGAATTTACTACTAAAAATATTCTTTATCCAATTTGTATCTTCACAGCAACTTGAAATCACTTAAGTTAACAACCATATTTTGCCATCCGTGTGGTTTCCATTTGTTTTAGAATTTTTCAAACCATGAGAATTAGTTCATTTTGGGATTTATATATATAGGATAGATAGTTATTCTCAAAATAAATATTTTCGTCATATGTTGAGCTTAAGTATTTTAAGTATAGTTTCATCAGATGGGCTATAGTGAGTAAACTCTGGATTTGATGTTTTTATTTTGTCGTACTTGTGGCTTTTAAATTATCCAATAAAACAATTAAATTTAAATGGTCGATATTAATTGAATGCGAATTTTCAAATAACCCACTTACATATTTAATATTTAGTGTGCTCTAATTCCGATCCGAAAGTCTGCTATGTAGGATATTGGTTGATTGCAAGTTGTTTGGAGAAAATGACACTCACTTCCTTGCAGGATGTTTTAACTCTGATCTTGGATCGTTTCCAAGCCTGAACTGTCATTGCAGTTGAAATTTTGATGACGCCTGATTATAATTCCTGGGAAGCATTTAATGAGGTTCATCTGACAAGATCAGAAATTGCCGACTCTTGACGCTTTTTTTTTGCTACCAAGAATGCAATTCGTCATGTTATTATAACATGTTAATTGTAATTTTTTCTTAAATTAAAAAAAATAGACTTTAAATTTATTTTTCGATTTTTTATTATTTTAATGTCTAATCTTTCACATTAGAATATATTGTTTATATTGAATTTTTATCATTTTTGTAGTTTTGTAATTAAGTTCACTTTTTTCACAAATATCTAACCATAATTCGCCCTCAATAATTTTATTCATTCTTCAAATTAAAATTAAAATTAAGTTTTATTTTGTATGTAGTTTTTTTTTTTCATTCCTTAAACAATATTAAACAAAAAACAGAGCTTACCGGAAACAGTTAAAAATACAGAACAGAAAATAAAACAAAACGAGAATAGTAAACAAAAATAAAATTAACAAAAGTGAATGTATAAAATTTTTATAAAATATTCTACACTACAAATGGTTTAAATTTACGTTTTTTCCACTTCAATTTTTTTATTTTTTTGTTTTTGTTTCCCCGAATATATTTAATTTTATTCATTACTTCCTTAAACATACAAAAAATAAAAAGAATTTGAAAACGAATGCACTTATTAAATAAAACTTAAATTTAATGCAATACATAATATTATGTAGAATGATGATGTGTGTTTTTATATATAGTTTTTTTTTTTTAATGATTTCAAAGGTGGCAAACTTATAGATATTACAATATTATTAAAAAAATAAAACAAACAACTAACTTATACAGAGACATCATATGAACATATAAGAGAGAATAGATTGTATTTAAATATATAAAAATATTTATGTTTATTTTACTGTTGCTGGTTTTTGTTTAAAAATAAATTTATTTACAAGTGTGTGTTTGGTGAAGTTAAAAGATAGAAAAGAAATTAAAAAGGAAGGAAAAGAATTTTATTTACAAATGACTTTCAAAGAGATATAGAGAGATTCGAAAGAA
This sequence comes from Scaeva pyrastri, assembly GCA_905146935.1. Classification (NCBI taxonomy): domain Eukaryota; kingdom Metazoa; phylum Arthropoda; class Insecta; order Diptera; family Syrphidae; genus Scaeva; species Scaeva pyrastri. The sequence continues at coordinate 21,308,815 of LR989927.1, read as the reverse complement.
GAAATCAGAGAATCATTTTATATCTTTTTGTTTTTGTTGTTGTATGGTAAAAAATTGCAATAACTTTTACTATAAGAACTTTAAATATATGTGTATAAAGTGTGCCTCTAGTTGGTATGTGCGCAAATTAGAGATGTTGTCCTTTTCTTCTTTCTTAAGAATTATAGTAAACATAATATTTTTTTATACAATTTTGCTGCTGCCTAAGTAGTTTTTTTTTTGTTTCTTTTTCTGCTATAAAATATTAAAATTTTGTTTTAGCTGGGATGGCGATTATAATTTTTTTCGTTTTTTCATCAGAAAAAAACAGTTAAATAAAAATTAACAAACACGTACAATAGTTCCACGTTATTTTTTGTTGTTTGTTTGCTATTAATTAAAAATACATACACTAATTTTAAGTGAGAGAATTGATTTAAAACTGATCAGTCATGCAAATCAATTAAATTTTAACTCGTATGTCTTAAAGTTGTTTGATTTTCTTTGTTTGTAATCCGTGTTGTATTAAATATTTACAGTTTTATATTTGTTATCGTTGAAAATCTACGAATAAACATTTACGTCAGTATAGTCTACATTTGCGTGTTGTGTATTGTGTTTTTTAGTAATACATATTGCAGATTGTTTTTGTTTTTTAATAATTTATTTATATATATGTATGTATGTATATATATAACTTATATAATTTCTCGTTTTGTATGCCTCAAAATAGCGTCATTGACATAAGTCATACTCACAACATTGGTTGTTATTGTTATACATATTATGTAATATAATATTACTGAGTAAATATTATAATAAATTGTTTTCTTTTGCATTATTATTTTGTTTTTGCACTACATACTATTTTTTATGTAAAATTTTCTATATTGTTTCGAAGGCAGAGAGACAAATTACAAACGACGAGGGTCCAATAGGAGTAAAAGGAGATATTCCATTGGAAGGGGTATTTTTCTCTCACCTAATGACACAGGACACACATAATTTGGACGCACCCATGCACTCATCGTGACAAAAAGCTCCACACTGCTGACATATTACCATAGCATTAAGTGAGCATGCACAATTAGTTGGTGGGTTATTGCTGTCTGATGATGTGCCTCCGGTGATTCCTGCTGTAGCGGCGGTAGTAGTTGTGGTTGTAGCAGATACTATATAGTTGGGCTGTTGTTCGATAATATTCGAGCAAGCGTCGATGTAAGTTATGCCGCCTGTAATAAAGGAAAGAAAAACAGTTATTTTGGTTCTTGCAAATGTGGTTAAGCAAATGAAAACATAAACTCATCTCTTACTCCTAAGCTTTATAAAATGTGGGATACAAACTAACTTGAAACTTCTTGTTATTAAAATAAATATGTATGTACGTGGAATAGTTAGACTTTTACTCAAACAAAATATTTCCCCGCTATTTTCTTTTAAGCGTGATATGATCGTTATGATTGTTATTTTTTTAGTTGAATTTCGGGACAAATTTTGAAACTGTAAGTCGTGGAGGATAACACAAAAATTGATGCATGCATTTGAAATTTTAAAAACTGATTGAAGATAATTAACTAAATAATTATTATTTTCAGAATTCAGTCGCTTGCAACATATAACTCCAAGTCTATAATTTAAACAAAACAAAGTTAAAGTAGTTTTTGTAAATATGAACTTTAAATAGTCAATAAAGTTGAAAATAAATATTGAAGTTTTGCATTAGCAGAAGGTTTTAAATGATTTAACATGATTTGGTCCTTTAAAGTGTCGTCGTATTTTTCAATAAATTACACACTATTAATTTATTATCTTGATCTTTACCTTGATTGACAACCCTTCGTACATGAGGAGTCGCTGATGTAGTTATGGTTTGGTGAAGATCGTGCACATTTAATGTTTTCGATATATCTACATCGACTGATGCTGGACGTCCTCGTCCAGTTATTGGTACTCCATTCATTCCCTGAAGCTATAAACATTCATTATTTCTGAATCAAATTTAAAAAAAACAATAATTACCTGATTCTGCGATGGAGGCGCACTTGATGCCCTTGGTGCTTGATTATCCGCTGCTCCAACATTAGCTCTATGCACAAAAACATACTGATTGTTGCCATTTTGCTGTTGAATTTCACTCTGATGTGGTTGGGGCATAATACTGGCATGTTGCACAGTCCCCGGTGGCCCATAGACGTGTCGAATTAATGTCGGCGATGGTTGTCGCGGAACAAATTTTTTCCGAGGAAATCCCATCCTCGGTCCAATAACCTGTGGGACGGAAATCTATTCGAATTAGTAAACCGGTTTTTAAAACATGTAAAATAAAAATAAAGACTCACTTTGTAAACTGTGCGTCCAATAGTGGGTAAAGGAGGCGTCACCGCCGTCGATATACCTTCCTCGGATTTTATTTGTGGCGATGACGCTGACACCGGCACCTGTTGGGCGGCCCCTGCATTAGTTCCACTATTGCTTCCCGAAGCCAAAATTGCTGACGGTGGTCGAAGTTGCGCAGTGAGATTATGCCGATTGGGACTGTTTTGAATTACTGCTTGACAAATTTGATAGCTACGTTCCAAATTCACAGCGCCTGGTGGTAGTTTGTTGGTAGTAGGCTTACGGCCTTTGCCACTGGGTATCTTTGGGCGCTGTTGTGCTATAGTAGATGGTATTCCGCTGCTAGAGAGAACTTTTATGGTTGCAGGATTCAAGTAGGTTGTTGTGGTTGTAGTTGTGGACCCTGCGACTGTATTAGTTGCAGCAGGCCGTTGCATACTAACAGTGATTTGTTTTTGAATGAATTTGCCGGTAGATTGGTGTGGTTGTATTTGCTGTTGATATTGATTAATAGTAGTTGTAGGCGATGAAGGCATCAAGGTATTGCTTTGCTGTTGCTGTTGTGGAAGCTGTTGTTGAATATTTATAAATTGCCGATGCTGGTGTTGTTGCTGTTGGTGTTGTTGTTGTTGCTGCTGTTGTTGATACTGGATTTGGGAGTTCTCTATCGTGTGGTGCTGTTGCTGTTGCTGGGCAGTGGTATAGTGATGAACTCCACTAGAATCGATTACTTTTTTTATTTGTTGTTTTGGTTGCGAATGATTTGTTTGGAATGCGATTTGGTGCTGTTGTTGTTGCTGTTGGTGCTGTAATTGTTGTTGTTGCTGCTGCTGTTGTTGCTGTTGCTGTCTTTGTTGCTGCTGTTGTTGTTGTTGTGCATGCAAGGTCAACTGGCGATTTTGATGCATCAAAAAATTACCAATAACCTGTCCATTTGTATCGAGTAACAGTTTGCCACCCGGTATATGTGATATGGAAGAAGGAGCATACATTTTGATCTCTGCATTGCTATCGTTTGAATTGCTATTGACAACGGTGCTTGTAACTTCCATTTCAGCAGCAGTCATTGGAACTTCAATCTCTTCGTTTGTTATCTGTTTTAAAATACGTTATTTCATTAAAGATAATCGGAAAAATAATTATATTCTATAAAAGATTGAACAAGTCTTTGATTCTAAATTACGTTGTTTACTGTTTGATAAGAAGTTGATCAGTCTCAAATGTGGTGTCGTACTTTGTTTGTTCTTTTTGTTAAACAATGCTTTAATTTTTACTAAAAAATAAATTAAAATTTTGCACTTACATCACCAATATCTATACCAAAATCCTGTTGTTCATGGAAAATTTCTGGTTTCTGTTGTTGCGGCAAATGTTCGTCTTCCTTTTTAATTAACGATTCGTCTATGATTTGATTATTTTGTTCATTTATGAAATTATTTTGTTCACTCATGAATGTCGAAGCATTTGAATACATCGAATGGTTCATTTTCAATCCAAAATTCCAATCGTGCTGCACATGATGAAACATATTCTCACGTGTCTGAGCCTCTTCTAAACTTGGCGATGGAGGTGGATGTGATTGTGTTGTTGTCATAACCATAAGTGGTGATGTTCTTCCAGCACCCTGTGCCGAACACTGAGATGATGTTATAGACGCTTCAGAAGAATTACTTGCTGTTTCTATGGCTAGATGCTTGTTCTGTTCATAGACATTTTCGCAGTCTTGAGCAATCATCACTGTGAAGAAAATTAAACAAAGGATACATTAATTACTACCAAAAGTAAAATAAAAATAAGTACTACATACCGTGGTCAAGAGAACTAAAAAGATCACTTTCAGAGATTTCCTTGGGTACCTCAATTTCCATATTATTGATGACTTCTAAAAACCAAACAACATTTTTAATACAAAAACTTAAAATGACAACAAAAACACAACAAACTTACCCCCACTTTCGGTGCTAACTTCCCCTGACTCCAAAACGTAGTTTTCGGCATCTGCAAACTTCTGCTCTATTGGATCGTCTTCATCTAATGTACCGGCTGCTGCTTGGGCGATTCGTGCCCTTATCGCAACCCCGATGTTATCACAGGTACTAATGCTGGTATTGCTTTCGTCACAACTCACACCACCACCGTTGCAGTCGATAAGGTTATTGCTGTTGCTGTCGTGTTCATCGGTGCACGTTAACATAGCGCCTACACCACTACTGTTTGCCAAGTCTGAAACAATAAACTGCTCTACCATTGCACTGGGTATTTGCATCGAGGACGACTCTCCGATTGACGAATGCTGCTGTTGTTGTTGCAATTGTTGCTCCAAATGCTCCTGTTGTAGTCTTCGTGAAAAAGTACTAAACAGACTATCCTGAAAGTTGAAAGCATTAGCGGATACCTGCGCGTGAAATGCTCCATCGGCACCAACAACATCGGCAACAATAGTTGGAACTAGATTCGAAGTGTCCGTGGTATCATTTGGTGTGTCTAAGCCACAATTGTTGAATGGAAAATCGTCTCCAAGATTAGACAATCCTCCGGTGGTCTCTTCAGCATTAGCTGCCTCTTGTTGTTCAGCATTTTCTTCGTTGGTAGTCATCTCCAAAACATTAGAAATAAGTAGCTCCTCTTCCGGATCCAGCCGATTTGAGTCGATGTCTGATTTGGGAGAATCCACCATTGATTCGTCTATATTTTCTTCACTGGGTTGTGGTGGAGGTGGCGGTGGTTCAGACGCTTCAGCTTCAGATTCAAATTTAATCTGTTTGCTTTCGGCGAGTGTTGGGCTAGTCGAAGATCGTTTGCGAGTTCTCTTGGGTGAAGTCTGTTTAGGTAAGACAACCTCCTCCTCTGCAGTAATCACTTCTTCGTCAAAAAGAATCAGTTGTTGTTGATCTACGTTGATGTCATCGACGCAGCCCTTATTGCCATTTGAGGCAAATTCATCACTCTGTGCTGGAGATTCTTCAGTCTGTGGTTTATCACTGGGTATTATGGATTTTGAGAATGGTGAACTCCTTGTCAAAGAATCCACTTCATCTTTCATTTTGCTATCGATTCTGCATTCTATAATAGATTTGGGTTCGGCTTTGATGATCGGCGGCCGTAAGATGCAGCTCGTCGTAGTAGATAATGAAGACAACGTCGAGATGGTAGATGAAGTGGATAACGACGAAGGTGATGTTGAAGAGGTAACATCAGCTGATGTGCAGGTTTCTGATCTGACTCCAATGGCTGTTTTGCTACAAGATGTCTTTCCAAATTTGATTGTCGTCGTCGTTGTGGATAGTGATGAAGTATTCTCGTCAGACGACGTTGAATTTGTTTTACATCGTCTGTTCGATATTTTGTCACCCCAAATCGGTTCAAAGTGTTTCAACTTCCATGGATCTAGTTTGTTCTTTTCCTTCTCGGCTTCAGATTTCAGTTTCACTTGGTTTTCGGGAGTAAATTCACCTTCGGAAAGTCGTTCGCGCCATTCTAAACATGCGCGGGCAAAAAATTCATTATTTAAACTCGACGGTCCTAGGCGAACAGCGCCGAGGGCAGCGTCAGATGTTTCTACTGCTGCCGCTCGGTCAACGCTCGGCAGTAATTGAATCAAATTGTACTGATAAAGAGCTGGCAGGAGGGAAAAAGTTTGCTTGTTAAGCAGCGCACGCAGATTTGTGCTCGCCAGAATAGAATCCGGTGTCTCCAAATCGATTTTTCCATCTTTCGTTTGTTCAATTTGTGCTGCTGTGGACATCTTTTTGTTAGATCGCCTCCGGGGCTTCAAACTAAAGCCCGGTATTGAAGCTAGTACCTCACGCATAGTGGACGCTTGCATTTGCGCTGTTGTGCTTGGTATGCTCCGTAAAGATACTGTCGTTGTCGAAGATGTAGATGGTGTAGATGATGATGATGTTGCCATACTGTTCTTCGTTCGACATTGACTACTAGTGACAGCTAGTGAAGTAACGGGCGCTGGCTTCTTTTCGGGAATAGGCTTCACAATTATGCGGGGTATATGCCTTCGCAGACTATGCGTATGCTTCACCAATTTTGCCGGCGCTATATGATGATGATGATGCGACGATGGACTTCCTGCCGCCAAAGGGGGCGGTGAGTCAATAGCAAGTGGATCACATTCTACTTCGTTGCTAGAGCAGGGCGGTGGCGTTACATACTTTGCAGAAGAAGTATGCAATTTGTGCTTAACCGAGGGAAATATGATTGACGCTGTCGAAAGGAAATGTTGCTTAGCTGCTCCTGATGATGAATGATTCGATGTGGAGGTTGAATTGGAGTGAAGTTGGATTTTTTGGAATGAGTCGTTGCTGGTGGTGATGAGCTTTTCATGGCTACGTGGGAATTGATCTGGAGTTACATCACACTCCATGATTGTTCTTATAATTTGTTTGCAATTTTTGAAATTAGTTAATTTTCCTGAAAAGAGGCAAATTTATAATTTATATTAGAATTAATTTATATTAAGAATTAGATATGAATTAAATATCCATATGTACATATTTTAAACAAGTTAAGCTACATTTTTAAACAGTTGGAGGCTGAGTAACGATTTTATTGAGTAAAGTAAAAAAAAATGTACTTTACATGCTGAAGTATCTTATACAAACCATACGCCTTTGTTATCACCTGTTTTAAATAATACCTACGAATGCTTGACATACTTAGTCAAGAAGCTTCGTGAATAAACAAATTTAAGAATAATAAATCATTACCATAAAGTCCGTAACGAGAACTTTAGAATTCTGATGATAGGGGTGTGGGTCAAATCTAAGACCGTTATATTCATGATTCAGTAAGGTATTTTAATTAATTTCTATTTTTGATACAAGATTTTAGAAACCAGGATGGAAAAGGAGTTTGCAACGTCTACTAGTTTAAAGCCCAAGAAATGTAGATGGTTATTAGGATTGTTATTAAAGAAAATATTGTGAGAAAAAACGATTTATTTTTATTAGGTAGGTATAGAGATATAGGTTTAGAGATACACCTTTCTAATGTTTTGAAAATAGGCAGTGATCATACATGTAAACAATATTATATTTCGAGTTTATTTTGCTTTCCATCACATTAATTTTTTTCGAAATCGATTTAAAAAAATAGTCAACAATATTTATAAATACAAAATATGTAGTAGATTGAAAAATGTTTCATTAATATTTTGTTCTCTCCAAATATTTGTGGAATTATGTTCTTCTAATAACTTCAAAACTTTTTAAAATGTAACTTCAAAATAATATCAGTATTTTAATTGTTAGGTTCCACTTCTTCGTCTTAAAAAAGCGGTAATAGCTTGATGTAGTTCTCAACAAATCTATGCAATTAATTCAAAATGTTTGCCAATCTAAAAATAAAATTGTTCCTCTATAAAATTGGCTTTAAAACTGAACTTCTGTAGGTAGTTGCAAAAAAAAAATTTTACTTTTAATTTTACGAACAAGAAGTCGCAAATTTCTCACCGATGCAATCTGACAAACATGGACTTGTGGCAGGCTGACTACCTTTCCTGTTTATTCATAAGTTTCCCAATTTTGAAATCATAAGTAGTCTAATAAGAAAACGCAATACGAGTTTTTTCTTTGCAGGTAGGTAGCACAGGTCAGGTCACAAACAATGTGAACTTAAGAATGCTCAAATTTAAGGACTAACTTTGTATTCCTTTTTTGAAAGGCATGAACTACATCATAAATTGATGATGGCGGGCATTGAAGATCCGAAGATCGTCTTCAACTTGATAAAATCCGTAGCTATAGCTAGGTCCATGACGGGCCATTGCACGGACACGAGCAATAACATAAAGGTTTGCTTCGTACTTAGTATCTACCTATACAATAAACAATGAAGAATAAAATAAAAATAGAGAGAATAAAAGTGTAAAACAATTTTCCAACCCACCTTATGCAAATGGCACATTCTCCTCCGCCTTCTTCGCAGCAGTCAATACGACAGTACTTCGCCACGAACCAAAATAAGATCCAAACAATAAAAAAGTCTTCTTGTTCTGCCTTCTGCTTCTGGTGGTGGTGTTCTGCGTACCAAACACTCACACACTCTTGTAAACACAACACGATACAAAAAAAAAAAATAATAAAACAAGTAAGAAACCAATGTGGAGGAAAATTCTCTCTAATTCTTCTTCTTTCGCGGATCAATGGAAATTAGGTTTTTATTCAACAAAAACCAAGTAACAAAACTTAAAAATTTAAGTTGCGATTACGATTGTTGGGACAAACTATTGTCCGTTGGATGCGCGGAGCTCCTTTGTCATTGTTTTTATATTCCTACAAAGGAAACAAACTTTTTTATCTTATTTTTATTTTCTTTTTTTTTTTGTCCGTTCACTGGCCTAGCGAATTGTTTCGGTTGTTGAATTTTCGAGGTTCGAGGGCACACGGAGCTAGGAACACGGACAACGGACGTCGACCGATGAACGACGGAATCCGGGAACACACTGCTCTTAGAAAAAATGAGCCTCCCTTCGACGTACTGCTGGCGCTGGTGCTGGAGCTGGAGAATGTGATGTCGATGTGATATCTCGCAAAACAACAAATCTATGTACACAAACTTTTCATTATGAACTTTTTTTCTGAACTCCCGTATTTTCTTAGGAACAAACTCTTTGTACACGCGTCTTAACTAAAACAAATCAAAATCGAAGTTTATTGTTTTTCTCATTTGATTTAGATTTTCAAAAGAAAAAATGAATTTACAAAATTTTCATCTTCGAAGTTTTGACAGAAAAAAATGGGAAAAAATTATATATATATATTTTGGGATTGGGATGTGTGCGAGAAAAACTGAGAACAAATGATGAGTTTTTGTCTCTTTTTTTATGTCATTTGCAAGCTAAAAATAATTGAATTTTGTAAATTTCACGATGCAAGTGGGTTAATTTCACGTAAACACTTTGGTGAACATTTATAATTCATTTTGTTTTAGTTTTTTGATAAAATAATTTGATGGTTTTGGGAATTTAATACATTTTTCGCACATTGCACAGACTTTTCTCCGTCGTACACTTTTTTAGGTTTTTTTCTTTACATCCTTTCGGAGATTATTTTTTTTGTTTTATTTTTTTATTCTGTTCGAAAATAAAAGGGAATTTCGAAAGAATGCTGTTAGTATGTTGGCAAGCAGAGTGCGCTGCTCGGTGACAGGTGGATTTGTTTGCATAAAGGTGGGAATGGATGGCGACGCGTCGACGTAGCGTTCAATAGAGGCGTGAGGAAATACTTCGGGATTTGAGAGAACGACTCTTTTCAAAAGAGAAGTATTCATGCAAGTTTCGAGTCGAGAGTCGAGACCGAGAGCTTGACAAATTGAGCTACGATTGTACAATAAAACTGCCACTGGATTTATCCACTAAATTCGGTATATTCAAAATTGCGGACCAGCGGAACCATTGATGAAATAGAGGAACAGAACCTAAAAAGTCATTGAGAATATTTTCATTGAAGGTATGTAAAAGTTTTAGAATGTTTCAGTTTGGTTTAGGAGACATTTCAATCCAATCAGAATGGTTTTGATTGGGGCTGACAATTTTAATTTCGAGTAAAACAGTAATCCACAAAAGGAATTTGAATTTGGCAAACCGCTCCGCGTTGGTGTATGGTCAACTTAAAAAAAAAACAAATTATGCATACACCAAAAATGCTGCTACAATTTTCGAGAATTCAGTTGCTGCACAGTTAAGCATTTTTTTATTTATCCGTATGAGTAAAAGCGAAGAGTTATTTACTGTTTGATATTTTGCTTTGATGATGATAATGAGGACTTTGAGATCTTAAATATCCAGAAATTAGTGTCATATTCCACTGATGTATCAATATAAATTTTAGGCTAGACCAAGAATGCCTGGATGAAATACAAAAAATCAAGAGAAAGTGATAAGGAAGCTAAATTGGTTTTCATCTTTCCAGGTATGTTAACCTAAGTTGTACAGTTCGTGTGTTCAAAATAAAATTTCAAAACTGGCTTAAGCCAAGACTAATTACATAATGTTCTTAGTTTAAAAACAATCATTTTTTATTGTTTGAATCTTATTTTATTTTTTCTTAAAAACTACCAATGAACTATATGTCTAGTAAATTCATGAAATTAAATCTATCTTCCTGATAATGAGAATCATAAGAAAGTCGATTACAAAAATCCACCTACAACTCTTCGTGCTTAGCTGCATGATGACGTTCCTTCTCCTTGGGGAATGCCCAGAAGTACGAAGGAAAACCCATAACATCTCGTTCGCGCTTCACAAATGCCGAATACGACGATATGCAATTGCCAATGAAGTGATTTGACAAACCCAAAATGGCCAAGTCTAAGTGGGGATTGTCCTTTGAAACCTTGTGGGCAGTTATATTCATTCTAGCGAGAGCTGTATTCAGCTCGGAAATCATATGATTGCTGTCGGAGGCCACAAATATTGATCTTACTTCGTTGTTCTTATGAGTTTGTTTGACTTGTTTGATAAGCCTTTTTAGTTGTTTTATGATTACCTCTTTGGGTGGCATACAGAGTTCGGGGAATAGTTCACCTTTCTCATTGTTGTAGCCTAAGCATTGCGGAGATGCAAATAGTTGATGGCTGTTTTTCACATGTTCGCAAGCTCGCACCCAGTCGATGCCATTTCTCAAATGGACACCGATGAAGGCACCTTTTGGGAGTTCGGTCTTGATGAACTGTTTAGCCATGCTGCGGTATTTAGTGCTCCATACCAGGTATTTCTGTAACTCCCGGTTCTCTGTTTGTAGTGGAAAACTGGCCGGGGCACCTGTGAAAGCCAGAACTGGCCAATCTTCTGGGCTGTACTTATTAGCCCACTTAGAAGCGACGTTACTGTGATGTACATCGAAGTGAAGTGGTCCGAAGAACTCGGATTTCTTAAAGTCAATATTGTAGGTGTCCCAGAATGGACCGAAAGGATTGCCATCCTTGGCGTGACAATCTATCTTGGTGATCTGTTTGTTCAAACTTTTCCGCTCAATGTAACAGAATGAGGTGCGTTCGCTTTCGGGCCAAAGTCTATCGGCCAACTTTTCCATGAATTCATGCATAAGAATCACTCTGTGGTACTTTAGGAGTGGTTCCACTTGAAAGTATTCGTCGAAGGGAATTTGCACCGAGCGTAGTTCACCCTTTCGGTATTCGACCCACGGTGGAAGCACCAATGTTCTATTTAGAGCTTTGGAGAAAGCCAAAGCACCTAGGAAGTGGTCAGCCTGGTTGCCAAAGCGACCTTTTTTTTTGAAAACAAAAGACGATAATTCAATTAGTGAATAATAACCGGGTCAAATTTGGAGTTACCTACCCATGCAGGGACAATACATCAGGTACCCGGATAGATCAACTTCGTCATTGCCATTTATGCTGTTTATTAATAAAGCGACTATTATAATTTTTAACATATTTTTGTTAAAAACTTAACGAAAATACAATTAAAAAGGGGTGGCATAAAATGTAAAATGAAATTTAGATACCGGCAGCGGCGGAGAGTGAACAATGGTTTTTGTTTATTGAACTGAATTGAGTTGATTTGATATTGACAGGTGGACTATCATGAAATGTGTTTCTAGCATGAGATAATTCCGATACTCGCTTAGAAGGTTTGTTTATTTGTAAATAGATGGTTATACACTTAGGTCTGTTCGGTAGCTTGAGTGCTTACAATAAACTTCAGTGTATGTAACTTGTGAGTTTTATTATTGTTAATTTTTCTAAAACTAATAATCTATTATAATTATTGAATTTTATAGAAAATTTGCTTATTTTATAAGGCGCATGACTGCTTTAGTGCTCGATATGTACCAATTTTGATATGAGGAATTTAATTTTTTGGACGATGGTCGCCATACCAGGAAGGAAGGAAGTTGTCTGAACAGAATATCAATTTTGGTAAAACATGTACATACGTATCCGTCAAAGTTGATTTGGGACACGGATCGAACAAATGACAGGCAACTTTTTAGATATAGCTTTAAAAATAATATATTTACTGTGAAAAAGAAAAAAATTATAATACAATACAAAAGAATTTTTTTTAAGCAAGTGTTCTGTATTGTTTCGCACAATATTCCATTTGTCTGTACGTTCACACAAACACTATCCGCCAATAAAATCAACAGGGTCTAGTTTGTGACAAAATTGACATTACTTGCGAACACACCCAAATCTCTTGTCAGATAACAAACGTCAGACTGAAGTTTCCTGTTCACACTTTTCATTATAAAAAAAAAACATAGTACAAAAATTTTGCAAAATAGCATTTTTCCCTTAATTATATTTCACAAAACAAAAACAGTCTCTAGTTCTAAATATGAATCAACAGTATTCTGAAGAAGTCCTCGCCAAAGCCATCGGATCTGTTGAATTACGAAACAACGAGTCATCACCATCACCAGGAACAACGACAACAGTCTCTAATGGAACTGCGCCAAGCACGACTGGTGTGGTTGGCGGTAGCGGCAAGGAATTCTACGGAAAAGCCCAAAAATACTGGTCCGAAATACCAGCAACAGTCAATGGCATGCTCGGTGGATTGGGACATATAAGTGCAATCGATGTCAATGGATCAAAACAGTTCATAAAGGAGCTGAAGATACCAGGACAGCAGAACGCTCTAGACTGTGGAGCGGGCATTGGTCGAGTGTCTAAGAATCTACTGATGCCTCTGTTTGCCAAAGTCGATTTGGTCGAGCAGGACGAACATTTCGCCAAAACAGCGAAGGACTATTGCAAAAGTGATAAGCTGGGGAAAATATACAACATGGGATTACAGAAATTCACACCCGAAGAGGGAAAATACGATTTGATTTGGAGTCAATGGGTTCTAGGTCATCTGCCCGATGATGATTTACTGGAATTCTATAAACGAGTAAAAACAGGTCTGGCAAAGGGAGGCTACTTCGTGATGAAGGACAATGTTACTACATCAGGCAAAGTTGAACCGGATGACGAGGATTCATCCATGACTCGGCCGCTAAATACCTTCCAAAATATTCTTCAAAAGGCTGGTTTCAAAATTGTTAAAGTAACGCGACAGCAAGGGTTCCCCCAAGGGCTGTATCCTGTTTATATGCTGGCTTGTCGGCCGGCGGCGTGAAGAAATAAATAAGGATAAATTTCTAAAAGCAAAATTTGCGCAAGTTTTGCGTTTAGGAATTTGACCTGAGTTGCAAGTTTGATTGGTTATTTTTTGATTGGTTATTTCATGTTGTTTAAGTTTACATTTTGCAAGAATGCGGGTATCGAGGGTAGGGAATTACATCACGAATGTTTTTAACTCCAGTTAATAGCTGAAGAAACCGTTCGAATCCAAGACCAAAACCTCCGGTTGGGATGGCGCCAAATTTCCGAAGATCTACGTACCACTGTAGTCCTGGGGGAGCTTTCTCCTTCAGGAGCTCATAACTGTCTTCTCTCAGACTGCCTCCACAGAGTTCGCCAACTGACGGCATAAGGAGATCCAAGGCATGTACTTTGGAGCTATCTGTTTTGGATTGTCTCATATAGAAAGGCTTCTGATTGGCCGGCCAATCAATGACGAAGAGAGGACTTCTAAGGTGTTGCACCAGAAAGAGCTCCTGCTCCTTCGAGAAACCCTCGTTGGCTTTGAGGGATGTCTTAAACTTAGATTTATTGTCGCTAAGGATCCTAAAGGCATCGTCATAAGAGAGAGTTGTCCAGCTTTTGTCCAGCCAGGAGAGATCTACATCGGCGGATGCTTTCTTTTGGCAATGGTGAACGTCTTCAGAACTCTTGTTCATGACGTCTTGACTAACCGCCTTCACCATTGTCTCAATGAATCCTGTCAGCTGGTCCATTGAGGACATGAATGCCATCTCAGCTTCTAGCATGTAGAACTCGGCCAAATGCAGCGGAGACTTGCAGTTCTCCGCACGAAAGGCGGGTGAAAATGTGTATGTACCACCTAAGCCGTAAGTTGCAGCTTCAAGGTGGAGTTGGCCCGAAACGCTGAGGAAAACTTTTTGGTCAAAGTAACTTTCGTCCAAAGGAACTCCATCACGAGACATCTCCTTCAGAAGTTTTTCATTGTCCGGTTTCACTACAAACGTCTAGAAAAAAAAAATACCACAAAATTTAATAAGGCTCAGAAATAAATGACTAACCACCATACTTCTCCCGCTCCTTCACAGTCATTTGTTGTCAAAATCGGAGTGTGGATCTGGATGAGACCTTGTTCATCCATGAAATCATGAATGGCCTTGGCTGCTCTATGGCGAACTCTTAACTGGGCAGCAATATAGTCGACTCGTGAACGGAAATGCAGATATTCTCTGACATATTCTGGAGGATGTTGCTGTTTGGGTACAAAAGGATAGCCATCCTGAATGGATGAATCACCTTGAATAAAATCTTTTTTTCAGTTGTATTGTATGGCTTTTTATATTGTGAGCCCACCTATCACTGTGACTTCATTAGCGTGAAGTTCATTATGCCCATTCGGTGCAGTTTGAATAACTCCACTTATGCTAACCGAACACCCAGGAGACAATGTCTTGGTTTCGTCATTCCTCGGGACAACCACTTGAAATTTTTCCGCTGTAGAACCATCATTTATATCGAGGAAGAGATTCATTTTCATGCGACGAATATTTTGAATCCAACCCTAATTGAGTGATTGATTCCAGGACTTAAGGAAGACATATTAACAATTTAAGAAACAATTCCTTACTTGAATCCCAAAGGAATCACCCGGCTTAGTTGTTTGTGCTTTGGAAATACGAGAAAACTCCGATACATTTTCTTCAGATTTAGTTTGATTGCCAAAAGATTCGATTGGGTTTTTTTGTGAAAGCTGACTTGATGATCGGAAGGTCCTCGTAAAGATAGGCCAATTCCTTAATTTTAACATAATCAGTGAATTATTTAACTTTTGTTTATTAATTTTATTAGAAATTAAACAGAACCTATCCTCGTCTGTTATGACTTTT
Source organism: Scaeva pyrastri (assembly GCA_905146935.1). Lineage (NCBI taxonomy): Eukaryota > Metazoa > Arthropoda > Insecta > Diptera > Syrphidae > Scaeva > Scaeva pyrastri. Next base: position 21,293,543 of record LR989927.1, on the reverse strand, counting down.
TGATATGTTGCGGGGAGTTTGACTTTTGACATTTGTGTGATGACATCATGTTGCTAGAGATAAAAAAATGTCTCAAGCAACATTCTTAAGGTGGTGATTCTACTTAAAATAATTTTATTATTTTATTTATGTTTGAATGGGCAACCAGAATAAAAAATTGATTGTGATTTTTTATTCGAAAAAAAAGGGAATAGGTTGTGGTTAAATGCGTAGAACTGAAGCAAAATTACAACGATAAATTATATTAGTACAGAATGAATTTTATTTCATTGAGAGCCTGTTGAAAATCGTAGTTCAATATTTGAAATAACATAAGTTTAACGAATCGGCGAGAAACGCTAGACAAAATGTTTAAGCGTCAACATAAAAATGCATCAAATGAAAAAAATGACACTTTGTATTGAAATTTACGATCTATAAAACATTTATAGATATTTAATGAATACAAAAATAAATTAAACTCAAAAATATATTTAAATCTTTTACTTATCATATCTTTAATTTTCATTATAATTTAGCGTAAGTCGACTCGTGAGCAACTAAAGTTGGCTGAATACTCTTCAGATTGACACAACCAGACAGACTCATTGCAACTTCAAAGTCCTTTTTCAAAATTGAAAGCATTTCCTCGACACCCTTTTGTCCATTACATGCAAGACCCCAAACAACTGGCCGACCTATTAACACCATTTTAGCACCCAACGCTAGCGCTTTTATCATATCATTTCCGTCCATTATCCCTCCATCCATCATTATTACCAAATCGTTTCCAACAGCATCAACTATTTCCGGTAGAGCTTCAATTGAAGCCGGTACCGAATCAAGCTGTCTTGCCCCATGATTCGACACAATTATTCCCTTGCAGCCAAACTCTTTAGCCAATATAGCATCTTCACGAGTCAGAACACCTTTGACAATAATCGGTAGTTTTGTCATCTTCACTAGCCATTCAATATCCTTCCACGTGAGTGCGGGGTCGAATAGGTTGGAAAAGTATTCACTGAGACCGGATCCGACACCTGAGCTTTTGACTACACTTGCTTTTGAATCGGAGAAATTTGCAAATCTAGAAGAAGTTGCTTCACTTCATAAATTTAAATAATTTTCATAGAACTTACCTTAAATTTGGAGGCAGGCTAAATTTATTACGAATGTCTGCACGTCGTTGTCCAGCAATTTGTGAGTCTATAGTCAGAACTATGGCCTTGTAATTGGATTTTTCAGCTCTACGAACTAGACTTTCAGTCAGAGCTCTGTCAAGTGTGAACATAAATACATTTAAGGTTTAATTTTTCCGACTTAAATCATACCTGTCTTTGTAGATGTAAAGGTTAAACCATTTATGTGTATCTGGAGCACCTTTTGCTACTTCCTCCATTGGTGTGTTCGAGCCTGTGCTCAGAATAAAAATACTTCCAGCAAGTCCAGCAGCTCGTGCAGTACCTATTTCGCCGTCAGGATGAGCTAAACGTTGATTTGCACAAGGTGAAATTCCAAGTGGCCATTGAACATTGCAGCCCAGAATTGTCGTGCTTGTATCAAGTTTTGAAATGTCGCGCAGGAACCTCGGGCGTATACGCAATCTTTTTCAAAAAGAAGTTTAATTCCCATAATTTCGATATTTTTAATGAATAGGTATATGGGCGAAGTTTACCTTTTAAATGCTTCTCTATTCCATGCTAATGTCAGCTGATCACCTGCTCCAGATTGAAAATATTCCAGTGAGCCTTTTTCGAGGATAGTCTGAGCTCTATGCTCAAAATCAGCCAGACAGACGAATGTCATGATTGAATGAACTTAAGAAATGATGTGATGGTATGAAACTGATCAACACAAGGTCTATGCTACTTATAAAAGTCTTCTCTAGGTTCATTAGAGATAATAGCGTTATCTCTGCCTTCGTAAGGGGAATTGCGGGCGTTTTGCATCTTTGTTTGGGCTTATCAACATCATAAACAATATTTTTGAGGCACAATGATGAATTGGATCTTATGTGTCTTATTGTATATTTGCACTTTGATAACTTATTATCGTTTGAAAAATTCGAAGTATCAGTCTTATCCATTTGTTAGAATGTTTAAGGTTTATATAGTTTATGAATAAATTTGGTTGTAGAAGAATGTTCTGTCATAAAGTTCGGCAGAAAAAAAATGATTTTCACTGGTTAAAAGATTGATCTCAATCTTAAAATGTAACTGTTTAACGTAACGATCATTTTGACCAACAAAAGAAGACAACTCAATGGCACCATACAATTATTTTGTTATGGAAAAAGTTGAAAAACGTTTACCGTACAACTCTTGTTCTGTTTTCAATGAATACATTTTCAAAATATTTTTGAACATATACATAATTGTTTTTAAAATCGTACTTTTAGTTCCTGATTTTAGAGCCAACAAACAAACAAAGCTTTATTCACATAAATTTAGTATTTTTATTTAACAAAACTAATCAATTATATTCATTCTTTTTTGAAATTCATTAAAATTAATCCTCATTCATCATTCAATATGAATTTCAAGTTAGAGTAGTTTAACAGTATTAAAAATTACAATTTCGAATACTGTGACTCATGAACAATTAAATTTGGACAAATGCTCCCTAAGTCAGAGCAGCCCGAAAGACTCATAGCAATTTCGAAATCTTTCTTAAGAATACCGAGTAATTCTTCGACACCCTTTTGTCCACCACAAGCCAGACCCCACAAAGCAGCTCGTCCAATAAAAACCATCTTGGCACCCAAGGCTAGTGCCTTAAGAACATCATTACCTTCCATTATTCCACCATCCATCATAACGACCAGATCATTTCCAACTGCCTTAGCTATTTCTGGTAGAGCTTCAATCGAAGCTGGTACTGAATCTAATTGTCTAGCTCCATGATTCGATACAATGATACCCTTGCAACCGAATTCTTTAGCCAAGACTGCATCTTCGTGGGTTAGAACACCTTTTACAATCACAGGTAGTTTTGAAATCTTCACCAGCCATTCTACATCTTTCCAAGTGAGTTTTGAATCGAATTGACTCATAACGTATTCATTGATGCCAGAACCCATTCCAGAACTTTTGACGTCTTGTGTTTCGGACTCCGAGAAGTTGCCCAGCCTTCAAGGAAAGTCAGTTGTTAAAGGATTCCTTATAAAGTGACAAATTTCTTACTGTAAATGAGGTGGTAAACTGAATTTGTTTCGAATATCAGAACGTCGCTGGCCAAACACGGGAGCGTCGATTGTCAAAACTATCGCCTTGAAGTTGGCCTTTTCAGCTCTCCGTACCAGGCTCTCGGTAAGGGATCTTAAAAAAATTCAACATAACTTGAGTATTCTTCTTTCATTTGACATTATGACTTACCTGTCCTTATATACATAAAGCTGAAACCATTTATCCGTATTAGGTGCTCCTTTAGCAAGTTCCTCGATAGAAGTAGTTGATAATGTGCTTAGAATAAAAACACTTCCTGCTAGACCTGCCGCTCGAGCATTGCCAATCTCTCCATCTGGATGTGCCATACGTTGCATAGCAGTTGGTGCTATTCCGACGGGCCATTTAACCTTGCATCCCAAGACTGTCGTGTTGGTATCCAATTTAGAGACGTTGCGTAAAAATCTCGGACGAATACGTAATCTGTTTTGAAAATTAATTGAACTTTTCTTTTCAAATTAATCCACTAAGTCGTTAACTTACTTCCTAAAGGCATCTCGAGTTCGATTCAAAGTGTATTGATCTCCAGCACCAGAACGATAGTAATCCAATGCACTCTTCTCAAGAATCGTTTGGGCTTTCTTTGCGAAATCTGCAATACAAACAAATTCCATTGTATCAACAAATTTAAACGACTATAAGAAATAACACTTGACGGAATCAAGACTCTTGAAATAATGCCCGGAATCGCAATGATTTGATACTCGTTTTTGTTTTGTTGACATCAAGTTCGTAGAGTCAATTCTGCTAACAGATAGACGATTGTCTTATCAGTCTCAGTCAGCTAGTCTTGATTATCTCTAAATAGATGCTTGAAAACACCTAATCTTTCTAAAGGAGGTAGAATTGTTTATTTGCATGTTCGGGTGTGTATATTCAAGAGATTGTTGTAACAGTTGATTTACTTAGAATAAATTTGATAACAAGGTGGTGGATTAATTGAATACAATTGAATTGCAAAGTCGCAGTAACTAGCTCAGCAATTCTAAATGAATAAAGAAAAGAATTGTAGAATTGTAAATTAATATTTTGTTTTCCAATATTAGGATCACAACAATGTTTACATAGAAGTTTCTTCTAAATTTAAACAAAATTTTTAATAGCGAATAAAAAAATGATCTGCTAAAAATTAAGTTAAAATTTTATTTACCAAAAATTGTAAATAACGAATTTTAAATTTTATACTTAAAATTTGTAAAAATGCACAACGAACATTCCACAATGTCTTGAGTCATTTCTTCGAAGATTTTGTATGTCTCAGTTCAGCGACGAAAATATTAAATGACGAATTATCTAAGGAGTCGATGATTTCCAATTAAATCAAATGATACAAATTTTAATGAAGTAGAAACTACTATGACAAATTAAATAAATAATTAATTAATAAAACTTCAACATTTTACCCATTTTAACAATTCATACCTTCAACTGAAATGTTCATGCTTAAAAAATAATTACAAGACATAACCGTTTGAGTTAATAGTTCAACCAAAAATAAAACATTTTTGTTTTGTATGTATGTACATAAGCCTTTTGCCTCATGATTTTTTTAATCATGATGAATTCTTTTTATTCTTTATTCATTTTTTAACATATTGTTCACATTTGAAGTCATAGTATTTCTTGTTAAATCAGACTTTAAAATGCCATTCGTAATAAATCTAAAATTTAAGCTATCATTTAGTCTAATTATTTCAATTCTAATCTTCAGTTCTGATCTTTGAAGTTGAAGACGTTGAAATTCTATTTCGAAAAATACTGACAAAATTAAAAAAAAAAGAGGCTGGGTGCGACCCACACTGATAACTTCTCATTATGCACACTTTGAAAATATCCCGATATTAATCGATTTACTTTTGATGTTGATTGATAACAGTTTTAAATACAAAATTGTCAGATTTAGTAAAAATTTCAAGATATTGTAGCGGAAAAACAATATTTACCAATTTTTTTTAGAGTAGTAGTTTTTCAGTTATTGTAAAAAAATGTTTATTTCATATTCGTCAATATTTTATGAATTAGGTATTGACAAATGCATTATAATGAAAATAAAACACATTTGAAGTAAAAAATATCACTGCTTTTTTTTGAAGATATTTGAGCCGAACTTTTCGTTAAATTTTATTTTTAGATTTTAATTTTTTATGAAAAAACTGTCGATTCGATATTTATCAAAAATGTACCATATGTTAACAATTGCATTATACAAAAAATAAAATAAATATTAAATTAAAAAAATTGACCACTTTCGAAATATTCAAGTCAAGAAACTACTTTTGACATTTTTTGGTAAATTTTTGTTTAAGTTTTTTAATTTTGTAAGAAATATGTTAATTCGATATTTGTCAAAATTGTAGCATATATTAATAAATATATTTTGTTTAAACTAAAATAAACTTGAAGTCGAAATCGTTGTCCATTCTCGTAATATTCAAGTCAAAAAACATTTTTTATCAACTTTTGGTCGAATTTTTTGTACTTTTTTATTTTTGTCAATTGAATTTTTTCGAAAATTTTACCAGATGTCAAAGACGACATTTCACATCGTATAAATTTTTTATACATAATATCGATTTTCCTTCGTTTTTGAGAGCCAAAAAATTTTCTTTAGTTTTTCAATTTAAAAAAAAATAACGGTATGTTGGACTTTTTCCAAATGTATACCATATCTGTACCGCGTCACATTGTATACAATAAAATTTATTTGGTGTCGATAGGATTATCCGTTCCTGAGATATTTGCGATAAACCAAAATTTTAACTGTTTTTTTTTAAATGCTATAGTGAAGAAACCGCTCACTAAATTTTTATGAAAGTCCTTTCTGCATCTTTCGAAGTTATGACCTATCGAACATAATATAATTGGAATCGATATCTTTACCCGTTCTTGAGATACCGTGGACGAAAAATGGTATCCCGAACGTACGAACGTGCAAACGTACGAACGTGCAAACGTACGTACACACGCACGCACAGACATCTCTCTAAAAATGATGGATATAGATTCTAGGGATTTCAACTAAATCTTTTAATTCAACTTTTGTCACTGAAAAAAGTATCAAAATAATTGTTTTTGCTGTCGTTTTTTAAGCGTATCCCAAATTATTGTTTACAAGATATTTATTTGTCATATTTATTTGTGGAAAAAATAATAATAAATCATTTTTACTTACTTACATCTTTAGGTGATTGATTTCTACTTTACAAGTTCAAATCTTTCATTAATTTTGAAAACTCTTTTTTAGTAAAAAATGTAATTTCACTTCAAGAGAATTACAACAAAAAAAAAAATGAGTTAATTGTTTTAAAGTTGAATTTGTATAAGTTTTTAGACGAAACGCAATTTGTAACTTGTCCAGTTGAAAATAATGACAATAAAATTCTGATTATAAACTTATTTCATTGAATTCTCATTTCATCATCAAATTCACATTCAGAGCGGCCTGTAACACCTTCAAGAAAAAGTAAGAAAATACAAACTACAAAACTCCAAATTTATAGTTTAAAGGTTAAATTTTTATTCGTTAACAGACAACATTTTTACATTGAAATATCCTGAATTTACACAAACAAAATATAAATTTATGACAAAAATATTAAAAATTACAAATAAAAATAATAAAAGTACATTTAAAATAAATCAACTGACTTTATCACTTAATTGGTCCAATTTTAAAACTTAAAAAAAAAAAATAATTACATATGTATATTTATGTGTGTTTGTGTTTCTATAGAAAACAAAAAATTACATATAGAGTCTTAATTAAATCTCATAATTTATGAACTAAAGGGATACAATAATTTATTTATTAGTAATTTTAATTCCTCTTTAAACTCGCTCGTTTTTGACAGACACAATATTTTCTGTGTGGCAGTTTTGTGCGCATATTTCGACGTTGAAGTTTATGTTAGGAAATATATTTTATTGACACATATATTATATATATACAATCGTATTCTAAGCCCTGGATGTCCCATAAAATTTTCTTTTTTTTTTCGTATAAAAATTATTTTCTTTTTTTTTGTATTTATTCGTTTAATTTAAGTATATGCTAACTTTTTTTGATCTCCTTAATTTTGTTTAAAAAAAAGACACTCACGCACACTCTAATCTAGAAGCTTAGTCTCACTGGAACTACAGTCACAAGATGAGTGGAAAGGAATATATTCTCTGGATTTGGCCTTAAATGTCTAGCGGGTTTATTCTATGACTACGAGGAGATCGTCGCCTTCGAGTTTCATGTTGCTTGTGATGTGGAGCTTTACGATTGTTCCGGCCTTGGGGGCTTGGACGACCATTTCCATCTTCATGGCAGACAGCACAACTAGGGGTTGGCCCTTTTCAACCTTGTCTCCTTCCTTGACGCGGACATCGATGACTGTTCCGGGCATTGGGGCTCCAACTTCGTTCTTGTTGCCCTTGGTGGCCTTGGGATGGATGTGTAGTTCCTGAAACAGAATAGTTCTGAGTGTCTGTAGTCCTGAAAAGTTTTTGCAATCTTACCTTAACAGCTTCCTTGTCTCGGATGAACACCGATCGCAATTGACCGTTCATCTCGAAGAACACCTCGCGTTCGCCGTTTGGCGTGAGATCTTCAGCCATAGCCAAAGTCTTTACACTCAAAGTCTTGCCCTTCTCAATGGTAACCTCGAATTCCTCACCCACTTTGGGTCCGGTAAGGAATACCCTGGTATTCAACTTGTCGACTGGTCCGAAATCTTCCCTGAAGTTCAGGTAATCTGCTGTGACTTGAGGATAAAGAGCTGCCGACATGACATCACGATCATTGACCAATGGATGAGATTCTTTGAGATCGGCCTTCAGTTTGTTGAAGTCCAATGGAGGAAGCTGTTCACCGGGACGTCCTTCGATGCGTGGCATATCTTTAAGTACACGGGAACGCAGTGGTTCGGGGAAACCACCATAAGGAGTACCAATAGCTCCCTGGAGAAATTCAACGACCGACTTGGGGAAAGAAAGCTCCTCGGCCTTTTCGAGCAGCTGTTCGGCATTTAATTTGTTTTGTACCATAAACTGAGCAAGATCACCAACAACTTTGGAAGATGGTGTGACCTTAATGATATCGCCCAACAATAGGTTTGCTTCACGATAGGCCTTCTTGACATCTTCAAAGAAGTCACCCAAGCCCAGAGAGTATGCTTGGAATTGAAGGTTTGTATATTGGCCTCCGGGAATTTCGTTGAGATAAACATCTGCGTTGCCAGATTTCATTGTGGTGGTGCATTCGAATGGAGCATACAGGGTGCGTGTTTGTTCCCAGTATGCTGAGTACTCGGAGACATCGCGAAGATCCAATCCGATATCCAGTGGGGTTCCTTGCAACGAAGCTACAATAGCACCCATGCTTGGCTGAGAGGTCATGCCGGACATGGAGTCAACTGCAACATCCACAACATCGGCTCCGGCTTCAGCGCAGGCCAACATTGATGCTACTCCAGCTCCGGAGGTGTCGTGGGTGTGAATGTGAATTGGGATGTCGGGATGACGGTCACGAATTGCGGTAATAAGTAATCTTTTTATGGAAAATAAAGAAAATTGTAAAAGAAAAACTACAAACTGAGAAGACATTTGGAAGAACTTACTTAGCTGCGGAAGGCTTGAGGAGACCGGCCATATCCTTAATTGACAGAACGTGTGTTCCGGCCTTGACAAGTTCGTCAGCGAGATTTGTGTAGTACTTGAGGTCGTACTTGGTCTTGGTTGGGTCACTGACATCTCCACTGTACGAAATTGCAGCTTCGACAACACCACCAGCCTTACCGGCTGCTTCCATTCCCAAAATCAAGTTTGGCAAGTAGTTCAGTGAATCGAAGACACGGAAAATATCCATACCAGTTTGAACCTAACAATACAAAAAAAAAAAAAATACAATCAATTTATCCGGATTCCAAATGGAAAACTCTTTCACTTACAGCAAGTTCACAAAACTTGAAGACAACATTGTCTGGATAGTTGGTGTATCCAACAGCATTGGCACCTCTCAACAGCATCTGGAAGGGAATATTGGGGATTTGCTTGCGCATATCTTCCAAACGTTCCCATGGGCATTCGTGTAAGAAACGCAGAGCAACATCAAAAGTAGCACCTCCCCAGTTCTCCAAAGCATACAAATTGTTGAATTTGTGGGCAACATATGGTGAGATTTTTAAAAGATCATGGGATCGGACTCGAGTTGCCAGAAGCGATTGATGAGCATCACGGAAGGTTGTGTCCATCAACAGGAGATTTTTACGTGAGCGAACTTCCTTGGCGAATGCTTCAGGTCCTTGAGATTTCAAAATATCACGAAGACCTTTTGGTGGTTCGGTTACTGTGGAATTATAGGAAACATATTTTTTTTGTTAGTTTTTGTTTTAAGGAGACCTTTTTTACCCATAGCTTGTTTATTTGGTATTGTTATATTTTTATATTTATTTCATAAGAGGACAACACAAAACTTGGTTATAATTGTTAACACTAACTTAAATAAATTAGAAAACTCAACAACAATTTATAAATATTATATTAAGTTATGTATTATACATACTCGCAAAATATTTAAGGGAATTCCAAAAATTCTGTTTTGTGTCTATTTAAAAAGAAATTATTATTTTCTAGAAATTAATTTGTAGTTTATCCACCGGGGCTACAGTTTTGAAACTCCGTTGTTTTCTATAAATTAAAAACTTTCAACAGTCCATTGTATGCTCGAATTTCGCCTCTTAAAATGATAACAAATAATAAATTACAAGTAATCACATATTTCAATAGTATAACTGTTTAAAATTTTAAATATCGGAGAATTATTGTATGAACTTTAAAAAAAAGATAATAAAAGTAAGTATTCGCCTGGTAAGCCATTAATATCGTGTGTTTTCGGTGGCAAAGTTTAAACTTTGGTAAATAATTGGACTTTTGTTCAAAAAAGAACAATTAAAATTACGAAATCGTTAATTTCACGGCATTATTGACATACATAATAATCGTGTTTTTGTTTGTATATTTTTATTCTCAATTCACGGTCAAAATTTTTTTTTTTTTTTGCAATCTTTGAAAAGTGAAGTCATATTTCAGAATTTATTTGCAACCCTTTTTTGTGTATTTACAATGATAAAATCATCATTTTAGTTTTCCACTCTTACCTTTGGTATAATTCACCTCTTGTTTTTTATTTACATATGTATCATTTTAATTAGTCAAAAAAACTTCAAAAACCATGCAAAACTAATGACCAGTTTAAACCAAAATTCGGAGCTCTTACGGAGAGTAAAATTAACAAAAAATTCATTTGGAGTGTCTAATAGCCTTTGAAAAATTCGAAATAGCCTCTTCTTCTGAGAGATTAGATTTTCTTTTGGTTTTTTTATTTAATTAAATACATACATATAACGTTATTAGATTCTTATAACAAAATTAACAATGAGACACAATAAGCTCTTTTAATTTAGAGTAGGGAATTGATTTGTCAAAAAGAAAGATCTCTGAATAAAATGAACGAGCAAATGGAGTAAAAATCTAAGCACGGCTAACTTTACTTTTTTCGTGTTCGGTGCTCCAGTGTTTTTCATTAAAAAAATCAGAGTTCTCTTAACAATCTCTGTTAAGAACGTTTTCGAAGTGCTCAGGCTCTGTTTAGACTTAAGAAAGAAAATTGCCTATTACAAGTTTTGTTTCTGCTTTTTTTTATCTCCTGATATTTGTCAAAAGTTAAATCAAATTTGCACCTAAAATCTAAAAATGAATGAATATTTGTGTACATTCAATGAACATTCAATTTACATGTGTGTATGTCAATTCGAAACTATAAATTACTAACTTGAATTAGTCCGTACCAATATGGAATAAGGGCTAGAAAAATTAAATTGGTCTAGGTTTACAAATAAGACATTTGATAGGTAAATTGATTCGGCTCACATTTTTTTTTTGTAAATTTAACATGTTTTTCAAACACCAATTGTACAGTTTTTTTTGTTAAATAAAATCACTTAGTAATAATAATAAAACCACACAGCACTCTTATCAAAAAATACGCATTTTAACGCTGTATGACGTATGTACAGTCGGGACAAAATAAATAGCACACTTCTAGTAGAAATTTCTTCTAGGCTTTAAGCTACAAGTGCACTTTTGATACCGGTACTGCAAAGTATGGATTGTTCTGGGTTTCCAATGTAAATTAACGGGATATTATTTTTTTGCAATTATTTTATAAACAAAGTCAAATGTAAGTCAAATAGTAAAGAGAGTGCACTCGAGCCAAGGCATTTTAAATAGCACACTTTTTTAATTTATACAATTATTCTTACTTTTTTGAAGGTAAGTTAAAAAGATAAGAGTTTTTTTTTTAATTTACGTTATATTGCTTAAATTATAATGATAAAATGTAGTATGGGACGTGACAAACATTCAATAGAGGATTTCAGGCTACGAGTTCTCGATTTCAAGACAGAAGGTCACACTAACTCGGTTATCGCGCTTAAGTTGGAATGTTCCTGGAAAAAAACTTTTAAATGCCCTTCACGATTGCCCGCCTAAGCAAAGCTGATCCCTTCATGACTGCTCCCAAAATAAAAGATGGAATTGAACACGATCTTGGAGTTAATGTGTCAGTAAGCACAATTAATAATAGACTGCGTGAGAAAAAAATATTTGGAAGGATTTGCAGGAGAAAACCCCACGTTTCTAAGCGGAACCTTTTGCGTCGATTGAAATTTGCAAAGGAACACATTTCAAAACACCATAGTTGGTGAAAAAATGTCTTCTGGACCGATGAGTCTAAACTCAACGGCTTTGGATATGATGGTAAAAAATATGAACGACTTGGGATCAAGCAGGCACACATCCCAAAATAAGCAATATAGACGGTGAAGCATGGTAGAGGTGGAATTCTGGTTCAGGGGTGTTTTTCTTGGAAAGGAGTGGGTCCTCTCGATCGCATAGAGAGTATTATGGACCAAATATAGTATAAGGAGGTCCTTAAAGACACGATGCTGCCGTATGCTGAGGAGGCAATGCCACTGAAGTGGAAATTTCAGCAGTATAACGATCCGAAGCATACGACTAGGTCTGTGAAACAATGGTTATCTACCCATAAAATCGATTAAATGGAAGGGCCAGCCCAGTCTCCAGATCTTAATCCTATTGAGAATTTATGGAATGAGGTAGACAAAACGATAAACAGATCAGCTACTTCAAATTTGGACAAATTTTGGGAGGAAGTTTAGCGAGCGTGGTATTCAGTACCTGTTGAACGATTCAGGAGTCTCATTTTGTCTATAAATGGCAGGTATGCAGCCGTAATTCAAAATAAGGGTTACCCGAAAAAGTATTGACGATCTTTCTGTAAATTATGATAAGTTTTTTGTTGCTTATTTATTTTTCTTGTTATTATTAATGAAGTGTGCTATTTATTTTGTCCTAGTATTATTTGAACTATTTACATTATTTTGTTGTTTTTTTTTCCTATGGATTCAACATAGATTATTTTTTCTATAAAATGAAAATTACCTTTGTTTTTAGCTATTTATAAATAAAACAACTTTTCAGGCAGAAGAAAATGCAAACATTTTTCATTTAAAAAGACTTTTAATACATGTGCTATTTATTTTGTCGCCACTGTAAATAATTCACTTCTCGTTTCTTATTGATTCCTTTTTTTTTGGTACGCATTTCTGTCAACAAGTAATTGACGTAGATGAAGAGAAAAACTAAAATTTAGATGTCATATCTACCAACAACAAACTGTGTACTTGTGCGAATAAAAGATTTGATTCAATTAAGAAATGATCACGACGATCTTTTAAGATCAAAAAAGTATTACTGGGAAATAATCGTACCATAACCGCCAGAAAGTTGATACAAATTCTGACATTAAACTGTGTTAAACTAATTCTAAGTTTTCAGACAAAACAGATTGTCAAATGTTATGGATTTTTGGGTGTGTGCATGAACTACGTTACATTTAATTGTAAATAAATACATTTTTGATTCAAAATCAATACTAAGAGCTAAAAATTTTTTTCAATTTTGGGTGTCAAAAAATGGTAGAAAAATTATATTGCTCTTAAATTTTTTTTTATAAGTTAAAAAAGAAAATTTTGGTTAATAGAAAAAAAAAAAAACAAATCGCTTTACTAAAATATGTATAAGCTTATTATACATAAATAAAATATTTTTTCATTTCTAAATAGTTTAAAATAAATATACAAAAAATGTAATAAAAATAATTTAACTTAATTTCAAACCGCAACCTTTAACAAAAACAATTATACAAACATCCCCGAAAATATATAACTTCAAATATATAAATATATAAATTTCAAATATAACTTAAAATAAAATTATTAAATAAAATATAGATATTATTAAATAAATAAAGGTACAAAAAACAACACCAACACAAATATGTGATAATAATAATAATAATAACTATAAAAAGGAAATAAAGAGAAAAACAAAACGTACCTTTGCCCTCACCGCGTTCTTCTTTTTCGAGTGCTTCTGGCGATAAGTCTTTTGTTTTTTTTTTGTTTTTTGATTTTGTTTTTTGTTTTTGCATTTGATTGTAAAAATGGTAGCGTGTCAAAGTAGCAGTTGAGTGATTATGGAGTAGTAGTAGTCACAAACAATATTGTTTTTTGTTTTGTTTTATTTTTATGACAAAAAGTAAAATTTTTAACATAAAAACAACAAATTAATCCACAAATAAAAAGAAATAAAACACGAAAAAAATTAGCTCATTTTAAAATTTAAAAAGAAAGGATAAGGATGTAAAGAATAATGAGTTTTTTTTTATTGAGGACATGATGCTTAGAACTTTAAGTGCAGATATTTTATTAAAATATCCAATTTGAAATGTGTATGTGTGGTGTGTGATTGAAAGGCATAAGTGTGTATTTGAACAAATGGTAATTTTGCAGAAAGAGTCCTTGAGTGTCATTTTATAAAAAAATTCTTCTCAAGTGTTAGTAGGGGACTTTTGTGTGTATGTGTGGAAAATTAATAACAAAAAGCATTTTCTTTCTAGACCAAGGAGGAGAACTTACCAAGTGGCACAGTTGGTACATGGGGATCGATATTGGCAGGCTTGAGAGTGGTTGCCAATGGGGTTTGGGGGCCATTGACCAACACCTCACCGACATAGTTGAGCAGTTTTTGAGCACGATTGTGTGAGACACGGAATTTGAAGAGCTCTGGATGCTCATCAATGAAATATGTATCGAGGACACCGTGCAGGAACTTCTGATTCTCCAACACATTCAACAGGAATGGGATGTTGGTCTTGACACCACGAATACGGAATTCACGAAGGGCACGGTTCATCTTCGAGGCGGAGCTTTGAAGGTCCGAAGCGTGTGAAATGACTTTCACAAGCAGCGAATCGTAGTATGGTGAGATGATGGCACCGGCAAAGGCAGATGCCGAATCCAAACGGATGCCCATACCCTCACCGGAACGGAATACTTCGAGACGACCAGTGCTGGGCTGGAAATCGTTGGCAGGATCTTCGGTGGTGACACGGCATTGGATGGCATATCCACGGGGTTTGATGTTCTCCTGAGTGTAACCAAGTTCGGGAAGAGTCATACCCTCAGCCACCCGAATTTGAGACTGCACCAAGTCAATTCCGGTGATTTCTTCAGTCACTGTGTGCTCGACTTGTAATCTGAAAGAAAGCTGCTATGATTCGTCGAACTTCTGTGGAATTTTGAATGAAAATTTACCTAGCATTGACTTCGATGAAGTAGAAGTTTCCAGTTTCGTCGCACAAGAACTCTACAGTTCCGGCATTTTCATAGCCGACATGCTTGGCCAAGCGCACTGCTGCGTCGGTCATTTTATCTCGAACCTCCTTGGGTAATCTTGGAGCTGGGGCGATTTCGACGACTTTCTGGTGACGACGTTGTACCGAGCAATCACGTTCGTACAAATGAACAACGTTGCCAGCCTTGTCACCGAGCAATTGCACCTCAATGTGACGTGGACGCTCGATAAACTTCTCGATAAACATAGCACCATTACCAAAAGCAGCCTTGGCCTCGGAGCTTGCACGTTGGAACATTTCCTCAACCTCGTCCATTTTTCGCACAACCCTCATACCACGACCTCCTCCACCATAAGCGGCCTTGAAAATCACCGGCAGACCGTGTTTCTTGCAGAAGTCTAGAGCTTCTTCTTTTGTGGTCACTGGCCCATCGGTACCAGGGACAATTGGGACCCCAGCCTCGATGGCAGCAACACGTGCCGCCACCTTATCACCCATCTGTTGCACCACCTTCGGTGATGGACCAATGAAACGCAAACCGGCATCGATCACAGATTGAGCAAAGTCACTACGTTCCGATAGGAAACCATATCCAGGATGCACAGCATCGACATCGTTCTCCTTGCACACACGAATGATTTCTGGAATGTTGAGGTAGGCCTCGACCGGAGGAAGGCCCTTTCCGACGATGTATGATTCGTCGGCTTTCTGTCGGTGCATGTGCATTTTGTCTTGTTCCGAATAGATGGCCACCGATTTGATGCCCAATTCTGTGCAAGCACGAAAGACTCGGATGGCAATTTCACCACGATTGGCCACCAAAACCGATCGAATTGGTTTGTATTCAACCTTTAAGTTGAGAAATGGAGTTTTGAAATTATTGTATTGGTTTTCAGATTTTTTTAAAGATAATTCAGTTTCTTACCTGACTGGAAAAGGCATTTTTGTTGATGAGCCAAACTCGGACGCGTGGTGATCTCCTCAGAGTCTGGAAAGCCGTCTGTGCCACGGGTATGAACATCTTGACTGTTGATTTTGTTTACTAGAATTTAAATTAAATTTTTATCTATTAATTAAAGTGATTTTATGTACTAAGAAAAATAAAATAATTATTACAGAATTAAAATATGAGAAATAAAGTTAAAGTAGGGCTTGAAAAATAATCTTTAATTTAGGAATATTTCTTGATATGAATTTGTTTTAAGAAATGTTTGATAAATGTGGTTTTGATTGATTTACCTTGAAGTGACTTGCCCATGGCCACTTTTTTAAATGTTATTTTTTAATATAAATAAATAATCAAAATGCAAATATTTAAAAAAAATTGTTATGTCAAAGTTTTGTGTTTTTTTTTTTATTTAGATGTACATATGTATGTACTTGTTGATATATTTTAAGTATCAACTTCAACTCAATGACCTACCCCCGTTATCTCAATCAATAGTCACATCATAAATATTTCACTGACGTATGCACAGTTTTATTAATAAACTCCTGTATATATGTTGATTTAATACATTTTTTCTTAATAAATTAGTCAATATTTGGGCTTGAGTTTTAGTAAATATTTTTTTTTTATGAAAAGCTTGTATGATACGGAGAACTTAAGTGTTCTACTTTTGTGTGGTTCGAATTACAAATCCCAAGTTGAATACTGATAAAGTTGTTTGTATTGTTTTTTGTTTTAATGTAATGCTATCAATATTTCAATGTTTTATTTGTTTGCATTATTTTTACGAAAAAAATTGAACTGAGATTTCTGTACCTGACCTGACCTTTAAACTTAATAAATTGAAAATTATTTTTTATAAACAAATATAATTGCACAAATCTTTTTCTTTTAATTAAATATTTGGTGTTTTAAAGTGTTTTTTCTATATTTAATTTTAATTTCTTAGTTTTATATTTGTGATGGTGCTTTATTTATAAAATAGCATTTAATATTGGCTTCGTAAATGTTGTTCGGATATTGTATCAATACTGTGTTTTATTATTAGTGTGCCCTTTTGTCATTTTAGAATAAAAAACTGTAAAAAAAAATCAGAATAGCTTTTGGAAAACCCTAAAGTTGTTATCTAAGAACAACAAAGAGTAATTATATCGTATAACTCGAGATCAAAATTGTAAAAACCTTCAAAATGGATGTTTGAATTTGGCTTTCGTAAACAAAAAAAAAAAAAAACAAGTTGACAGCGGATTTGAGGTTAGTATTTTTATAACAACACCAATAAATCTTTATCAAGAATTAGATGACATTTAACCCTTAGCTCAATTAAGTCAAAAGTACGGAAACAACTTTTCATTAGATTTTAACAAAACTTATTTTATAGTGAATATTTTAACAAAGCGATTCAGTTTTTTTGAAATTTTGATTAGGAATCAACCCGACTATTAGAATTAGTTTCGAATTAAGAAAGAAAAAAAAATACTTATATACAAAAAAGGTATAAACAATTAGGTCAACATATGAAAGGCAAAAATAGCACAATTTGTCAAATGTTTTTAAAAACAAATTTTTTGTTTGTGAATTAAACATAAATTTTTGTTTATTTACATTATCAAATACATACAACAATACGTACATATGTATGTAAGAAAAAAAAATTATTCGTGTAACATGTGGTAGGTATTTTGTATAGGTTCAAAAAGTTTATTTTGGATTTTATAAACTTTTTGAAATGTACACATGTACATACATATGTAATGTACATAAAATGACTTCCCCCAAAGTTATAAGTAGTTAAATTCCCTTAATTCAAAACCACTTTTAACTCAACAAAGAATCGAAACCAAAAATAAATTTTTGGAATGTTAATGAACCTTCACGTATTATATTTATTGTTTACTCCACATGACAATAATATTGTTTCAAGTTAAAATATTCCTTACTAAAAAATAAGGCTAAAAAATAAAACAGAATGAACGGCCGACAAAGAAGAAAAGAAGAAAACATATTTTTTGTAAAAGTAATTTTGATTTTTTAATTCCTTGTCTTTACACGTGCTGACAAAACTAAAGAGATGGAATCTGCACATTCCATAAATTATTATTAATAATGTAGGTAATTTATTTATTGGAAACATTTGGACACGAGCCAATAAACAGATTCTTGAGATTCAAACGATAAAATTATAGACTTTCTCCCATTTTTTGAACGCGGAAAATAAGTAAATTACTAATTTTAAATGCCATAATTAAAAGAAGACTGTGTTTTAGAAAAAAAGTGTTACCAAATTTCATTTATAAAAAAACATTGAAAATATTTCAAGAGGTATACAAGTTGTCTATGCGAAAATGGTGATTCATTTTAAAAATCGGATCAACTTCTTGTTTCGAAGTTGATATTTAACCTTAACTTCTGATTTAAAGTTCAAAAATTTGTTTGGTCTTACAGTTGAATTTGAATTTTAAACTGGAGTTAAATTTAAGTAACGATATTTACTTTACAACGAAAGTTTTTCAAAAACACAGAGAAGTAATAATTCTTTTACAACAAATTTTGTAAACAAAAATGTTTAACAGTAATGACTTCATAGATATTAGTTTTATTAATTTTTTTTTTTTAATAAAAATGTCTGACTAATCTCTTCATATCTTTTAATCCATCAAGTTGGAGATCTTAATTAAATAAAGGGTCGTCAGAAAAGAGTCAAATTTAAACACCGATTTTCGTAATCAAACGTAAGTAAATGTCACTAAAAGTAGTCTAGCTCTTTAAGACAGCTGATGAATAAAAAGTTCTCAACATTCTGATACTTGAAAATTTATAGTTTATTTTTTCAACTGGCAACTCTGTTGGACTTCCCTCCTACATACAATGTATTTCCCCCTTTTGAGTGAGACCTACCCAAATTATAGACCTTGGAACAATAATTATGTGTATGTATATTTGTATAAAAAATAACTGTTTTTGTGCCACTAATGCTAAATGGAACTTTGCGTAAAAATAAATACTAAGGACTACGAGAGTGGGCTTAACTTGATAAACCAAACCAAACATATATATTAAATTTGGACATTGGACTTTAGTTTCTCTCTAGACAAGCAAACTTATATAAAATATGCACTTGATTACCATTTAAACGATTTTTGTTTGTTTAAATTAATTCATTTTGACAAATACAAGTTTTTTTTCAAATGATGCTTTGGCTTATATTCTTAAATTGTGTTAATTTTGATAATTTAGAGTCTAATCGTTTTAGACTCGTTTAAAAATTAAATGATTCCTATTGTATGTATAAACGAATGTATAATTAATGATTCAATTTGAAAAAATATTGCATTTTAAATAAAATGCAACAAAAATACGTATATGTTAAAATTTTTAAGTTTAATTTTATATTAAAAAAAAAAATTGCCAGACATCAGTACTTAAGTTAAAATATACTAGCAAATGCATTCAATGACCCACTTATACTATGTAAAATAAAAAAAAGAAAACAACAAAAACAAATGTTTTATGCATTTTTCTTCCGTTTTAAAACTGTACCTCGAATTATAGTACGACTAGATTATGCAAATTACTGTGAATGAAACTCTTAGGTGCAATAAAGATCGTGATCGTTAAAGTGAACACGATCACGATTGAATTAATAAACACGCTATAATAAATTTTTAAATTATATTAATTTTCTACTCAACGATATGACAATCATTTTGACTTATTTTTCGTGTTGATTCAATCTAAAGGGGTTTTGATGGGAATATAAAATTGTTAAGTTGTGTTTTTTTTTTATATTTAAAGGATTTTTTGACAACTTATTCAAAATGTTGATTGTATAAGTTATTCATCAAATATTGGTTAATTTATTTCAATCATTGATGTAGACACTCACATAATATATTATCTGAGCTTTACTACAACAACATTAAGTTTTATATTTCATAAAGAGGTAGATCTTAGATTTCATATGACACAGCGTTTTTTTCCTCGCAAATAAATAAATGTAACCAGCAGCGACTACGATTAATTTATTTCCATAAATTATGTACTATAAAAGCGAACACTTAAAAGGTGATTACACTTGTTGTGAAATTACAAAATTATAGTTTTTTTTTACTGCAAATAAAAATTAACTTACTGTACAATACTTGCAAATTCTATACAATTAAATTCTATACGAAACAGTTTAAATTGATAATTATATGTATTACTGCTTTAAAAGTGTTTTTAGATTTGTCTATGCAGACAAATGTTGTTTTTATATTTATTAATTGAGAACTGTAAAGTTCATATTACAAATATTTTACTTATACATTTATGTGGTTTATTTAATAAATAAAATATTTTATTAAATGGAGTCGAAGCGTATATTGGAACTGTCATAACTATCATGTCACTGTTATAACTATCATTAAGTTTCACATAATCGTTACCTATCAGTGTACACCATTTTTTTTTTTAATTTAATAGTCTTACTTAATTATCAAACCTAATTTACTAATTAAAATTATAATGATTAAACGTTGAAGTAATAATCAATCAACAAATCAAAATTGTAAATCTTTTTTTTAAATGAATAAAGTTGCACATTAAAATCAGTTGAGTAATTCATTCAATAACAAATAATACATTTCCATCAAATAAATAATTTAAATATCTTTTTTACGATGCAAGGTAAATTATTATTATATCTTTTAATTGTTTGTTTGTAGTAAAACGTTTTATTTATTTCTTGAAGTTTTGTTTTCTAAAAAAAAGTTGAGTTCTACAACAAATACGGAAATCAGTGGCAGACTTAGTAGATATTAATGGATGGGGGTGAAAGGTTCCCCTATTTTTTTTTTATAATTAAAATTATCCATGTACTTACTCGTAAAACAAATTTTTAATTTTTTTTTTAATTTATATTTGGGAGGTTTTCAACTCAACTACCACAAAAATGCTACACCCAAGTTTGACATGGCAACGTTAAATTTTTTACACATTCTGATTTTTAATGCTGGCTCATTAGAAATCAAACAAATAATCTCTTTACTTATTCTTGTAAATAATTGAACGCTTAATTAAAAAATGTATCAAATGAATTTTCATGAAACTTAATAGTTCAAAAGTTATTCTAGGCCAAATTTCAATTTATATTATTAATTTATCCGTTTTTAATTCATTACATCGGATCTAATGGTCTTATCACTAAAATTCGCCGAAAGTTTTATGTACATATATATGTCTATAATTTAGTCTATTAGAGAATGAGTTTTAATATTTTTTGTAAAACTTTTTTCAGAAAATTCTGAGTGATAGTAATAGTTGTTGCGTTCTGATAAAAAAAAACAAAGAAATTAACTGATTTTGAAGTTCTCATCAAATGTAAGAAAGCAGTACAGCTCATTGTGGACAATGGTCTGTACAGCTTCAGGTTGCAAACCTTCGTTCAAGCGAAACCCTAAAACCGCCACTGATGACAATACAGTAAGAAGCAAAGTATTTATTTATACATAGCAACGATTTCTTAAAAAAAAAAATAAAGGTTCAAAGTCCACATCATTAAAATGTTGATATAACCTATACCTACCTAGTATATACTATACATACATAAGGTAATGTTTTGAATTTTAGTAGTTTCAAAACACTTGAAAAAAAAACAACACATTTTTAATGAGACAACAAACTAATTTTATCGTAATCAAGATGAGTAACAATCAAGGCCGGACTAAATCATGATTTTTGTTGTTTTTAAAAAATATTTGCTTTATTGTTATTTTCTATTTAAAATTTGAATTCCTTTGAAAGCAATTCTATAAAAATTCAATGAACACAAAACATATGATGGTGGCTTATTTATATGCTGGTATAATAAATACAACATTGACTTATTGGTTGCTTGATTGAAGCCAAAGAAAATCAAATTAAATTAAAAGGAAGCTTTTTATGGTATTCGATTTATCATCCAAAGTAAAAGACTAACACACAAACAAACTCATTCAACGACAAAGATGATAATGATAGCTAAAATATATTCTGGATCAATTTAGCAGCTTCAATTTATTAAATAGCTTATATTGAATGTAAAATCTCTTTGCAAAAAAATCAAGTCTTGATTTTGAAGAACAAAATCATTCACTACACTTTTGAAGAACCAGTACTTTAAAACTTACAAGACATGTTTTGACAATGTTGAGACATAGATGGCGGGCATACATATCATTAGATATGAATTTTAATGAAAATTGACGCAGTCCTTTTTTAATTATTGTCAAAGCGATAGACATTAGATAAAATTGATAGATAGATAGAGAAGAAATTATTTGTCTTCCCTATCGCCAAAATGACATAAATTAAAAAAAAAAAAATCATGAAAGATCCTTATGCAGTCTTGAGACTCAAGTATGATTTATTATAAGAAAGTGTTTTGATTTTTTTTTAAATTCTTTAAAAATGTTATTAAAATCAATTTAAATTTTTTATACAAAGCATAGTTGTATCTCTCCTTTTTTTTAGGATAACCTAGGATTAACTAAACAAATAGGTTTTATCATAAAGGTTGCATGATTCTTTGCTACTTTTTTTAAACTGTTTGTTCATACCTCAATATTTTTATATTTGATAAATTTATATTAGATAACTCAAAATCATCCTGTAAAAGAAAAAATTAAACAAAGACATTTCCTGATAATTTCTTTGTAATTTTCGCCCTATTGATTAAAGTGCAGATTTATGTGTTTCAAGGTGATAAATTATGTTGCTATCAATAATATGTGCCGATAGTCATACGTAGCTGATAACAGTAATTATTGTTTATCTTTATATCAAGAAATCGCAATTATATACGAGTACATACATAAAACATGAAATTCACAATAATAAATTAGAAAAGGAAAACCACACAATAGTTTTAAATTTGATGCCAATCAAACTACGCATTTTATCATATTTTATCTTATCTCAAGTTTATGGACACTAAAATAATAATATAAAGTTTACTTTAGTTGTTTATAAACCTTTGATTAACTAAAAATATTATGAACAAAACACTCTTCATGTTTAAGTGAAATTATCGAATTACAAAACAAAAAAGTTTTTTTAAGTTTAAAATTTCGATTTAAGTTTTTTTTTTTTTAATATACGTATAATTTATTGGTAGATCTAGATTATTCTTTTGAGTAATGTTTTCAATGGAAAATAATAAAATAATAAATATTTTTTTCAAATTCATGAAGTGAGTAACTATTTATTATAACAATTATTATATATACATACATATATGTATTATAAAATTTAGTATACCTGCCTTTTTGTTAACGATTAGTTATAATTAAAAGTTTTGATGATTGATTAGTTTTATCAGCTGTCAATTTTAGAAACGTTTCTTCTTTCAACTACAATTCTTCTAATTAATAATGATAACGATAAATGATGACAAAAAGCCTAAAAGATATAACCCATTTGATATGAATCAACATTTTTTAGGTAACAAAACTTTCATTTAATTTATTTTTCTAGTATTTTTCTTAACCAAATATGCCTTTGCGTGCACTTTCAAGGACAACAAAAGTCAAAGGCACACTAAGTGAGTCAAGACCATAATATGAAATAGTGCAATATAACTTAGCCGGTTTTTTTTTTTTAATTAGACGATCAATGATCGCCATCTCCATTCTCATCGAGAGTGAATGCCCTGAGTTGTCTTAAACGATGTTGCATGATAAGTTCTTTGAAACAAGTTTATTTTTTATGATCAATTTATTGGCCTCGATCATGCACATTTCGATCTGATTTTTGAATTAATAATAAAAACAAAAAACCCCAATCCAACTAGTTGAGTTTCATTTCACATTTTTACATAGGAAAATGTTAAAAGTGAATACACTTAAAAAATCTGATGAATATTTGTTTTTCGAAAAATGGTTCAACAAGGCACTATTATCTTTAAACAAAAATATTCTTAAAAGTTTAATCAAAATTGATCCAGCCGTTTTCACCATACTTTAGTCATAGACACAATTTTTAGAGAACAACTTTATTTGTCTTCTCCTTATTATCAATTTGACATAAATACTTAATGTTTTTTTGATAATAAGTCAGAAATAAGGTGTTAAAATAGTTTTAAATGAATATTCAATTCGACAGAGACAATAAAACATTATAAAGTTAAATTAGTTTTGAACTTTGTCAATAACGAAAACAAAAACAAACAATAAAACTAAACTAGTCTGCATTTAGACGACGACGACGCCGACGACGATGTGTTCGATAACAATTCTGCAGGCAGGCCTTGATTGATACGACTAGATATAGCTTAATTAAAAATGTCTATGACCTAGAAGATATACATACATACATTCATATATACATTTGTAAATAAAACTCATTGGTACATAATAGTAAAAGTGTTTTGAATTCAATGATATTTTTTTACTAATACTACTACTAATGGAATAAAACTTTCTTGGTCGACGACTTTACTTAATTGGTAACAAAAACATGACAACTATGACGTACAATCAGATGACTGAAACTGACTGATGCTAAAAATAATAAAAACAAACATTTCTTGAAGTAACTTCGAGTGTTTTCTTAATTTACTCCGCCATTTTAATTGAATTGCTGAGTAACGAATTTGCATAAGTCTCGTGATATTTTTTTTTTTTTTCAATTTTAATTTGTTTGCTTTTTTTCATTATTTGATGTCTCGTGTTTGTTGGCCATTTAATGTGAAATCTTAAAATAAATCTCATAAATATCTCATGGGGTTTGTATATTATTGTTAAAAAATAAAATAAAAACATGTTAACGAATTGTCCAATTGCGCTAAAAAATTTGTGATATTTTTGAAGTTAGTTTCATTTTTTAAGAAAAATTTTTCATTGAGAAAAAAAATATTTTTTTTTGTATACACGAGTAAACTTTTTTATGAACATAAGTATATTTATTGAATAATAATAAAATACTGTCAGTTAAGATTAATATTAGGAAAATCCTATTTCAATCATGAGTCGTCTAGAGTTTCTTTTATCCAGACATGTACAGGATTTAGAAACGGAGGCACGCTATTATGTGATTTTTCTTCAACCTAGCCCTGGAGAAGCTCGTGATCAAGAGTAGTGTTATGTTAACCTGAAGGGTACTATCTTCAACAGGTCTTTCCAACTGCATTATCGGCAGCTCAAAAAGAGCTGTACTAGAAACATTCATACCTATTGATTAACCGGCGAAAGGATATGCTATCAACAAACAAAACCTCATCTCTCTCTATCATCGCCTAGGACAAAACGTCACTGTTGGTAGCACTAATTTCGAGGTAGTCAAGGAACAAATATCAATTCAATTTCAGTTTTGCTAAGCAAATAAGGTTCAAAATTCTTTTCTCGAAAGACAAAGTGCTCTATACACAAGACGCTAATTTTACCAGTTCTATACCCTATGACGTCAAGAGTTTTGGACGTAAAGTAAAAAAGGCGAATTGATACTGGACAAAACTTTTGAGAGAAAACAATTTCGGTGGATATTTGATCTTTTATTGCGAAGAGGCCAAATGGAGAAGAAGATTCAATCGTTAATTTTACGAGCTGTACCAGATATGGATATAGTCCAAGGAGCCAAATTACGTCGACTACACTGACTTGGACATCGATGGAATGAACAATATCGCTCAAGCCAAGAAAATCTTCCAATCTCAGTCCCCAGGTTCGAAACGATCGAAAACCGAACCAAACTGATTCAGGAGTGCTTGGTATCGACGACTGGAGATAGCTTGAGGGGGACCGCAACCAATGGAAGACCAAAATATCTAAGAGAGAGACCCTTAATGAATCGGGAGCCGGTTAATTAAGAAATAATTTTATTGTAACCAAATCATACGAAACCACTAAAAGCTTGCAATAATAAAATTAAACATTTAAAACTGTAAACTAAAATTTTACTAATCAATATTTAAACTCAATTCTTTTAATGTTATTGTATTAAACCAAATTTTTCAGAACCTGTTTGTATTATCATTATTGTAAAGACATACATAAATAATATTTGTAAATGAATGTAACGAAGTGCCAGTTTTTTCTTAATAACCAAATTGTTACATGTTATTTCTTAGCTCGAATATTTCAGGAACAAAAACAGAATAACTTCATTAATAACTCTTAATACTTTTTTTTGTAAAATTATTAAATTTGTTAAATTTAAACAGAAAATTTCATGTTTTTTTACGAAAAATATAAAAAATACTAAATAAGTATTTGGAAAATATTGACTTGTGGCTAATTCTTCAAGATAACATCTTTAAACAGAAAGTTTATTACAAATTTTTAATCAGTAACATTTACTAAATTTTTTTTATATTTTTTTTTTAAGAACTACAATCTTGCATATAACAAAAAAAGTGATCACGAAAAGTAAAAAAATCGGTTGTGTACAGTTTTAATTTTTATGTTAAAAATTATTTTTTTTTTTAAACTTCCAAAAAATGTAAAATTTGTAATAGTTCGTAAGCCGATTCAATTGTAAATTTTAAATAAACTCTGAATTCGAATTCAAAATATTACTCCTATTTTAAATTTACAAAATTTAGTAAATTTGTTTATCTGATTTTTTTTTAGTTTAATATTATCAATTGTTACCTCAAATTTTCCAATCTATGCAAATCTCTTTTGATCAAAATTAGCCGATGATGTCTTAAAGTGCAATCATAATAAAAATTCAATAAAACCATAAACACAATCTTATAAATCATTGAATTATTAAAACGAAATACGAGTACTCATGTATTACCGCCTTATCGATTAGTTTATAACAAATAAGGCAAAGTCCTTTTTTGTGGAGGTTATCTTCACAAAATAGCCAGACTGAAATTAATCATTGAATATTTGTGTTTTTTCTGTTTTTTTTTTTTTTTTTTGCCAATCAATTTGATTGAGAGTTATCAATATTTCAAACTTTTAACTTTGCTTTAGAGGTCGTTTTTCTTATCAGTTATCTTTTAATAGACTGAATAATATTACTGCAGCAGATTTTTAAGGTGGAAACATTGTTATTGTCGGTCGCCGCCGCCGCCGATGTCCGTGTTGATAAAAAATACAAGTTGTTAATTTTATTAATTCATTGAATTAATTTTCTTATTGTTATTCAACCGAAGAAGCCTGTCGAAAATATTTTCACGATACGTTTCGCTTAAATGAACAAAAGTAAAAGTAATTCGTCGAACATTATACTATGTATAATTAATAATTATATAAATCATTGCAACATTATTGTTATTCGTAGATGCATGTCGAATGGCATTTGATTACCTAGAATTGCTGAGACATACTCGCATATGAATACAATTTCAGGCCATTAAATTACCAAGAATTTTTATTACCTAATGATAATGACTGTGGTATGATGACAATTATTGTTATTCACAATGTTTTTTTTAAACCAGTTTATAAAACAATGTTTGAAAAACTAATACATACATACATATGTATGTATGTGCCTGTGCAAATTTAAATAAGATATTTTGTCTACTATTAATTTGACATAAAGTACATATGAACAAAATCGAAACATTTGTCAATGGCGTAGTTGAAGATATTTTTTAGGGTCCTTTCCTCCCTTTTTTTTAAATGTATCTAATTTTTTTCGAAAAGTGGACTCAAGTTGGTGGCAGGCACAAAAAGATTTAAAACAATGTCAACAACTGGACAGACAGAGTTGGAAAAAAATGATTCGGATGCTTGTAAAATTGTAATATGTATATGTATCTTTGTGCCCAGTATTATTGATTGGCTGATACTGTTACAATTAACTTTTAGAACACATTATTTTTTTCTAAAATAAAACAAGTCTCCTAAGTACTGATAAAATATGCAGATTAAAAAGCAAACATTTGACATAAATGAAATAAAAATCTATCCTTCAACCAAAATTTACACCTTCTGGTCTACATTGTATACATTTTGGGACGAATATCTACAATGTCTTACAGATATGTATTGCTTTACGAAGTGCTAGATTCACAATAGAGTATTAATTAGCTTGGAAATGTTAACTTTCCTTATACAACAGATTGAAGTCTGTGTTAAGTGCCTTATTTGTTCCAGACACAATATAGAAACCTGCGCAATATAATATTTCTAATTTTATAATATTAAAAGACTGATTTTCTCGAATGAGGTGACGAAGTCACAAATAATAAGAAATACACCCTGAAATTCACCCAAAAACTAATTTTTTCATTGACAGTTGGCATTTGTTTCTTCATTTGCAATTGATTTAAAATAATACTTTTTTAGGGGTAACACAAAAAATAACCGCCTTATTAAAAAAAATAAATAAATAAAAAACTTGTTAAATAAAGAATAACAGGAATTATTAATTATTAATTTGCATAAACTTTATTAAACTGCAAGTAGCATACAAATATGTAATTAATTTCAATGTGCTACAAAATTGTCAACTCACCACGTGAATTTGTTTTTTATAAATAATTTCTATTTAAATTTTGTATTCTACATCAACATCAGCCTGATGTTTATTTTTGAATTCAAAAGTAAATCATTTTATTGCACAATACATATAATAAGTTCGCTTTCTTTATGCGTAGGTGATACAAAAAAATAGATGAAGAATAGAAAGGTGTTGCCAGATGCTTAAAATAGACACTCGCCGGCAATGTGGATAAAAAAATGTTAAATTGAGTGTGAAGAATTAATATGGTATGCATTTGAATCAGCATTTTAATCTAAAATAAAGAAGTACATTTAAAAATTATTTTGTAATGACTATTATTAATATATTCATATTTAATTTATGTTTTATTCAGTTTTGAATTCACTGAAACGTACGTATAACCAAGAATGTTTAGAAGTGAACAAGGAAAGTATTTATCACTTTCACTATCAATTTGCATTTCAATTGTAACAATCACTTTGTTTTAGCGATTCAGTTTTAAAATGTTTTTAAAAATCATATTGAATAGTATAATATATAAAATAAAACTATCAAATGCATATGACACACATTAGCGAAATACAAACATGATAAAACTTTTAAGTGCAAAAAAAAAATGTATTTAGTGAATCTAAGAAAAATAGTTGTATTTTTTTTATCACAACTGATTCAGATAATTATGATTAAATCTATAATTATATACTCGTACATGAATTAACTTAAGAAGAAAAACGATGATTAGAAATGTTTCGCATGTACATTGTACATACGTCATACATACATCTGTTTTCCAAGATTTAAATTCAAATGACGTATTTAATTTAATTTTCATTAAATTTATAAATATTTCTGTCAATATTTGGCAATTATAGTGCAATTATTTGGATACATGTGCAGACTAATTTTTTTGAACAGTATTCAAAATGATCAACATCAGATTAAATTTGTTGGGTCTGAGAGCCTTAATTTAAAAATTGGCTTTGTTTATTTTTTCTCTGTATTGGAGAATAATTGAGTACAAATTTAAATAAGAAAAAAAAAAAAAAAATGTCAACATACCAAATATTGAGAATGATAACATCAAAGCTTAAAATTAAATTAGTTTTACTCAAAGACCTAAAACTAAACATTCTTTTAAGTTTCATGGTTTTTGCAAGATAGTAGAAAGCTTGCTCTTAAAAATTTTACGAATGTGAATACATACATATGTGTATTAATCCATTCTTGGCCTTTTTTTGTTTTTGCTGTCTCACAAAAAAAACTGTCTCACAAATTTAGATTCCAGAATTACTTTTAGCAGCAAATGAATTCAAAACAAAAATTGAAGTGAAAGTATTAAAAAAAAAAAGGAAATATTACTTAAAATTGTTTGTTTTTTTATTTGAATATCTTGAGGATATGAAATAAAATTTATAACAACTGTTTTTTTTTTATTAAAATACCTATTACATAAAAATTACTAAACGAAATTCCAAGTTATCAATGACTCATCAATCTTTTATATTATAGTTAGTCGAAAACCTAGGATTTTGCTGTATTCTTAAGTTACTTTTAAAAGTTTATTTTAAACCTCGCAACTTCAAGCAATAATTTATTAAGAAACATTTTAAGGTTGGTAACTCTCAAAAAAGGTGTTTTAGAGGTTTACATACATATATTTCGTGTTAATTTATTTCTGTATTTGAAATCAACTAATACGTCACACAGCAAGTACCTGCAACCAATCAGTGCATTTTATTTGTTCTTCATAATCCATTGATACATGCTATACAAAAGCTCAAAATTAGTCAATTAGTTAATTCAATTATAATAGCCAAACAAAATGTTAAATTCCAATATGTCCTTGACTTTTTTGTACACATTTGTACATTCCTTTTAAACTAGTAAGTATATGTAAATGTACTTTCTTTTATATTTTGAAAAAAACATGTCATTTAATCTGTCAATCTAATTAATAGCCTCCCAAAAATTCCTCCCTATCGCCCATACTCGTAAACATTGAATTTATTGACCGCTAAATCATTTAAAAAAAGCTGCATACTTAAAACAAATAGCTGTGTTTTTGTCTACGCAATTTTCGCATTCTAAAAAATGGTGTCATTTGCTACGATGATGATTGGAAAGTATATAATATCTATACAGACACAAATAATGTACATCACATTCGTATAGCAGAACCGGTAGCCGCGCCGGCAAAGTACATATAAAGCCCATCAAAATGTAAAACACGAAACGCTTTGTGTTATAAATTTCGCAGTTTATGCTCAATTTGACAGAAGGATAATATTTACCAAGCAGATGTCTATTATTCTATGTCTGTCAAACTCTACCAACCCCAAATGCTTGCTCTACACAATAATACCTATATTATATAATCCGCAACTTGACAGACCCAGACAGCCTTTTTTGAGGTCAGTTATGACACACGTCAAAAATTATTCGCAAAGTATGCCCATGCCCACACGAGTGTGTGCGGACCATTAACCGAACACAAAATTCCAACCCAGCCACACATTACCTATTTCTACTGAATTAATTCAATGTCACGGTAAAGTGCATTAAATATAGGAAAAGAAAAAAAAATATAGAAACTACGAAAATCGTGTTTAAAAAAAAATAAGAAATTATGCAATCAATACTCATTACATGATTTGCAAATTAAAAAAAAGGCAATTAAATTGATAAATGCCACAAAACATAAAGACTCCCAAGCAATTTATTTTAAACGTTTAAGTACATTTCTTAAAATTAATTCGCTCTTAATACGTACTTAATTTTCCAATAAATCAAGACAGCAATTATTAGCCGATGTGGTGTAGTGAGGCTCCTCTGTGTTGGGGTTTCTTTGGTAAAAAGAGAATTTGAACAAATAAAAAAAATAAAATATAATTATGTAAAAGCACTTTAAAAACCACTTTATATGAGGGAGAACTTTATCTTCCACTTCACGAAGCACGAAGTGGCTAAAAGAACAAACAGAAAAGAATTAACTAGGACACTGTACTCCAGATATACTTTTATAAACTTTTTTTCTTTATTGATCAAAAAGGTGCAGCTAAATGCATAAATTTAAGGAGCCATTTTTAGCAGACAGGAAAAAGGGACACGCAAGGCTTCAATTTGATTCAATTCGATTCAATTTGATTCAATTTGATTCACTATCGCGACTCCAATAAAAAGTATTGTTGTTTTTTCTATGAATTTTATTTTTAATCTATCACACTTACAATTAAAATTAAGTAGGTATATTCGTAGATTGAATGAATTTTAAAAGTGTGGAATAAATTGTGCACGCACTTAGCCCGTTCTCACCGAAGTTTCACACCCGACTGACGGAAAAGAAGTTCGCAAAGTGGTTTTCTGCTTCGAATCTCTCGAGGTGTGTGTATATTGGACTTGAACGATTCCGAGATTTTGATTGCGACTGCGAGGGCAATAAGCTTTTTAGTGTACCTATCTCAGGCCTGATGATGTCTGGCGTTAGCTGTGGTGGCCTGCTGTCTTTGGAACGATTAGCTCACAAGCGAGCTTTCGAAGTTCTAACATGTGTCGCTGTCGAGTATTTAACCGGTGAAACGGTATAGCAATGTTAGACTGTTATCAAGATAATCGTGAGAGTGAAGGAGATACTCGTATTGTCAATTTTGAAGGGTGCTTATCTTTACGTGCTTGATTTTAGGACTTTTATGTTGTTGGGTTTTTCTTTTCTTTTTTTTTTTTGAAAATTGCAAGATTGTCAAAAATTGTTATGATGTGTAGCTTTTGGACTTTGGTCGGTCGCGTGAATATCGTTAAAGAAAAACAAGACACCGAATTACATCTGAGGGTAGGTTTTTGTTTTTGTTTTGTTGGTGGATATGCGGATTTAACAAATGAAGTGTTACCAACCTTACGTCATTCGTTACACGGTGCAGTGATTTAAGTTAGCACAAGCGCAAATTAAAATAAGCTGTTTAAAGAAAGATACTAAATAAAAAAAAAACATGCATATTACAAGCAAATAATGCTGATTTTGGTTTTAGAAAATTATAAATTAATTTTTTTTAGAAGGGCTTATGAAGGATGGTTCACTGGAATTAGTTTGCAATTAAAATATGTAAATGCATTTAAGAGTTATTAGAAATCATGCAATACAAACGAAACACAAAAATAAAAATATTACATAGAAGGCCAATCGGGCGTATACGTAATTTTTTTTTTCTTAAAGGGGTTGTTTTGTATAATGTAAATAAAACTTGAAATTCAAATATGAAACATGTACATATACATATACATGGCTCCCATTAATTTCATTCTCATAGAGTTAGATTGTTTTTGCGTCGCGTCGTTGATGTTAATGATTCCTTCGTCTAGAATTACATTTATAATATAACTCTTTCAATCCATCAGATATTTTTTGAATGTCCTTTGTCACGCCAGATCGACCTTACTCTCATAAATTTCCAACGAATTATCAACTATCCTTAACCCTGCTGACTATTAGACGATCCATAGAATAGAGACTGCCTTAGATGCGCTCATAATAACTTTAATGAAATTTAATGTTATTTTTCCTTACCAAAAAATTAAATGTAGGTATTTAACGTAATTTTAATTAATTTGTCACTTTTATTTACAACGTTTATTTTATAAATTATATTCATATTAATTTTTCTTAAAAGACGACATAGTTCATGGTTTTAATCACCCTGATGCCTTATTAAAATAATTTGTGAATTTATTTGTAAAATATTAAGTTAAATAAATAAATACATTACATTATTTGGCAATTGTGATAAGCTTTTTGAATTCAAAAATTTTAAGATTATTCATATTTATGGAAAAATAAAATACAAAATGCAAACAAATCAAATACCAGTTTAAAAAATTTATTTTATTTAAAAATACATTTATTTATAAATAGAAATGCTTTTTTATTATTTAATTTTATATATGTATATAATTTTTTCTTTCGAATTGGGTATTAGCCAAATGAATCGTTGACACTAATCTTACTAAAGTGCAGAACAAACAAATAATTATTTCTGTAGTCTGTGAAGTTTGTCACACTCAAGGTTAATCAAACTGTTGGTACCTGTCGATGTTGTTTTATGTAGAAAAAAATCAATCACATAATTCATTTTATATGTAAGCTACTCGTCACTACAAATTCGAGATCGAATTGTTTTCTCAATCCTTAAATAATTTACATAAATGAACAGTGCATGTTCTTGAGAAATTCTAGCCAGTTTGACGACACGTTAATTGGTTAGTGAATTTTATTGAATGCTTTAAGAAATGTCTGACATTTGAAAATGATGTTTTGATGCTGTTTTATGAAATCACTACCTTCATTCTGAGTTTCTGTGACTATCGGCATATTTTAGTCCAAAGTCCCGCCAAGTTCATATATCAAAAAATTAATTGCCAGAATTTGGAACAATTTGGAGTTGTTGATTATTTTTGAATTGAAAATTATAAAAATAAATTAATTTAAAACATTTAGTTTTTATTTTTGAAAAATTTCAAATATTTTTTATTTTTAACAAATTAACCTTTACCTTCATTAATATTAATTGAACAACTTGAGTCAAAATTCAATTCAATTAACAATATGTATATAAAGAAACAAACAAATAAGATTATAACATATTTTTATTTGTCACATCGTGTGGCAAATAACAACAAAACTTTATGCAGATGTATTTGATTTAGGTGAAAAATGCTGATCTCACCATAAACAAATATAAGACGATATTGATGTCATTTCGTCAGTTGAATGCAAGAAATAATTATAACTTCGGTGACAGGGGAATAGATGCAAAAAAGGAGTTGAATATACCGGTTACTTCAAATGTGTCCTTAAAAACAGTTTGATAAAAGATAATTTAAATTTAAAAGTACCTACCTACTTTATTGAATCATCTTCTATTTGAACGTTCTTTTTTTTAGTTGGTATCCTAGAAAACAATTTTCTTTATAAACATTAACAGAACGCGCCTAAAACAGTTCATAAACGATACGAACTATTTTTGAAATTCATAAAAAATCAACACACTAGTTCCTAGCCTAGTAGCATACTCAAACAATTTTTATTTGTTTATCTTTTTGACAAAGACAAATAAAAGTTTTCAACTTATCAATCAATTATGATGCTACTAAGTTTTCAAAGTTCTCAGAGATAACAACCTTTTACAATTAGAAGTGTCTTAAATGAGCTCAAGGAAATTTCAACTGGAGCAGAAATAAGTGAAGCTCATTTAATATAATCTTCATCATTTACTTAGAGTTTGGAATCTGAAAACACACATAATTACACACATGCAGGAAAGTATTGGCACACCTGTATTTTTTAGAACTATGCCTTTTTTAGAAAAAGAAGCGAGTGCGTTTTAAAAACTTCGTGAAAAACAATAACTTAATATATTTTAAAAGGAACATAACAGAAAACACACCACATATTTTAAAATGTGTAGTGAATATTTATAATAGTTAAAAAACACTTAAAGAATATAAGGAAAAAATATTCACACAAAGTAATTACAATATGTACATCGATGAACGTCTAATGAAAAACATATAATAGAAAATAATAGATTTCTCTATCTATCTACTAGCAAGCTTGGTTTCTGTACTCTTACGAAATGTTATCTTATAAAAGAAAGGAAGGAATGTTATTTTTTCATGCTAGCATTATTTTTTTATTTTTCAGTTTTGTACTCCTTGTAACAACTTTTTAGTGCAGTTAATCCTCTAGATTGAGTTAGGATCATGTTTTCAAGCTAAAAAATGTGAACTGAAAATAAAAATGTGATTTCATTTAAAATATTTTATAACTGTGCCATATCCAATGGCAAATTAAATGCTTATGTAAAATTAAAATAAGCCTTCAGTAAAAGTAGCAACATGATTTAAAAACATAAAATAACTTTATTTGGGCAAAACTAGAAGAATATAATAATGTATATGAAAAAACCAAAAGGAACTATCTACATCTGAAGCATTTCATCAGCGGGTACCAGTCTTGAAGAAAGCGACAAGAATTGCCTCACACATCGTTTGCACGATAATTTGACTCCAGATTAAGTATTTAACAAAAAGGAAAAGGACCAAGGCAGCCAACACTTTTTGAGCATCAGCTTCTCCTAGTCATGCTTTTCGTTTCTCATTCGAACTGGAGTCTATCTTCTCCACCGCCACAGGATAGATATTAAATTTAACAATGCTGTCCTTTGATCGTTTCTGAGTGATTTTTCCGATGACTTGTGGTTCCTTGATACTGGCTTCGATTTTCTGATAGACCAACTCTGAACTTTTGCCATCATCGTTGCCACCTTGAATGAGAACTCTTACTTCGTTGCCTTTGCTCAGCCATTTACCGATA
This sequence comes from Scaeva pyrastri, assembly GCA_905146935.1. Taxonomy (NCBI): domain Eukaryota; kingdom Metazoa; phylum Arthropoda; class Insecta; order Diptera; family Syrphidae; genus Scaeva; species Scaeva pyrastri. The sequence continues at coordinate 21,257,844 of LR989927.1, read as the reverse complement.
TTCTTCAGTCTTGAGTTCAAATCATTGTCACTAATTCTGGAGCCAATTGTTAGCGATTTGAATGTGTGTTTTTTGGTGGCTGCAGAGGAACTGAAAAGAGAAGTTTAAAGAATCGTTTTGTTGAAACATCTAACGAACATGCATACTTACGGCTTTTCAGATTTGGTTTCATTTGTGTCTTCATCGGCGTTGAGGAGTTCGGCTACTGTGGCCAATCTAAGAAAACGGATATTGTTAGCACGGGTATGAAAATTATACGAAAAATCAAACTTACTTATACACCGGTCGATGTGACTTCGGATCGAGATCTTGCACTTTTATCAACTGTAAATCTCTGCGACGAGCCAATTTAGTTGCTTCCTCCAATGTGGTCACACTCATGGCATCATTCTGTTGGAGCAGTGTGATCTTGGGAATTTCCTTTGTCTTCTTTTTCTCAGGTTTGGCTGGAGTTTCTTTATCGGGTTTCGTGTAGAACTTTGTAGAAACACTCAGATGACGCAAAAGAGAAATTGATGCAGTCGAATTTGGACATTCATAGTGAAGTTGTCTGCCAATGGCATTTCGTAAAATGTGAACTAGGAATCTACTCATTTGAATGTGTGTTTTATTTTCGAAAGATTTAAATAAATAACAGCGTTTTTGTCGGATGAAAAAAATTTTATATTTTTGTTTAATTTTGTGTGAACTTTACTTTTTTCTGAATTTCATTTTGAAGTTTGCATGACAGCTGATTATGACATCTGAGAACTATTCACAATAGGTCGTGGCGTTTGTAGCAACATCTGTCGGTAGGTAGTTTGTCTCACTTGGCTTTTTTCTTCTTCCCAGCTCCAGAACTACTACTTGTACTTGCTGCTCCAGTTCCACCACCACTTGGTTTGGGCATTCTTCCCACTTGCATATCCTTCAGCTTGGCATTTAACTTCACCTTTGCTTTGGCCAAATCCTGTTCATGTCGCACCGTCTTCAGAGGTTTTGGTTTCAGGAAATTTTTTCGTTCCTCCTGTTTCACTGCTTCCCCACATCCATGCACTTCGGGTAGCCCGTGCTTAAAGCAGAATCGCTTCTTGCAATGATCACAATTCTGTCCCATTAGATTTGTTTTTGTTTTACAACGCTGATAGTCACATAAGTTGTCCACTTCCTTGACAGCAGTCAGGACATCGTCCAGCTTCATCTCGACCATTTGGCTGGGAATCTGTTCGAGCAGAGTGAGGGTGTCATTGGTGCCGTAGTTTGGTTTCTTTTTGCCAGGCTCGATTGGAAAAAGTGGACCTTTGGGTTTTTCTAATGGAGATAGTAAGATTAAGAATAATTAATTCGAAAAAGTTAAATTAGTTTCCTCTCACCTGCCATAGTGATATTTTGATTGTTTATATTTTATTTCTGAAAAAATAAATAAATAAAACAAAACAGCTGTATTGCACTTCAAAGACAGTGACAGCTGGGAGTGTGTTCATGAATTTTGTTCGCTATTGTGAATTTGCCTGTTTGTGGCTTATGAAGAAAAGCCTTCGGCTATGTTCATACCAGGCCAACGGATAAAAATAACGCATTTTAAAAGATGTGCTGTAATTGTAATAATATCTGCATTAAGATGAAGAGCAAAATATAAGTTAACTCAGAAAACTTAGTGAGTTAACTCTAAAGTTATCTGAACTGCTTAAATAGCAATTGTGGAAGTTAATTAATGAACTTCATTCGGGTTCTGTTGAAAATGATTTGAAAATATTCGAAATACTAATATAAAATTTAAAAGAAGCGAAATATTCCACTTAATTAACCCACTTCCAGTATTAACTAGCGGCAGTTTAAATCAACTTTAAAAAAGCACAGTTTTAATTGTAAAAAAAATAACGATATAAAGTGGGATTAAACTGGGATGGTTAGAAAAGTCGTGATTTTTGTACGTTATTTTTTTATATTAAAAAAAGTTTTTTTTTCAAATTCTAAAAACTATTTATTTATCTACATAAAATCTACGTTGAGCTATTTTTTTTTATAGAAAAGCTCAAAACAAGTATAATATCGTATACAGTTATGCGAGCATTAAAACTGGCGCAAATAATGCTTTCAAAATTTGCAATTTTTCCATACCATAATTGCAAATAAACGCAAGTCATTTGTGAAGACATTATTGGTTAAAAGAAAACCCTAAGGCTTAGTTCTCATTAAAGACCTTTGGAATAAAAATTGTTCTACTAAATACTAAATTGCATGCGAAATTGTAATAAAACTGCAACTGTTTGTTGGGATTATCCAAAAACGTTGTCATAAAATTGCTCCCACAAACTTAATGGTCTCTCGTCACCGAGTTCTGCACGAAATTGACGATATTCATCGCGAATTTTCGGCTCCAAGGGACCCCAGTTGTGAGTTGGTTCCATCGCACCTTTGATTTTCTGGAAAAAGTTGATTGAATTTAGTTCGAGTAAAAAAAAAAAGATGGACTTACTTCAATCAATGACTTTCCTGGCTGCTTGTATACAGCATAAATGCCCCAAATCGGAAGTTGTCCAACTCCAATACCCCAAATAAGCCAGGCCAGCTGATAGACTGCGGTAGGATAGGTGACACCTTTATAATCTAATGGCTTGTATGTAACTACGGTATAAGCTAAGACTAGGAACATCAAACCGGGGGTTAAAATACCCCAACATATACGCCAGTAAAATCCAGTCTTGATATTGAACATGAATTCTATGTCCTGACAAAACCGTTTTACTCCTGAAAAATGAAGGCAATTAGAATGAATATCCTAGCTTTGAGATCTCTGAGTCCTTACCATAAATCCAAGCTACTGAAATAAGCTCAGCAATAGCTAAAAACAGGGCTATAAATGAGCAACCGAAAAAGTCTACCAAATTCAAAATAAACTGCCCCCCAGGCGTAAGGTAAACAATACCACATCCAAAACCAATGAACGAAATACTCGTGGCTAAAAGCCAATGTGGCAAGTGTTTGAAACGGTCCTTAATTACAGTTATGACACACGATGTCATTCCAATGTTACTTCCAATACCGAGGACAAGAAGCATCAAAAAGAAAAGAACTGCAAAGGCCTGCAGACAGAAAGAAAAAAATAGAAAAGAAAGAAGGTTTATCCTTAAGAGAACTTACTTGAGGAAAATATTTAAATTTTGCAATTGCATCGGGGTAGGAAATAAAGGCAAGTCCGGCTCCACCTTGGACTACTTTGGCAATGTCATCGGCTCTGGTCTCATAGGCTAAATTGCCTAAGATACCAAAAATAATACATCCAGCTAAGATTGAGGTTAACGAATCAACTGTGGTGATAATAATAACATCCCTGGAAATATATTTGACAATGTATTTGACATTTTAGCTTTTTCATTGAATTTTGTTTGATTTTGTACCGGTAGACATTTTTACGAAAGTTATTGTACGAAGCATACATCACCAAAGTTCCAAAACAAATTGCTAGTGAGAAAAACATTTGGGTTATAGCTGCATACCATACCTGTGGATTAAAAAGTGAATAAATCTGATAATTTGTTGTCAAAATAAGCCTTATTAATCTGCTGACATATCTGGAATAATTTATTCACCAATTTATCAATAAATCTCCCAAAAACCGTTACCCATTGATATTTAAATCTGGCGCTGCAGTCATACTCGTATTTTCAAAACAAATACCTTAAGTCTGGCATTTAGTTAACAACTCATAAACATTTCACATTTTTGGCAAGTTACCTTCGCATTTAACAACTGATCCCATTGAGGTTTTAAAAAGTAAATTATCCCATCAATAGATCCTGGCAGTGTGATCGCTCGAAAGAGCAAAATAATCATCACAAAATATGGAAATATTGCCAAAAAATAAGACGCCTTTCCAGAACTGCGTATACCTGAAATGATATTGATCAACATTTTCCTTCCAAAATATAAACCACATACCAACCTTTGACAAGAGTTGTCCCGATTATAAGCCAAGCTGCTGCCAAACACATCACCAAATCCCAATTCGGTGTACCAATTCCATCATTGATATCATGCTTTTCCCTTAGGACGCCTTTTCTATTAAAACCGAAAAACAAAGTACAATAAATCAAGGATTTCGAAAAAAAAAATAAATAAAAAAGTTTATAACAAACGTGAAATATATTTCAGCCGAAGACGTTCTATTGGCAAACTCAGTGTGGTTATTGAGTTCGATTTCGGTGGAATCAATACATTTTGGACCCCATTCCGGACGACAATGGGTCCATGGCAGTGTAAACGAAAACGAAGCTATCAGGTACTTAATGGTTATGGCCATGATACAAGCGTAGTATGTTGTAGCCAAGGCTGTTGCGTAGACTTGGCCATATGCTATGCCTATAGAAAAAATTTCAAAAAATAAGTAAACGAGAATTTATTGACAACATTAACCTTACTCGTACCTCTCATAATTGGTGCCATATCGAAAGCCTCTATACATCCACGACTTGAGAATTGCCCAATTATCACTTCCATATAGTAGACAGGTCTTCCAATTAACAACAAAACAATGATGTACGGAATAACAAAGGCTCCCCCACCGTTTTCCAGGGCAATAAACGGAAATCGCCAGACATTACCAAGTCCAACCGACAGAGCAATGCACGACAGCAGAAACTCGATTTCCTTTCCCCATTTTTCTCGACTACTCCCAGAGCTCGTGGTACATGTCATCGATTCCTAGAGGAATATAGGAGAGATGAAAAAAGTTTTCCGATTATTTTCAAAAACAAAACACGCAGGATTGTTTAAGCCACAATCTCATATTATCATAAATAAATTCGATTGCCCATTCCCGGTCTCGATTCCGGCGGAGCCTTACCAAATCATTTTCCTTGGTGTAGGTTAGGGTTTGATGAAGGAGTTCTGTTTCGGCTAAAAATGCGATTTTTTCCCTTTGTGATAAGGCATCACACTCAGGTTTCATACTGCTAATGGAATCCTCTATATGCGGGGGGACAAAATATATGGACAAAGTTTAGTTTCGTAAATTTTGAAACAAAAAAAAAATATGAAAAAGTTTGCAAAGTTGCTAAATATGTGTTGAATGTGCATTAAATTATTTTTATTTTTTTTATAAACATTTTGTGCAACTTTAGTGAGCTCTTAAAACTATATGACGTGTAAATATAAATTGCATAAGATAATCAAACCAGTTACTCATGCTAAAATATGTGTGTGTGTGTTTTTTTAAAGATCAATAAGATGAACTTTATGAACTTTTGGTTAAGTTTTTGGAAAATTCAACGAGTAAAGAAGGTAATTTTTCCAGATGTAGGAAGAGGATAAAGTGCAGGCAATCGATATTAAAGAATTTAAAAATAAACTGCTAATCGCTATCATAAAGCCAGCATTTTTGCAACAGATTTAAGCGATGTCTATATAGGAAGTAAATAGTTAAATAATTATTTTTATGTAAATGTAAGTCGTAATAACAAAAACTTTGACAACCACAGATGAATAAAAACATGTTTTTCTTATACTTTTTTATTTTATCGATTAAATTAAAAATTTTAAATTTTTAATTTTAATTCTTGCCTTAAATTTCTTCTGTCTAAAAAATGAAGGTTACTTGTAAAAAATCGAATAAATCGTCGAATTTTTCCATAATTACCATAAATATATTGTCTTAATAAAATTAAAGACTTATAATGATTTCTATTAAAAAAATATATTGAAAAAGTCAATACAATGCTGCAATTTTGGACTTTTAAATTTGGAAATTAATGGAAATTTGATTAATTAAAATGTTAAAACAAAAGTCACATAGTATAATTGTAATAGAAATTTAAATCAATATTTTTTTCATTAAAAAGAAACCCAAATAAAAAAGTTGTGTTTTGGATTTTTTAAAAGGTTATGTACCCCTATTTGCACAATTTCTAGAAATCAGGTACAATTAGTAGAAGATGTGAATATTTTACAAAATGAATTCAAAACTTTTGGACATGGCTTATCTCTGCAGACTATATTTGAAGACAAGGATTTTGATTACTAAAAAATAACTACTTATATTATTATTTCAAACAGTTTTAAAGAGTTTATATTGTAAAATGGTAGAAATACTTATTTATTAATGAATTAAAGAACAACCTAAGAAACAAATTTTCATTTTTATGTTCTTTAAAATTTTGTATATATTTTGTCATAATTTCTTATGTAATTCTGTTTTATAAATATTTATTTTCAAGAACCATAAATCCCTAAAATCGTTCTCAAAAATGGTGGCTTCATTCTAGTAATCGTTGGTGTAAATGCAGAAGAAAATTGTTGAAACGTGTTTCCACCTATTAAATACCACGTGCAACGATTTATTTAAAAACAATAATCATTGATTTGTATTATATTTTCTTAAAATGTGACAAAAACACATATGTATTTTATATTTTACCAAAGTCCACTTTTCATTCAAAATGCACCCCACAACTTACGATTATTTAAATTTAAATTTTGTGTTACGTTTTAATTTCTGATAAGCTTAGACGGACAATAAACTTTATTCACCATCTATTAAAATTAATAAAGTAAAATAGATTGATTGTTTGCAATCGGTTTTATAATTATGATTAGAAATTATGTTTTATTTATATAAATGTACTTTCCCTTGTCGTATAATCAGCAATTAAACATTGAAAAATGTAAATAAAAAAAAATATATAATTAAACCTGATTAATTCCAGATGTTATAAATAAGATGTTCATCGATTGTTGGCCTTAACGTTATCATACACAATTTGTATTTATTTCCTGATGCAATTTGTTGAATGAAATTTAATGATATGTGCGATAATGTCTCTTAAAGTCAGTTAATTGTTTGAGCTTATTCGACCATGAATCCAAGTTGAGAAAATCATTTTTTGATGTCTTATTTTCTTTTATCGGGAATAGACATTAAAAAAAACAAACAATTTTTAGCAAAAGACCTTCTTTGTCACTCAAATTTGCAATCATAATAGGTCCCTCATCAAGTTCTTCGTAATTCTAGGAGTTTATCAGTGGTTTTGTAAATTAAGTTTTATATAAAGTTAAAAAAATGTACAGACCAAGCGTGAATTTTGCAAATCTCGTATCTGTCAAATATTTAATTAATAAATCGATCATTTGTGCGTTGAAACTATGAAACCGAATGATTGACAATGCCGATGCACGAGACTGGTAATAGTCTCATCAAATTTCGGTCTGAAATATGTTTACATCTCGTCTCGTCCTTAGTCTCCAATGCTAATATGAGAACAAGATGCATATGCAGTCCTAATTATAAACGTATCCAATGTAAATAGGAAAGATCATTATATACTTCGTGGGTATCTCAAAAACTAATTAACGGATTTAAATGCAATTTTCATCTGTCGATAGAATAGTCCCTGAAGAAGGTTATAGTGTATAAATTGTTTAAGTTTTGTGATAAATGGTAGTTCAAAACTGGGAGGATCGGTCTCCCATTTATTCTAATAAAAAAAAGTGATTTTGGTAGTAACAATGGCGATACAATTGCCTAATGACTGAAAATAAAATAACTGCTTCTTTTGTATCAAATAATTCAATAATCTATTCTATTACTTTTATTACAACACAAATTCACATAACTATAAGAAGTATAAAAATAACGATTTTTTTCAAACTTAATTTTAGAAAGACTTTTTACGCATTTTCCAAGGTCATACAATTTAAAAAATACAAAAATGTGATAGTCCAATACAACTTCAAACACACAAATCTTGTTTGACAGTAATTTTTGTATAAGTAAAAGAAAAATTAATAGTTCATTGTAACTTTTAATGAGAACAAGACAATAGTTCTGGTTAAAACGTGTATTTTATGGTTTATTCTTCAATGTCACGAAACAACAATTTTGAGTTTTGTGTTATTTTATTTTTATTTCTATTTTTTTTTTTAATATTTTGTGTTCTCTTGAAAATTAGTTAAACATTTATATATGTATGTATGTCTGTTAACTGTCCACGACTTTTTGCACGAAGTATGCTCATGTTGGTTTTACATTATTTACATTACACAACACTAAAGACTAAACAAATAAGTGGCCATGAAAGGTAGGATCATCATTCATATACCGTTATTGTTTGTATCATTCTAAAAAAGGTATTCTTATCATTTTCCCCTAAAAAAAAAACAAAGATGATTATCTTCAAAGGAATAAATGGGCATAGGTGTAATTTAGTGTAAGGATACGAAATGAAAAACCATAAACAACTCAATTTGGTCAAAAGTACTCGTATCGTTGACAATTTTCTTACCTAATCGATTCAATAATTTTTAAGTTAATCGTGATTTCGATTTCTTTGTGATTCATACATAAACGTATATTAATGAAAATCTATCGGTCCTTAATATATTCCGTTTTTTTTTGTGTAACATTTCTTTCTGAGAAAGGTAACCACTTAGTTATTGTTTGATGTCCCTTGACGAATCGAATCGAATCCTGGTAATTCTTTTTTTTTTTACCAGCTCTTAAAAAAGCAGGTAGATTATTATGTATAGTGAGGTTTATCGATTTCGTGATGTGATGAAATTCTATCTTACATTTTAGGTTTTTAATTTAAGATTTGTATTATACAATGTGATATCAAATTGAAGACGGAGACTTCTTTTAGGCTGGTCGTAAGTACTTTGGTCTCGAAATCAAAATGGAAAAATGAAGTTAAGATAGATAAATATTTAAATATCAAAACACGTTTCAATGTTACATTTATTTATATCATTTAGGCAATAAATTGAATCTGCCTTTTTAAATTTATACTTGAACAGAAATGAATGTAAAATTAGGTGAATTATTAACATATGTTTCAAGTTTCTAGCTTTTGGTTGATTTACGTTGACTTTTTTAGCAAACATAACTTATCAAATTCATATGCAGACATACACATCTTTATTTTTAAGTTTCAAAAGTGCGGTACAATCACCTGTAAAAAAAATACTCCTAAGTCATTGGGCTGACACATAATTCTGACGATTTATTTTAGGTATCCAAAGAATGGCAACGATATGACGCAATGACGGACGATGAATCTCTCCTAAAATTAGTTTTTGAAACTTGAATTTTTCAAACTTTTAAACAAATTTAAATTTGTTGTTGTAGTACTTTTGAAATTCAATGAAACACACTAACTGACAAGTTTTAATTTTCGTACAAAAACTGAAGACAGGTAATGATCATCTCTTCGTTTCAAGTTTGTGTTCGTTCAACTTTATGTCAATTACATCTTGTGAAAATTCATTTTTGACATTTGAGGATTAGGGCTGTCCGTACGATATGTTTTAAGTGTCGAAAGTATACATTCAACTTCAATAAAGGCAACATAAAAAATCGTCTTAAAAATTCAAAATTTAGTCTAGAAAAATTTTAATTTTCCAGATTAACCACATCCGAAAGCATTAAATAGCTCTGGAGTGAGAAATATTTTATGGAAGTTAAAATATATTTTGCGCAATTAATTAACAATAAATTATTTTTTTGAATGATATTTAAGGAAATATCATATTTCTATCAAGTCTTTTATTTAAAACTAAATTAAAACTATTTAAAAATAAAAAAAAATGTGTGAATTGTTAATTTAAAAATTCAAATTTCAAATTAAAAAATCAAAAATGTTTTGTTTACATAACTGACAAAAATAAAAGTAATTCAGTGATGAATTGTTTTATAATTTTTAACTACTAACAGCGTTATTGGTAAATTTTAAAAATAAAAAAAAAAATGTTTTAATTGTATTCCATGGGTGTTGTTGCATTTCTATCCGTTTTATTTTCTAATTCCTCTACTTCAACTTATCGAACCAAACTAAATTTAGATCGACAAATGCATAACTGTCTATCAAACATAATAAAGCTTAATTGTAATTTTCTTCAATAGCAATACATACTACAATACTAGCTATGGCAATTCAATTCAAGCATATAAGAAATAAAATTATATTTCACAATTTCACTTCACAAATGCATCAATCTATGCAAAAAAAAAAAAAAATAAAAAAAATCAATCGTGCTTCACTGATTTTGGAATTAATATGATGATCCATGCAACAATTTACCGCCTTCCATTTGTTGCCGTTACACACACGTATCCTTATAAATTCGTTTAGAAAATATTAATTAAAAAATATCCCCAAAATAATTCCACCACAATACAAGTATAGGAAAATATCCTTCTTCACACCTTTGATATCCTTTTTTCCGTGGAGTTCACTTCACTTCAATTCACTTCACTTTGCAAATATGGTACACACTTTCCAGTTAAAACCGTTAAAAAATTATTCCCAAAGTCCAATCTAGCCCGGATCGTTACCGTGTTCTCCATCAACTGATCTCGAATATCTATCGACACTGAAATTTAATCTTTTCTTTCTTGAGACTATGTTAAGAGATAGAAGATCTCAAGAATGTGCTCTAAAGCTTCACTTTACGTCCGGCCCTCCGAGTACGAGTTGTTTAGAGAGCAGTATAAGGTAAAATCTATGCGATGATTTTATTATTGTCGTTATCATAAATAACATTTTTTTTATGAATAAAGAAAATCATTACAATTGATGCTTGTCTCTTTATGGAACTGGACAAGATGCACAGGTTCACTCAGAATCTTAAAATCTGGGTGAATCTTTGGTTGAGTGAGTTATTTGGTGTGGGGGTGGGATTTGAGTGAGTTATATTTAATTCTTATTCTTGTCTAATAAAAAATATTCAAAATCAAATTGATATCGTTTGCCGACTTCCTCGTAGCCACAAAATCGATATTGCACTTTGTATTGTCACAAATAGTGGGTGCCTGCATCAATTCCCAGGGCCGTAGTCAAGTGGTTTTTTAGGAGGAAAAGGGTTTCCATCGTGACAGGATATGGACTCATATCTTAGAAACCAAACCCTAGATTTAAAATTTGATTGATTTTGAAGGAAGTCAACGGAAGACCCCAAAAAGTGAGCGATTTGACAAGTTGGGTGTAAAAAATTACAAATTTATGATCATTTCCGTATTTTAGTTTCGATCAAAAGTCTTCTTAATTCATACACGTACCTGATGCATCGGCAGTGACTAATTGATTTACTCTCGATTCCATTTGAAGAATAAAGAGTGGCAGTGGGCTCATATTTAGGATGAGGGAGGAGGGTGCGTTTGTGTATGGCAACTTAATTGCTAATCTAGGTAGTGATCAACATTGATTTGTTGCGTGTGATCGAATTGACACAGAAATCTTTTTTATTCAATTTTCAATCAAAATATTTGTGCATTTGATGATTTTTACTTGCAAACTTTTCAATAAATTTATGATGGATAAGGAATTTGTATTGAGTGTAAAAAAAAAGACCTTAAAAAACAGGAACAGGAACTCTTGTGAAGGTAAAACAAATTTAATTGATCTTCGGTGACGATCGAGGTACCAAAACCGGTAAAAATATTTCTTCGGTGTTTTAATTATAATAATATATTACCAGTGAAAACATTGTTCTTCATTTAGCAGTACAGGTAGGGTTTTAATTTGTATTCCACAACGTTTTTTTTAAGAGACTTTGTTTAAAGAACAATCAAACCATTTGCAGCGATCGATTCCTCAATTCTCGGCCACACGAGATTCTACATCGACCGGACTGCTAGTTGACATTAATTTAACTAAGCACCGAAAGAAACTCTTTTTTTGCCACAACCGATTGACGGAATCAACAGAAGTCTAATCAGATCGCTACCATATCATTTCCATTTTTTTTATTTCGGAGAAAGAGATCGTTAACTCAGGATTCAGGATTATTTAAATATAATTTAACTCTGAGTTTAATTAAGCACGTGAATCTTTTTGTCATCTCATACTTTTCGTATTCTCAAAAACTTAAAAAAGAAAGTTTTCAGTTCATTTTTTTAACTTTGAGAATACAAGTTTTTATGATTCTGAATAGTAAAATTAAAGTTTATTTTAATTTCTAGTGACAAATTTAGTTCATATTTAACTCACTCAGATTTTCAATTCGACTGAGAATATTTCCAGAAATGTTAACTTGGTAACTTAAGACAGTGTTCACTTTGACTTCAAAATAGTTGAATGTGGATAACGTCCTTTTAGACAGAAACGCATTAAGTGTCAGACTCTAAGGAACATGTATCATTAAATTTAAATTAAATTATTAAACAAAAACGAAATTCCAAAAACACTTTTTACACAAAATGACAAATTACGAAAATAAATTATTGTCTTTAATTGCTTTTTTTGTTCTCATATTGACATTTTCTCAAACTGTCAATTTTTGTACAAAAACAATTCTTTCACTTTCCTGTGCGTTGATTTGTATTGCAAACAAAACTGTCAAATTTTTTAACACACTCAGATGTCTGTACAGACGATAAAATTACACAGCGTAGACATTAAAAAAAATTCAGAGCAAAGCAACAGACTAAACCTGACCAAATTTCTAATGATTTCATTATTTTTCTCCTACAAAACCGTCAAGTGTTAATTTGATCAAATGACAAACTCCACACAGAAATCGTTTCTTTAATAAAAAATTGATATTAAAACAAAAATTACTTTATGATTACAAACATTTTCTTTTCTCGTCTTCAATTTTTGTTTCTGTTTCCCTGAACATTTAAGCCCTACCATTATCCTAGGTTATGCAAGGATTTCATGCCTTAAAAATGGTCAAAATTGCACATCAATTCTTTTTGACAAAAAGTTGGTAAATATATATGTATTTATTTTTTGTTTTAAAGTTAAACATTCTTGAATAAATTGAAAATAGACATTTAGAAAAATAATTTACATAATTATTATAATTCCAATATATTCAACAAAAAATAATAATTTTTTTTATAGAAAACTTCCAGAAACTCAAAAATGTCTTACTCCATTCGTAATTTTTCAAACAAGAGTCAAAAGCAAATATTGGTTAATAAATTTTTTGTGTTTAAGTTTAGCCAAAACTTATAAACCCAGGAAAAAAACACACACACACATTACATTTTAATTTGATTGATCCTTAAATGTTTTCGAATTAAGGGCATCCCTTCATTGAAAACGATTTACTGTCCTATATTCCCAATTTTGCATCAATTAGTAGAACTTGCAAAACAGTTGTTGATAAAATGCAAAATAATTAATATTAAACAAAACTATTCATTTATTATTTATTGTCATTGCACTAAGTAGGTATTGGGACAAATAAAAAAAAAAACTGAACTTTATTACAGTATTTATTATTATGTATTTGTGAAATATTACTCACTTGAAGGAAAGCTCAGCATTTTCAAAATTAAATATTTTGTGTCGTCGGATGGTTATAGCTTTTATATTTGTTTATATTTTTTCACTCCGCCGACAACAGTTCTCGAAATTTGTTTAAAATTGTAATTTATTAAAAATAAAATTAATAAAAATAAATAATCTACATAAAGTTACAATAACAAACAATCACAATGTCTTTTGAAGTGTCCGGAAAATGTCATTCGTTTCGTGTCAATTTAAGGACATGTTCCACTCGAGGAAACGTCCAGAATTTCGCTTGAGTCTTTTCTTAATCGTGTTCAATCAAAGAAGATTGAAATATTTATTACGATAATATATTTCACTTATGGAATTACTGCTGCCGTGTCCTTGTGAAAAATCGTGTGAATTATTTGTCAGTTTTTTTCACGAAGAGATGAATTTATGTTATGAATTAACTTTTTGATAATTGGTGATGATGGTGCAAACATTTTTATCCACATATTTAAATAATAATCACAAAATTAACGAATTTATATTAACAATTTCCAAACAAAAATGCATCGCATGACGTTAAGGATTAAAACTTATGACTCGCAGTGTATTTAAAAGATAAGATCACTTTTGATTTGAAAACAAAACTGATTAAATTAACAGCATTTATGGTGAAATATTCTTTTTTTGCGGTAGAAGTCGGCCGACCCGATTTTTAGTTTACTAAACGCTCATTAATCGATTACAAAGTTATCAAATTTAAAAGTAGCAAAAAAGTATGCTCTTATATGTTTATTTTTGCCAAATTGGCAAAAAAAAAAAATCATAACGCGAACCTTGCAATGGTGAAATTTCAAATACCGTTCTTCATTTTGTTAGTTCTAGAGGGCAAGTATTGGTTTTGTGAAAAACTAAATATTTTTTGGTATTAATCTTCGAATGGATTAATTTTGTTAAATTCTTTTGTGAGTTGTTAAATTATTTCGAATTTCGTAGAAAACTTTGGTAAATAATTATTAAAAAAAAAAAAGAACTTAGGATGCGAATTTCCAAGTCTTAAGAAAATCCTCTCATGGATTTAAGTCTTAGAGCAATAAATTCAGAATGAGATAAAATTGTATAGTTGAAAATTTCGAAAATATCCTTGTTTCCCTTTTAAAAAATGATGAAGAGTTTTCATGCACTGAACCAAAAACTTTGAATGGGTATACTAAGCTTTTCTTAAAAGATAGACATATGTATGCCATGGCGGACTGATTAGGCATAAGTGTTTTCGATGAAAGCTCCAAAGAGGCTTGATTTTTTCTTACCCTTTCAAAAAATGTTTTTCATATTTCAACCAACCTCCACAAAAAGTAAACAAAATGCACATAAGCCTTTTTCAGGAAACACTCTGTCGATACGATTAGATGAAAATAGCATGAAAATTCGTTCAGTAGTTTTCGAGAATAGTGCGAACATACAGACAGAAAGACTCGTCAGTGGACTTTTTTTTTATTTTTTATATTGTAAAAATAAACAATCAGTTTGATTTTTGCGAAAAAATTACTATGACAATATGTATCACTTTATTCCTAAAAATATTGTAATAAAAAATTATTGGGATTGATCCAAATTCCCCGCAATAAAATTATTTATAACACATTTTGATATTATTACCTTCAAGTCAAAATCAATTTCAAAGCGATATCTTCACTCGTTCTTGACGAATTTCGACAAATTTTTACATTCATTTGACATTTTAATTTTACAAATAATATATACATACAATACTTTTTAAAATTTCGTAAAAATCGTTTTTACGTTTCAACAAACTTTAAGGGCATTAATAGGAAGTCGCACCCTTGTTTCATTTTTTTTTTCGAACCCAAAACATACCCTAAGCTTCTACCTAACTTGTCGTTACATATGTATACATTTGTATGTATATTGTATTACAAAAAAAAAAACAACAATGAAATTTCGCAAAACATTTGTGTACAACTTTTTTTTTTGATGTGTTTACACTTTCTTCTAAACTACATATATACGTCATTTTATAAACAAAAAGAAAAATTACGTCTTCATTGCAAACTTTTATACCCGTTAACTATAAAAGGCACAAAAACGTGCGCTTAGTTTATTATCATTATGGTCTTTTCAAATTCCTTACATTTTTTTTTTAACTCATTTCGAAGGTTAAACTGTTGAATGAGTGACTTAATTAGGTCTTTTCCTTAAATGTGAATACTCGTATATTAATAGATTTTTTTTTTTTCTGATTAGAGAACAGTTTTTCAAATTTAGTAACAATAAATTGCACCATCACGTATTGTTTTGACCAAGATAGAAAAAATAAATACTTACTTAACAATTTTATATAGAGTAGGTCTAGAAATATAGTGAAGGGTGTTCCTAATAAGATTTTTTAAAAATTTGTTTAGCTTGATTTTTATTATATTTTTTTTTTCATAGGCCAATTTCGACATAAAATTTATTCTCCTGTAAAAATACCCTTTCAGTTAAATTCTTAGAGCCAGCTTAAATCAGTGTAATGATTTTCCATTTTCTCAGGAATAAGTGTTTTTCCAATGAAGATTTCATCAGAAGTATTTTTTTTTTTATTGAAAAAAGGGTCATCCCTAAAGTGTCCAAAGTGAACACTGTCAATTGCAACTTGACTTGAATCTCCAATTCAAAGAACACAATGTTTGAAATCTAAATATTTTCCGCTCCGCTCATGCGATTAAACACTTGGACATTTTTGTGGACCCACGTTAAATTATTGGTCTTATGACAAGAATTGGTTGACAGTTCAGAGCCAATATTGGTAATTTCCATCAAAGAGAGTCCACGTCAATCCAAATTGAGTTCAATTGAAGCAACCGCTACAAAAATGATTTATCTAAATTTAAGAGGGAATAAACTTAGCTAACTTAAAAAAATAAGGAAGGCGGCTATAAAAAAATTTCGGTTTCCTGACCACAAAAATCAAAAAAATCCTTCAACAGTCCCAATCATTTATGTAACAAAGTTTAAAAACTTCTGAAAAAAATTACCTGCAAATATTTAGAAAAACACTACTTAAAAGAATTTGTTCATAGATTTCCTGAAAACAAAGTCAGTTTTGTTTCAAAATAAAATTTCTATAAAATCATTTCTATTCGCTCGATTCATTGCGGGATATTTTCGATATTAATTTTTCGTGAATTTTTTTTTCAAATCTATTTTAAAAACATTTAAAAATTGATATACATAATTGCGATCCTATTTTGGAATGGACATCTCAAGAATTGAACCAGAAAAAAAAGGTAACATAAAAAATCATTTACCACATTCGTAATTAATGTTTTCTTTTTTTTTCTTTAGCAGATGTCAAATCAAAATCAAAAATTCCTCCTCCAATGTCTAAAATATCTTCCCGAATCCCTACTGGATGTGTAAGTTAATTTTAATTTTTTTTTTTTTCAAAACTTGAAATCTTGACTTATAAAGTTTTTTTTCTTCAATTTTCCAGAATTCCGAGACTGCTCAATCTAAAATTCCAAAACGAGATGTAAGTAACAAATTTTGATTGTTCGAAAATTAACATTTTGAAATTATCCTTTCATCTAAGGTTTGTCCTACCAAAGATTCCTCCGTTAGTAATTTGAAGATTAAAACTACCAAATCAATCAAACAAGTTGGTGGAAATAAGTCTTCAGCGTCTATGATGAATCTTAATTTGCCCAAAACAACTTCCGCGGCTTCAACTAGAAGTTGCTTAAATTCTCATCGAAGTGGTATGGAAAAAAAAAACAAAAACTTATTTTAGCTTAATTTTTGAAAACAATGTTTTTAGAAAAAATCAAAGAACAATCACCACGATTAGAAAGTTCAGACAAAATATCTGAATTAAAGAAAAAAGCTGAAAGAGCGGCCACTAAAAGAAATTTACAATCATTCGAAGCAGCTAATGAAAAACTTCAAATCTGTCAGGTAAAGTAGTTACAAAATTCGTAATATTAAAATTTTGGTTTTAAGAATTTTTTCTGTATTTTTAGGAGCAATTTATGAGTAAATATAACTTGGTTAAAGAAGAACTTTCCAAAGACGAAAAAGAATTCAAATTCGTTTGCATGATCAAAAATAAAGAATGCAAATTGGTTTTAAAGAATCAACCACCAAAAGTCTTAAAAATGTGCGGTGAGTTTTGAGCTTGAAAAAACATTCGTAGTTTTACGGCAACATCCTTTAAAGTCCAAAATCTTAAATATTGTCACTGATTTCGGGGTTTTTTAGGACGTGTTGTTTGTAACTCTACTCTAATAGTTTTGTCTTTTAGAATAAAATGAAATGTTGGTTTTGAATTTTTCTTTTTAGATGAAAGAACTTTAGAAGAATTGAAAGCTTCTTTGAAGGATTTTGCTGATAAGAAATTAGAAGCAATTGATGCTTTTGATCAGTTTATTGAGTCTCCAAGAGAAGTAAGTTTTGTACTGTTTAAATTCTGAGACTGTCGACTTTTCTATTAATATTTAACTTGTGGTTTATTTAGCTGATATTTTGACAATTAATTAAATGTGCAATTAACTTGCCAGTAAGAGAAGTTTCTCTTAAAATACTTTACAGCCAGCTTTGCAAGAAAGTCAGTTGTTGGAAAGCATTTTTCTGACAGCTGATCAATCAGTAACTAGAAACTTGTCCCTTACGGCAATTAAATCTACCCACTTTAGATACAAATTTGACAGTAATATTAGTCGAAATTCTTACCCGAGACTTTATAAGATCATTTAGGGTCAGTTTATAAAGCGTGGTTAAGTATTTCATCCGTGGTAAAGAATTTTTACACCTACGGTTTTTTGTTGTTGATTGGGTTTGAACTTTATTTCAAGATTGAAAAATGTATTGTTGAATTGAAACTTGAAACCGCAGTATTATTATTAATATTGAATTAATAGAATTCAAATTAAAAATTGTTATTAAGATTTAAATTTAAATGAAATAATGTTGGTTTTTTGTTTTAGATTGGAGACACAGCATTAAAAAATGATGAAAATTTCAAGCAATTCGAAACAATAAGAAAACTTCAAATTGAAATGGTATAAAGTTTTTAAGTTTTGTTGATTCGAATTTATTATTTTATGTTTTTTTTTCCTAAAAAAAAAAGAAAACATTTGTGAAAGATGTCTTAAATGAAATTGAGAGTCTTAAGACAACAAATGAAAAATGCAAAGAATCATCGTCAACTAACGAGTTCGAGGCTAGGTTTAAATTGCTTTCAGATGAAAATAATGTAAGTGTTTGAATTCTAGAAAAAACTTATATTATTCAATATTTTGTTGTTTTTTTTAAAGGATTTAAATATACGTTTGAAAGAGAGTCAAGCTGAAGTGACTAAAATCAAAAAGAATTCAGAACAAAAATTGAGCACATTTAAGAAAGAACTTGAAGAAATGAACAAGAGTGATTATAAAAAACAGACTGAAATTGATGAGGTATGTCAACCGAATTTTATTTAACAGATAATAGGCTTTTAAAAGAATGGAATGATTTGTGAATGCAATCTTTTATGGCTTTTTCAAAGTCAAAAGTTAGTGAAATTGTGTTCTTTTTGATTAAAAGAGATTAACTAAGCGATATACATTATACACGGCCGAAGTCCGAAATTATATTTTTTTTTATTTAATTTTGCATAAATAGTTGAAAAAGAAGAACGAATGTTTGGAGAAAGAAATTTTCCAAGCGAAATCTTCAATTAAAGAAATTAGTGAAAAACTCCAGAAAAAGACACATGAATGCGAAGACTTAAATCAAAAGTAAGTCTTGTTTTCTTTTTTGACTAAATCGTTTTTAGAACTTATTTTAAGTTTAAATTTTCTTGTAAATTTATTCAAAAAAAAAAAGAAAAAAAAATGCTTCAACTATTTTTATTAAACGTTGATTTATTTAATTTAAATTAAGTTCATTTGAATAAACTTTATTTTTTCAAGATTAAAAACTTGTGCTGAAAACAATATCAATATTGAAGCTAAAAACAAAGAAATCGTTACCAAAAACAAAGATTTAGAACTCATAATTGAAAATATGAAATTCGATTTGAATGCTGTAGTTAACTCAGAGAAAGTTCAAACAAGAGGTAACTTATGAACTAAGTTAAGATTTATATTTTTGTTTTAACCTATAAAACTTAATTTCAGATTTAACCTTAAAATACACAAATGAGATAAAATCTGTGAAGAATGAACTTTCAAATGTTCAAAAAGAAAAGGATTTCTTCGAAAAAGAAATTCAATTTTTGAAAGATGTAAACCTTCGAATTAAATACTTTTCAATATCAATCATTCTCACTTTTCGATATTTTGTAATATAGGAAATTGCAAAGTTCCAAAAATTAGAGTCGAACATTGTGGATCTGCAAGATAAAGTGAATCAAGCTAATATTGAAAAACTTAATCTTAAAGAAACAATAAGGTTAGTTGAGAATTGTTTTGAACGGATCAATATGAAAATCTTCACATAAAACATTTGCATTGAACATAGCGAAAGTACACTTAATTGACATATTCCAAATTAATATCAACAAATTAATGTTGGAATTCTGTTACTTATAACAACTGTCCAAACTCTGTTCAATAAATAATAACAGTTTATAACAGTTGTGTTTTATTTACTGCTGTATAGCTAGTGCAGCATTCAAGTGAATAAAACGATCAAAACACATTACTTATATACATATGATCATTATTATTGAGGGAAACTTTGCTGCTCCAGCTTTGCAACAGTATATAAAACATAAGTTATATTAACCGTATGTCAATAATTTATTTCCCTTTCAAGAGATTTGGAAGAAAAATTGGAGACAAGCCAAAACAATGCATCGGTTTACAGGGATGTCCAAGAGGAGGTTGGTTGACATATGAAAATGAGTTTTTTTTTAATTTCTTTTTTCTATTAATTTTCTTCAATTTCACATTTGGATTTCTATTTTATAGTTGACAAAACTCCAAAGAATCAACAATTTAAATAATGAAAAAATCAAGAATCTTGAGAATGAACTCATTAAGTCACAATTTCAAATTAAAGAACTTGAAGAGAAAATAGTGTTGGATAAAAAACTATTAAAAGTTCGTACAGACTTAATTGATTCCTTACAATCGAAGGAAAAATCTCAAAAACTTCGTTTGAAAGATCTATTTGTTGAAGTTGATGAAAAAAAACATGATCTACAAATAGTGAGTTATTTTTTTTTTTTTATTTTCTTTTGTTTCAAAAGTTAGAAATCATAGGAAATTGTAGAATTCTATATTTCAGAAAAACAATGAAATTCTAACAAAAACCGAAGAATTCCAAAAACTTTTTTCGACCTTGAGTGCAAATCAAATGGAAGTAACACGTCAAAAGCATGTTATTGGATTGCTGCAAGAGAATAATGACAGAGCTCAACAATTACGTGTTAGACAAGAAGCTAAAATTGCAAAATTAGAAGAAGAAATTCAAGATCTAAAGCACACTGTGTAATTTTTAATCAAAGTATTATTTAATTTACACTGAACTTATATATTTCAAATTTTGAATTTCAAGTTCAATTTATCAAGATGTTGTGCTTCCAAATAGAACTTTGAGTAGAAATCTTGCAATTGCAGAGGCCTGCAGAGAGGATTCTAATGATAATCTTGGTTTCTATGTTGAAGAACGACGCAAGAAGCGTAATATTGATATTAATGTCAAGAAATATGAAAAGTAAATTCTGTGATTCAAAAATATTCTAGTGTAAAACTCTTTGTATTAAAAAAAAACTAAATTAAAAAGGGATTTTTATTCGTATTCTCAATGAAAAAGCCATAAATATATTGATCAAACAACGCTTACTGGATCAGCTAGTTGATAACACCAACAAGGAAGATTAGAACATATTGTATAACAGAAATATTCTATTTATTTCACAAACTATTAAGCAAACGTTAATCGTACAATCCTATAGTATAAATGTCATAACACCCATACACAATTTCTCGCTCTACGAAGCTTGAAGTCAAATGATAATGATGATTAAAAAAAAAATCATCATTTTCAGAACTTGAACTTGAAATGTCTGTCAATTGGTCGAGATCGCTTATTAATTATTACACCATGTGTATGTTTTTGTAATATTATCTATTTTCACAGTTCAATGAAAATACCACTGCCATTCGTACAACATTTCATTTTAACCAATTCCTTTTATAGAGTACGAGAAGATAATAATTAAAATAGAATAAAATTTAGAATCATTAGCAATTGTAGATTGGTCATCATAAGACCAAATCGACCCCATTTCTATCAAAATTTAATTTTTTTTTTGTTAAGTCTCAGTCGTCAATCGGACGGAAAAATCCAGAATCACTGTTTCGAAGTGATTCCCATAAATGCCACAAACGGCTAATAGTCTGGGAAGGTAGAGTTGCATTTTAAGCAGTAATGTTTACCAATTCAGTTCAAAGACTTTATTGAGCTATTGCACTGTCCCAACTAATTTATTTATTTATTTATTAAGAATCTTTTTAGTTTTATTTTAGTTTTTTTAAGTAACGTTTCTCAGTTAAGACCAGCAGAAGAAAATCAGATGTAGTTAATGCGTTGACATTAAGAATTGTAGAGGAATGACTTTTGATAAGAAACATTTTTAGGCAAAAAAACTGCATTAAATTGCTGTTACTTCATTAATCAAAGTTTATTTATGATGATGAAATAATAATAATGAATAAAAATCTAAGAGAAAGAAGACCAAAACGTAATTGCAAAACGACATTTCAGAAACACTTCTAAAGAAGGTCCCTTAAATCAGTGAGAATCAACAAGAACGAACATTTGTTCTGTGAGTTTGAATTTCTTCCTGCATAGAAACTTTTGATTTTTTTTACTATTTCGGCTTTATTTAAATTGTTACAACTTTCCTTCCCGAACTACAATAATCATACATCCCTATATTAAAAAAAGAGGATAAAACATCCCTCACAGCTCAACGCACCGTAAAGCGGCGCGGCGGCGGCGGCCGGTGGCGGCAGTGGTGTGAAAATATAAACAATTCAAATTCATTTGTACATCAGCGACGTAATTGATCTCAATTAACGCCATCACGTCCATAAAAGCATCGCTTCTAACGGTATCTCTACACCCATATCAATTGTGGTGTACTTTGCATTTGTTCGTCATCAATATTCCAGTGACTGAACGACGACGACGACCGGACAAAAATGCTACAGAGCCATGAATGGTTGGCTAATCGCTACAACTGGATGCGGCTACTTTTTAGTTCCGCAGTAACAACCGAACTGAACAGTTTATACTTGTCATTTTCCGTTATCAATCGTCTTTTTGAAAATAAAGAAAACAAAAACAAATAAATCTAGTTACTAAGTGGAAGCAGCACCCTACAAAATATTTTTTTAACTCGTATATTTTTCTTATTCATTCAATTTAAGGGTGAATGAGCATTTAATTTTTTGCTGCAATCTCATTTCTGTGTGGTCAATCCGTGAGTCGCGTCCGTGTTGTAGTCGTCGGTCGGTTAGTTGTTGGAAGCGAACTATTTTTTCCCACCCACACTTGCTGCGCTGCGGATGGGTGAATTATTTTATTTCTTGAAGCCCTAAAAGTGATAGTGAAGGAAAAAGTGTTAATAAAGCAGTTTTTATCGGGTTTTATTTGTTTATAAGGTATTTAAGTTTGAATTAAAAATGTATTTATAGTTTTTTTTTTACTTGTTCATCAGTGCCTATAAAATCATGTACCTACGCACGTAAATGAGTTTTTTTTTTTTTTAATTATTTTGTTTAAGAATAAAACAAATCAAAAAGAAAAAAAAAATGAAAGCTTGACCTTAGAGAGTTTGTTGTTTGTTCTGTCCTCTTCCTCCTGATAAGCTTAAGGTCTCTCTGTGTTCTGTGCCTTTTGCTTGTATTTGATGAGAAATGTCTTATTTAAAAAACAACTATATTGAATCATCATCAGATTGAACTTTTCAATAATATATTATTGAAAATATGTGTTATGACAGTGTTTTTGTCTACGAACTGATTGTGTGTTTTCCTCAAATTTAGGAATAATATTTTTACTCTCCAATTTTAATCGATTTTTATAAACAACAGTGGAAATAAACTTAAGTTGAACAAAGTTGAAAATCAAAGTACAAATACACAAATCTCGAAAAATAAAAGAAATTTCAGTTGGAAACCAATGTTTAATATTACTAATTTAATTTAAATTCTCTATATTGTCTTATTTGTTTTTTGGTTCAAGGCTGAATTGTGCCCTAACAAGTGTTAAACCAATATGTGTACAAAAGTGAAAAAACATCACCCAAAACAGCAAACTATTTTTTTATAAAATAAAAAAATTAGTTTTGAGTTCCGTATTTGTCCTGTATACTTGGAGATATAGTTTATATATGTATATCAATGAAAAGTAAGGAACACAAAGAATATGATCACGAATAATGTCACTGTTAATTGTTTTAAATCTAGACACTCTAGACACAGAACTTGTTGAACGATTTTAACAATTTATCAATCGAACAAATTTCTTAAAGCTGATTTAGTTACAAAGATTTAAGTTTTTATTCCTGGGACCATTTTTCTTCTATAACTGCAAGCAAATTTTTTGTTCAAAAATATTGTTTGTGGGTATGTTTTTGATTTTTAAAATCTTCCTTGATGAAAAGGGTCCCAGAATTTATTTAGTTACTCCCCACCGATTGCGTAGCACTTAGCTTGATTCAATCCTTGAAACATATTTAAATATATTCGGTTTGTGTTATTACTAGCAGAGCCATATTTGATATCTCCATGATCTGATCTCTGATTCTGAAACGAGTTCCGCGAAGCCGAATAGGTTGCTGTATAACTATAATATTGCGCGACGAGGACACATTTTTTAAATTGGACAAACAATCAAGCTGAACATTTCATAAATCGTTAATGACAAATGTCAAATCAGGTGACTGAGAGCGCCTCATGGTGCTGACGCCGCCGCGCCGGGAACTTATTGACCAATTTGGAATGGTTCTAGGCTCAATTAGCAGTAAAGTAATCTGTAGAAATGTAATATATTTATATTTTAATATTTAATAGAGTTAACAAATTTGGTATTGGACAATTTGATATAAACATATGATAATTTTCTTCCTACGCCTTCTGTCAGCTGTTTTTGACTTTGACAATTAATGTCCCATATCTGATTTTTGATCTTGGTCCGTTGGAAGAAAAATGTGAGATCAACTGCAATCAACTGTGGGTTCTTCATTCTGTCTTTCTGTTTTGGTCTATTTCTATTGTATCACCTGATGGCCTAAGTCCCTCAAGTTCAATGACTCTACATAGTATGGTAACCTGGTATCGGTGTATTAGGAGAAAAGTAGAGAATGCCACAAACAAAATGAACCTTGGAGATAGAGAGGCTCTGATTTAAATTATCATTCCCTGTGTTTTGATACAGATCAATCTGACTGTCGATTAAAAAGGTTTCATGCTTTTTCTCGAAGTTCATTTCTATCATGAATATCATCATTCTAATAATAATTAATTAATTAACTTGATATTGATATACAAAACTTTGGTTTGACTGTTTTTCGATTTTTCGTCAATAACCAGTAACATCCGTTAATTTCAAAAAAAAAAAAAAAAAAAAGTAATAAATATTTACTTCCAATTCACTTCAAGGTCATTTCATCCATCCATTAATAGGATTCAACTTAAAAACGCACATCATGTTAATTTCTCGTGACAATGACATTTGATATTGATATATGTACTGTACATACATACCAACACTCATATTCTCGTAGTTTGTAAACTTACACCACATTTCTGAAATAATTTAAATTATCCAATTTACTATACCAACACATTATACATATCCATAATATGTGTTTTGTTTTACAATGTTATTTCCTTGCTTTGAATTTAATAAAAAGTTGTGTTTTTTTTTTCTGTTTTCTTTAAAATTTTATCAAGATAAATCGACTTTTTGTCCTCTGGGCTTGGTGCCTGTCAATCATCATTATTTGAGCATCATTTTTTTGTTTGCATCGCAATGAATTGGATTATCAAAATAATTTCAATATCTGCAACAATAAATTTGGCGTTGGGCTGCAATCGAGTTCCAGTTGGAACAACGGCGGGGAAGTCACCATCCGATGATCGTTATGTGGTGACAATTGGTGGAAGTCCACAAAATTTTGAACCAGGACAAAAGTATAACAGTAAGTGTCTACTTAAGTTAATTAATAAAAACAAAAATATCAAGAATTATTGTTAAACGTTCATCTCCTTTTTGACAGTTTCCTTAGCAGCGGTACAAGGCTACACTTTCATTGGATTCATGTTGGCGGTCGAGGTGGACACCTCAAACGGCAACAACAATGCCGATCCCATGGGATTGGGTTATTTCGAAATTGTCGATTTTTCCCACACGAAATTCAGTGATAAATGCAACAATCTAGTTATGCACACGAATATGTTGCCGAAATCGCGGATAGATGTCGTTTGGACTGCACCGCCACCTGGTAGTGGGTGTGTTCTAATCAGAGCCACTGTTATCGAGCATCGAGAAGTGTGGTATATGGACGACGGATTTCTGACGAAACAATTCTGCGAGGAGCAGCAGGATGACATTGATAATCAGCCAGCGGTGATGGATCCATGTTGTGCTTGTGACGAAGCCAAATATGAGGTACAAATTTGTGAAGGCTTTAATCGATGGCAGTCTAGTTGAAAAACAGGAACTCTCTTTTAGCTCACATTTGAAGGAAAGTGGTCTCGTCATACACATCCAAAGGACTTCCCAGCTAACAACTGGAAGACACGTTTTAGCGACATCATTGGGGCTTCACACACCATCGACTACAGGTTTTGGCGTTATGGAG
Source organism: Scaeva pyrastri (assembly GCA_905146935.1). Lineage (NCBI taxonomy): Eukaryota > Metazoa > Arthropoda > Insecta > Diptera > Syrphidae > Scaeva > Scaeva pyrastri. Next base: position 21,231,783 of record LR989927.1, on the reverse strand, counting down.
ACAAGGCTAGTGACGGATTACGGGAAGTAGCAGAGCATGCTTCAACGAGGACATTGGAGAGCGAGCTCAAAGAACAGGTAAATACGAAACACCCTTTTCCAAGTCGTCATTTAATTTTAAACTTCTCCCTCCATAGAGCGATCAAATTCGAACAATCATCAAGGCCCGAGGCATCGCCTATCCAAATGTGACGGGGAAGACCTTTGCCGTTTTTAGGGTCGATTCGAAAAATCACTTGATCTCTCTGGTATCGATGATCGTTCCTTCGCCCGATTGGATTGTTGGAGTTTCGGGATTAGAGCTGTGTCTGTCCAATTGCTCGTGGGTGGAGCACAAGATTCATAACCTCTATCCATGGGATGTCGGAACAGACAGTGGTCCGTCATATATGTCGGCGGATCAACCTCAAGTTCCACCTGATGTCATTCGCCGGATCAAGTCGAATTACCCAAATGATCCACGATCGCCTTTCTACGACCCCACAGGAGCTCCCATGAAGCCTTTGGCCCGTTTGCACATCTCCCGTCGGAGGTTGTATGAGAAGACTTGTGACCAAAATGAATGTGAGTTGTTTGTGGTGGGGGTTTTCAAGATCCACTCCCTAAATGGGTTTTTTGCTTCTTATTTTTAGCTGAAAATGAACCAGCTGAATGCACAACTCATCCATGGGGACGATGGAGCGAGTGCAGTACAAAGTGTGGACCTGGGGAGCAATACCGGACCAGGGACTTCAAGAATCCTGGAGTAGCTCGACGTTTTAAGTGTCGAAACTCCTTGCGCGAGGAGCAACCGTGTCAGGGAACTAAATGTGGTGGATTCGATGATGACAACGAAGGAGGAGATGGTGGCAATGGTGGCGATGGTGGATACAGTGCAAGTCCGGAGAACCCAGAATGTGCCCTCTCCGAATGGTCTCCCTGGTCAAGTTGCAGTGTGACATGTGGAAAGGGAAAACGGACAACAACCAGGACTTATTTGAACAGGAGGGCGAGGAAGAAGTGTCAGGTATGCGTGCATCATAATATAGGAGTAGTTCCAAGGTGAAGATTTTGTTTTTCTTTGCAGAGTGTAAGTCGAGTGATCTTGCAGCGAACTGAAGATTGTGAAGGCGTGGCGTGTGGAGGAGAAATCGGTGGTGAGGAGGAAGGAGGAGAAGGCGAACAGGAACCCGAGAATGAGCAGGAAAACAACGAAAACCCTTCCGAAGATGGGGAAAACAACAACGAGGAAAACGTCCGAACTCGAAACAGATGGGCAGACCGTCGAGACTTTAAGTCCCTGACCGAGGGCGAGGAGGAGGAAGAAGTTATACCCCCAGAGTGTCACGTTACCCCTTGGTCCAATTGGTCGCCATGCAACAGTCAGAACTGCGAGGAGGGTTTCCGAACTCGCACCCGTGAAGTTTGGAACAACGACGTCATCCATGGACTTCGCAACTCCAACTACGGCAACGATCCCTGTCGAAATATCAAGAAGCACGAAATCGTCAATTGCACCATCAATAATTGTGACGATGTCGTACCGAGAATCTGTTTCGAAGAGCCAGAAATCTGCGAGTTCCGAAACAGTTCTGTGACGACATTCTGGTACTACGACCACAAGAGCAACCAATGCGCCCTCTTCTTCACCAATTGCTACGACAACAACCGCAACAAATTCAACTCGTCGGAAAAATGTGAAGCCACCTGCAAAGATCGAATTCCCTATGATCTGTCAGTTGAAGACCTGCGACTGGAGAAAGTCGATTGTAAGGTCTCGGAATGGGTGGCCCATTCGTGCAACGCCACCTGTGGCGAAGGAGTTGAAATTAAGACACGTAAGGTTTTGCGCCGACCAAAATATGGTGGCAAGCCGTGTCCCAAGAAAATGGTTCGTTTTGACAAGTGCTACAAGCGTTGTCCCGAAGAATTGATCAATAGACAGCGATTGCAATACACCCGACCGCCAGAGAGCGAGTGCAGATACTCGGAATGGTCACCTTGGTCGCCGTGTACAGCGACTTGTGGCAGCCATTCGGTGAAGCAGCAGACAAGGGTGCTGTTAAATACGGAATTAAGTTATAAGTGTAGGGAGCGGGTGAGGATAGCGAAGTGCTTTGTGATGCCTTGTTTGATAAATGAGAATTGTAGGGGGCCATATTGTTAGAGCTTAAGTTTTGGATTAAATAAGTTTCAAAAATAGTTACATATTTTTTGTGTTTTTTTTTTTTAATTAAAGGAAATATTTTTCAAATGTTTCCAACAGTGTGTACAAAAGAGTCAACATTTTCAAAATGTGTCGATAATTTTGGTATACATTCAATAATAGAAACATCTTGTTCCATTGTCTTCCTTTTTAATTCTTACCACTTTTTTACCTGTCTAATCTCAGTTTGGGACACAAAAGAAGACATCTTGTTCCCTTTCTTACCTGTCAGCAGTAATCTTATTTATTTCAGGGTTGCCAACATTTTAAAATAAAAAAAAATGGTTAATTCAAAGTTCATTTCGGGACAACTTTTCAGGAGGAATCAATAAAACAATTTTGTTGATTCAGCGAAAACGTTTTGTCTTTTTATTCAATATAGTTACATTTTGTTGTTTGCATTTTTTTATTTGATTTAATATAATTTTTGTATTATTATTACATTTTCATTAAAGAACTTATATTGTATAATAATATACCATAAATATTTTTGCAAAGCAATAAGAAAATAAATTTTATATAATAAAATATTGAATTAAAGTGGTCAATAGAAAATTATTTATGTTGGACAAATTTTTATTGCGGTGTTTTTCGTGTTTAACTTTTTGTTAATTTTAAATCATGCTCTTAAATAATTATTGTGTTAAATTTTAATTTTTTAATTAATATTTATTTTGTTGTTGTTTTGAGTTTTGAGTTTTGTTTTAGCTCTTTTGTTTGGTTGATAAATTTTTTAATTGAATTTTTAATTTATTTATCACAGCACTTTATATAAATATTTTTTTGTTTTGTTTTTAAATATGATTTTATTTTATTGTGCAAATATTTTACAGAGTTTTTATTAATACAGATTATTTTTAAAATTGTATTTTAAGCATTTAAAGCAAATTTCAAAATTTTAAATTATTTATTTTGTAAAGATATTTTTTAAATATTTAAACATAACTTAACAATAGAAATGAATTAATTGAAATAAATTGTTTATAGTTTTTTTTTGTTATTATTTTTACTAGCTAGGTATATAGTTTTTAGATATAATTTACCTATAAAGAAGGCCGCTAATGATGTTCGTACGTATGTCCTTAATAGTTAGTGAGTTTTTTGTTTTGTTTAATTTATGTTGAATTTTTTAAAAGTAGACAATTGGCACAAGGGCACTGAAAATTTTGTTTGTTTTTTTGAATTTTTCCTACTTACTTATAGTTGCAAATTTCGAATGATAAGTTTTCATTTTGTTTGTCATAAAATTATCTACTTTTTTTATACTACTAAAAAAAAGAACAAAAATCAAGAAAGCTTAACAAAAGTCTTTTATTCTTTTATTTTAGACCTTTTTTATATTCTTTTGAATTTTAATGAAAATTTTCAACAATATTATTTACGTATATGATTATTCTATTTCAATTTTTGTTTTGTTTTTGTATTTCATTTTTAATAAGTGAATAATATTTTAAGGTTTTTTAAAAAAAAATTGTTGTATTTTCCTTTACAATTGTTCATGTTCTTTATAAAAATATGGTCCTATGAAGTTGCTATTTATATGTATTCTTATAATGATAGTTAAAAGATTTTATTTTCATATTTTTTAAACAATCTACTTAATGTAGTTAGGTATATATAATATATTTTTTATATATATTTTAAATTTGATGTAAAGAATTTGAAAATTTGCCTAATTTGTTTGCGATATGATTTTCCTGGATCTATTGTCACTAATAATTTATAATTATCTAATTTAAATATTATTTTTTACGAAGTTAGTTATATTTGTTTCTTAATTTTTTTTTTTTACGATTTTTCGAATATTCTCATAACTTTGCAGTTGCAATATAAAAACTTCTCTGTCGAAAATGATCTTTTTTAAGGAATTATAAAAATCAATTTTGTTGCACCCAAATGTTTTTGATGTGCAATTTAAAGGAACAAATTTTAATTGTTGAATAATTTTAAAGCTGCCAGAGACATTTTTGAACATCATGTTTAGGTTTAATTATGGTTTTTCTTAACAAAGTATTTTTTTTTTAAATAAGGTAATTTATTAAAATTTTATTATTTGAGATAAGAAATAAGTTATAATATAATAAATTTTGAACTATTAAAGGCAGTTCTCAGTTTGTTATTTTGACGAAGGAAATCACTTGATTAAGTTTTTATAAATATAAAAACTTTTTAGGTACAATAATATTTAATTAATTCAATTCAATGGTTTTCTACCTTAACTTTATTCATTTTTTGTTTCTCTTCGTGTTCTAATTTTCTTATTAGGACTCCAATATTTGTTAACTGCTTTCTTGAAAAAGAACCTTAATTTCAGAAAGAACGAAATCATTATTAAAACATGAAAACATGACGAAGGAATCAGTCACAACCACAAATTTTATTTTCGAGTTTTGGAATTGTAGTAGATTATTTGGATTGTTTTTTACTCCTGAATGCTGAAAAGAAATTTCAGCACAGTCTCCAAGACGAAAAAAAAACAAGAAACCTTCTCAGGAGCCTTTGGTTTTTGAAAAGAAATTTTAACACAATTCGACAAAATAATCTAGTACCTACATTTTTTTAAATTTTGGTTCAGGTTTGCAACTATCAAAAAAGCAGAAATATAATAAATTGTAATAGATTGCTTTAAAATATTATGTTTTTTAAATAATAATACATAATTTATTTAAATTGCTAAAACATTTCAACAAACATTTCGCTATTCTTTTGGATACCTATATGTACCTAAAAACAAATATTAATTTTGAAGTAAATTTTGACAAATCTGAAAATGTATTCCTTTTATAAAAAAACCTGAATTTCTAATAATAAAATTTGTACTTCATCAATAATAATTGTTGGGGGTAATTTTCAGCAATTCAAAAAGTGTCAAAATAAATAAAACATAAAATCAAAGATAACGACTCTGTTTTTTTTTATAATAATAACAACGATACCGCTCAAAAATATTTCTTTGACAATTTTTTCTTTGAACCTTTTTAAGGAGATTCGTTTTGAAATTTAACTATTTCATCTCGCTCCTAAACATTATTTTCACATTTTGAAAAATGTCTGTCTGAATTTCTCATGTCTTTTTGTAACAATCTAGTGTGACAGAAATAAAATGATTAAACTTCAAAATTAACCGTCAAACAAATAAATGTTTTTTTTTTTAAGTTGATTGAAACTAATGAAAACTTAAAAAAATAACTAATTTTTGGTTTCCAAAAAAGAAAATGTTACTGTTTTTTTGTTTGAAGGGCTTTTTAACATATGTAAGTAGACAAAGAAAAAATAAACCTTATTTTTAAAACTGTGAATCAGAATTTGGTAATGTTGAGTTTTAAAACGTATACATAGATATTTTAAATATGAATGTGAAATAAATTTTACTTTATGGTGGCTAACAATTCTTTAAGTATGGAACAAAACTTTTTATTAAAAACTATTTTAAATGTCTTTATTCGCCACGCCATCCTGAAATCCTAAAGAAGCTACAAAAATAATATTTAATCATTCAGACTTTGACCTTGTACGCAAATTTTTAAAATGTTATTAAATTTTACAAATTTTTTTCCAAACAAAGTTTCTACGAGTATATTTCTTTACAAGAGCTTGTAATTCATTTAAATTATTTTTTCCCCCTTTAAGTCTCAGTTCTATAAGGTTGTAAAAATAATTCACCAAAAATAATCCTTGGGACAACAAATTATGTAATTTTATATATTTTTCAAAAGAGTGAATCCAGTGAAGATCTCCTTCTATTTTGTCATGATTATAAATTCAAATAATATAAGAGCACTAATCACATTTTGATAAATTAAAAATACAAAATTTATAACTGGCTTTGTAATTTTAGGAAAAAAAAAAACATGTCTTCTACAATAAAAATATAAAAGACCATTAACTATAACACTGAGAACTCGTTAAACAAAAATTATGTGAATTCATTTTAAAATTACGTATAATTCATAAAAATATTTATTAAAAACAATTCAAAATTGAAACATATAAATAAATAAATATACAGATTCATTTACATTAATATTTGTGTGTGTTTTATGATCAACATTTTAACAAAATGGCAGCTTAAGTGTTGTTGTTTACATTTCTTTAAACTTTACTCTTAAATTATATATTAAATATGTTTTTTTTTTACATAACAAAGAACAAACAACTTTTACTAAATTTTGGAACATATACAAAAATAAATTATCAACAAATGGACATGAATCAGTAACAATAAATTATTAACAAGACAACATAAGTGTATTTACATCGTTTTTACACTTTTTCTACATCAATATTTATCTCTTACACTTTAACACTTTAAAGCTCAAAAGTGCAGATGATAATAAATTTATTATTAATTTAAATGTTTATTGTATTTTGTTCACCATTCAAAATAAAAACAATACAAAAAAAAAAATATCAAATTAAGTACGAAATAAAATTTATTATATTTACACTCTACACCACTAAAACGCTTGAATCGGCCTGTACAGTCCGGTGTATCCGCAAAGACGAGCCCGCAATGCTGGTATCAAGACCGCAGCCGATGAGATGTCCTTCAGCAAATCCGCACACTCGCATATCAGCAGATACATCTTATCGCCCTTCTGTGAGGTGGACTTGTGCAAGGCAATCCTTCTCAAGCCAGCAGCACGTGGCAGATACCTTTTGAAATTAAGTATAAAAAAATGTAATTGAATTTATCATTCCTCTTGTCTTACCTGTAGAGCATCCTTGCTCCGGTCCAGTAGAGCCAATTCTTTTCAAAACGTTCTCCATCGTCTCCTTCGAAAACCTGAACCGGGAAAGGGGACAGAAAGTTTTCAAATGAAATTAAAACATTCTATCATGAATTGTATTGAATAAACATCTTTCAGAAACACTACATACATTTAGATACAGTTAAGTGAGGCATAAGTACTTAAGGTAATTGTGTAAATAAAAGAAAAAAAAACTCACCTTGTAAACGCTTATTATATATCCGGTTGAAGGGGTTTGAGATTTCTTGAAGCTGCCACTCTCGTTGGGCGCCAAGACGAGCGGAGGACGACATATCGCTGCTACCTCACTATATAAATCTAAAGTATGGGCGGCAGTGTATCTGGAAGATTTAATTAAATAATAAAATTATCAATACTCATTCATGGAATATTAATGTAACTATGTATGTTAGACTGTGTGTGTGCAATGAACTCGTTCATGAAATATATGTATACAACATAAGAACAACGACAAAGATGTTATATGTCTCTGATTGTGAAATTTTATTCATTAAATTGGACAACTGATGGCGTAAACCTTTACCCGGTGTAACTGTCTGTAGAAGGATAATTCGCAATTTATGGATGACAAAGAAGTTCGCACTGACAGGGTTGCCAGGTTATCAAAAAGAAACTATATTAATAGTAAAGGATTCTTTCCAAAAAGATGCATTTCATTTTCAATAACCTGCTATTTGGGCAGATGTCACTTTTGAAGCTGTCATCTTTTGACATTTGACAAGAGAAAACTACGATTTTTCTAAAAATTAAAGAAACGGATTGAAATTTTTAAAATTCACTTAAAAAAATGGTAAAAAATATTCCAGTCACAATTCTAAAAACTCAAGAACGTCATAAGACACTTTTTGGGACGGGAATAGTAAGACTATTGGAAGAAATTTGATCTGTTGTGACAAGTTTACGAAGTGAAAGATCAAAACAGAGAATTTTTCTGCTGGAGCCCGTCGTCGGCGCGCCGTCCCAGATTTGTTGATTCTTCTTCGACGCGACGATGTGACGCTTGGAATTAGGCATTCTACAAATGACAAATCACCGTATTTGGAATTAAAACTAAGGTCTTAAGGCTTTGAAAGTTTAGCTAGCTCAAGCACATTCTAACCGGTCAATCATCAGAAATACTGTACCTTCACTAATTAGGTCTTTAAAATGCGTCAAAATGATCCGATCTATTCTAAGGCTACAGAGGATGTGTTTTTTCCGAGATCTTGTAATTTTACACCTTTAGACATCTTCCCTTAAAGACGAGATTTGGGATGTTATGAAGGAATGTGTGAATTGGCTATTTGGCTTATATCATTTCACAGGGGAAACGCTGTATCTAGTTTGACTTTTTGAACTTGTAAAGTAAAGTATAATCCTGCGAATACAAATGAGACGATACTAACTAAAAAGCGACTCGGTCCAACTCTGCAGCAGTGACCCAAAATGTACATAAGATTTTAGTTTACTGCCATTTTGCTGAAAAAAAAAATTGACAGCAGACTGTAGTTGTCAAAATTTGTATGGTAAGAACGGGTATTGTGGTTTTCAACGTTATATGACAATCACGAAGGGCCAACAATTTGCCCGGAATTTAAATAACTGATTTGCGAAGCACTGTTAGCTCTTAGAAGATTTTTCAACCCCAACAAGAAAACATCTTTTAAGCGGCTCTTCTTGTACAAATATCGTGACAGTTCTTTGATTTGATTTGGAATAATTTTTCGTTCAATCTTTTCAGTTGCCATTTTCTGCAAAATAAATACTTAATCTCTAGTTGGCAATCATATTTTGTTCTTTGGTGTCTTTAGTCGGTAATAATTAATTACAATTATTGATTTAATATCTACATTGTGTGAATTTCAATTTGTATCACATTTTAATCCGCAAAAAGACTTCATTATGGCTGCAGTTGTCTCTGTATCTGTACATCAGTAGCTTGTCAAATGGCAAATTGGGGTTAATGAATGCAGTGTCATTTAAGTTGGAAATATCGATATGCAATTAATTACGTAATTTTCATATTTCATGCATGGTTAATTTTGCAACAAGTTGAAATCAATTTGAACCGGTTCAATTATGTTATCAATAAATAAAGTAAAATAATTGGATGAAGAAGAAGAATCGGGTCAAAGTTACTCAAAAATCACGAATAATTATGGAGTCTAAAATAATAATTGAAACAATTTATTCGTCAAAAGAAAGGTTATTCTAAGCTCTACCAGCACTTGTATGCCCGAAACTCCGGCGAGTTCCAGATTCCGAAATATTTCACTCCAAAGTGGAATCACAGAATTTCGACTCGGTTCGTAAAATTTTATGTTTTTGGCCATTTAACATTGGAAACAGAAAAATAGTAAATAAATTTAACTTACTTTAAGTTTTTCGGTTCGAATTTCGAAAGCGATGAAACTCGCATACCCGTGTAAAAGTTCGAAGGATCCGTTTGTGTGGTATTAATTAAATAGTATGCTATAAAAGGAAATTCCGCTAAGAAAAATGAAAAACAAAAAATTCAATTCATCAAAATTAACAAAAAAAAAAAAATAGAAAAAAAAACAAACCGCTTTTTTCCATATTCGCCAGCAACATCCCGCCCACCGCAGTGTTCGCCTGTTGTACTTCATTTAAAAGTTCCGCAGCAACCGACCTCTGCTTAAGTAATGGATGTGCCAGCGGTGATTCCATTACAGGATCTATTGGTTCCAAGGGACTCATCAGGTGCACCAGAATGCATAATTTCGGATCGGACACCTCTAGGACGCTTAACGGACTCGTCGGCTTTGCCCCATCAGCCGAAGGAGGTGGTAGCTATACAAATGAAACAGAAAAAAAGAAACAAAACAAAAATGTGTCATTTTAAATTCGAGAAAATTTAATGAAAAATCAAATTAATTGAAAATTTATTTACCGGTATACCTGCTGGCAGAAACCTATCTACACTCTGGACCGGAATAATAAAACAATCACGATCCAAAGTCGACAAAGAAATTGGTTCTGTTCGAGCCGAACCACCACCGAAGCTTACTGCAAGGATATTTTTTAAAAATTTATTGTTTTTTAAATAAAAATTTTCGCACTGTTATAAAATTTGAAAAAAAAATTGTTATTATAGCAATATTAAAAAAAATATTAAAAATTAAAGTTTTTTAGAGTACAAAGAGTATAACATGTGAATAATAATTATGGTAGAAAATAAGTAACATTTAAATAATTATTGTTTGTCCTTTATTGTAAAAGAGGATGTTTTTTTTTTTAGATTCTTTGGTGTTTTTGACTAAAATTTTTAATTAATAGAAAAAGTGCAAAATATTTACACAAGAAGTGTTACAAAATACCAAACTAAAATAAAAGCAATTAGCAAATGTCAAAATTAGGGTAAGCAAAATACGAGTAGTGTCGTCACAAGTGATTTATAATTTCGAATTGATTAAAAAAAATGTATATAATTAACTCAGGATTATTATTTTCATTGTTAAAATTTAAAGATTTTTGAAAGCGTGTAGTCAAAGCTTTTAACTAGTATTTCATTAAAGGTTATTGGATTTTGCCAAGATAGTAATTTGAATTTGGAATTCAAATTTTTCTTGTAATTCTTATGAAAGCTGATTTGTAAACCTACCTTATTCTATAAAAGAATTCAGCAATTTTTATTTTTTTTTAACTTACTTGCAGAAACAGAAAGTGGAAATTTGTTCTCAATATTACAACTTCATGATGTAAATATTTTGGTTTAAATTCTTTAAGAATATTCCAGAGGGAAATTTTAAAATTATTAAGTAAAAGTGGAAATAGCGTATTTTTGATCTTTAAAAAACATTGTACGTGGTCTTGATAACCTTCCAACTTTTTTTGAAATGACATTTTGTAACAAGGAATAAGTTATTCCTCTAAGGTGTCAATCGTCTCAAGTTTATCTGATTTCACATAACCCCACAAACAATAGTCCAGCGGTTATAATCACACGATCTTGAAGGCTAGTCCACAGGCCCACGACACCCGAGATAAAAGTTTCCTTCTATTAATTGATTGTTTCGTTGACTGTATGGCATGTAGCGCTCTTGTTGGAACCAAAGGTCGTCCACATTAACATCTTCCAGCTCCAATCCATTTAAAAAGTCATTAATCGTGGCTTTATAGAGTTTCCCATTGACTGTAACATTATGGTCAGCTTCATTTTTGTGGATGCACTCATTCGGATCTTCTTCTATACTCTGCGCCATAGCAGCAATAGCATCTTCAGAGCGCACTGTACGGTATGTCTGAGGATGCGCATTATCCACTAGAGTAAACGCAGTGTGAAAACGATTCATGGTTGCTAGAATTACTGATTCTTCTGGGCAATTATGTCGACCGAATATTGGACGCAGAGCGAGATGCGTGGTGCGAACCGAGCCATTTTGGTAATAAATTTGCAGAATTTACAAACATTGTTCAGGAGTTAGTTTATGTTATCAAATGGCAAACTTAATTCAGGATTAATTTACTGATATCTGCCAAAAAAAGCCAACTTCGAAAAAAGTATTGACAGATTGAAAATAACACGTCTAAAAAAATACCCTTTAAAATAATTCTTAAGGGGAAATCAAAATGAAGTCGCATTTAAATGATAGGTATGTATTCCAAAAGTTACACGATATTTGAATTTTCATCGAAATATTTGTAGTAAATTTCTTAAATATTAAAAGCCCAGCAAACGGTTGTAAGTAGAAAAATTTCAATTTTCAGGTAAGACATTCAAATTTGTTGTTGCTAATTTTAGTTCTCCATGATTTATTTCAATTTGAAATTTTTCCATGGCCTTTCTTCCTTTCGATATTAACTTTTCGAAATCACCTTACAACTTTTATTTCAGATCTTTACATCAAGTAGTATTAAACAATGAGAAGTTTTAACAATGGTGCTCTTGGGCGTATACGCACTATTTTTTCTCTTTATTTTTCTAATTTAAGCTTTCAAGTCGCTAAGATACCAATGCTATTCTAACTTAATAATGTCATTGACAAACTAGTCTCTAAAAGATAGGCAACATTGCTTAATACAGAAAATTCCACCATACCTTCATCTTCAGTCAGAACATTCTGATAAAGATAAAATCCATCCATAAGTTTTTTGAAATTTTCAATATTCATTTATATCCTTTAAAAATATATTTACACGTAACAAAACAAACAAAAAATTAGACTTGGGACGACACTATAAGCAATTAAAAAAAAAAAAAAACATAACAACCAATCAAACTTGACACCACAAAAAAATACTGAAAACTTTTGAAGCCTTCCAGTCAAAGCTCAATGTAATAAATATTTACACATAAAAACGTGATTTAAAATTAGAAAAATATGTAAAAATAAATATAGCACGACTTTACAGAACAATTACAATTATTTTAGCAGAAAAAAATGATTCAATATTTAAATACACGACTATATACAAAAAATATATCCCCCCAAAAATGCAATTTCGCATTTTCGCAATTCAAAGATAATCGAAAACATGTCTAGCTTTCAGTATTTTGTTGCATGTGAAGGATGATGGCAAAAAATGTGGAAAATTAATCAAAAATTAAATTTTATTCAACTTGTGGATTAGTACAACATCAAATACAACTTAATTATATTTTGCATAAAAATATGAGAATTTAATTACATAACAAAAATTACAAAAAAAAAAAAAAATGAAAAATGAAATGAAAATTAAACATAAACTAATTTGCAACTCAAACCTTGCCTGGCAGCGGTAGGTGTGGGAGCGTCATTCCTCTTGCCAGAGTTCCATTTTAACAAAGATACAGATGGCTTACGATCTACTAAGGGTTGAGGTGCATCCACATCATAGGACAAAGGTGATATTGGAGGGGTGTTGTTAGCACCCGATAATAGAGGACCGCAACGTTCTGTAAATGTGTTTTTTTTTTCATGATGGAGTTTTTTTCTGTTTTAGGTTTTTTTTTTCGATTTTTTTTGTTGAGTTTTTTTTTTTTTTTAATTTTAAATAAATATTTAAGTTTTTTTTTTGTGTGTGTTTTAAATTTAGAATTTTTAATTTCATACGCATCACATACGTTGGTTTATTATTTTACAGAAAACTAGACACATTTTATATACGTTTTGTTTTTTTAAATTTAATTTAATTTAATTTAATTTTAATTTGTTTTGAGTTAAGAACATGTTGTTGTTTTTTTGTTAAGCTTGATTAATTGACATATTAATAAGTTTAAAAGTTTATACATAATTAAATATAAAAATTCAAAAGCAAAATCAAAATTAAAATCAAAATCAAAACTCACATGCATTGGAAATTTAAATTAGATTTTTCAATTTCAAAACTTTTTTTTTTATTGAAAAAAAGTTGACACTCATAAATTTATATTCAGTTTTTTTTTTTTTCATTTCTATAAATCGTGTATGGTATCCTTTTGACATTTTGTGGTATTTTTTAATCGAAAACTACGGTTTGTAGTCGTTGACAAAATAATAAAATAAAAAAAAAAGAATTTTATATGATAAAATTAAACCGTGAAAGCAAACATGGAAAGGATAATGGATGTACCAGTATACAGAATACGTTTAACCTTTAGGAGGAGGCCTCTTTATCCTTTGGGGAAGATAAGTTATGCGTTTTAATAAAAGAGTGTTCGCAATATTTAAATGGAACCATACATAGCATCATGTACGTGGAGAAACGGTTTGCCATAAAATCCGATGGGAAATTAATTTTCAATATTGCAAAGAGCACAGACACTGCGCCAATTGAATTGACAAACAAATTGGTTAAGTCTCACATCGGAGGATAAATGTGAGCAGAGTCCCAAAGCTCGAATTTTATTTTGGAGAACAATTTGGGAATGACCTTGATGGTGAATTATTATTTTTTGGTTCTCCTTAAATTTCGTCACAATTAAAGAGGCAAAAGGCAGTTTAATGATTTAACTTAATGATCTAATCGCAGATTTATGTTGAGTCCAAAAAATAGTGAAATAGTGGAAAACTGCCGGTTTCTCTATCAGATATGAGTCTGGAAACTAAAGGACATTCTCAATTTTAGGAACCAAATTTTAAAACGAAAAAAGTTTACAATCACTAAGCTCTACGTTTGCGTGAAGTGATTCAACTAAATTCAACTCTATTGATGAATGTTCAATAAGAACTGTCAAGCTAATGGTTACCATAAATAAATTTTCAACTGGTTGCAATATTTCTTATTTCTAAAGTTGAAAACTTTTCAGGTTACTAACATGTTTAGTCTAAGAGTCAACAATAAATTTTGGGTTGCCAAAGCTAACAGAAAATGAATGATATGAGTGGAAAATTACATATGTATGACAAAAAATTTAATCACAAAACCCCATATCTTCAACCAAAATTTGTAGCAATCGGAGATTGTAGCGATACATACGCCACCTTAAAAACTTTCAATTTATAAAATGCCTTTCTGGCAACTCTCTAATTGTAAATGTCAGAAAAATAAATGACAAAGTAAAATGTCAAAATGAAGCACAAAATGAAATGTCAAAATAAATTAGTATATAAGCAGTAAGAATATGAAAATAAAGTCACTTGTCAATTACAATCTGATTAGCTCGGTGGAGTACCTCCGCCTTTTGATTTATTGTTTCTTGAAATTAGCTCTGACTGAACCGAACCAAACATGATCCCTTTCCTACCCCACCTCCTTTCATAGCACAGTACGGTAGAGTTACCTCAGTTACCTCTGAGTCTTTTACCCTTTCCTTTTCAGCACGATAGTACCGTACCTCGTCGCTTCTTCTCTGCTCTACTACAAATTTTATTTTATCCTTCCGTAGATATTGACTCCCTGTAATAAAAATATGTGTTCAAGCCAAATTCCAAATTCATGGCGGCCATACCTCTGCCAGACTATTTAAACAATTCAAAAAATACTGCAAAACAAAAATATAATTTTGAACAACCTGATTTTGATAAAAGTTATTTTCAAATTCTTTGCATTAAGTGTCCGTCAAGTTTTGTACATTGAAGAATGAAACTAGCAAAAGGTTTGGACTTAATTTTTCATGTTTTTATAATTTTTTTTTTCGTAAATATTTAAAAGATTTTGATACATAATTATGTTACTTGGTATTTCAACTTGGCCTTAAATAAATTAGAAACAACTGATTAAAAGCTTAACAAGTAAAGAGTACCTTGAAGTCGACCTTTAACGCTAAAGAAACCCAGTTATGTATCTGATTTTAATCTGTCAGAAATATGGGAACTGGACTATGACAAACATTTCAAAACCAACATCATTAAAATCGGCCAAGTCGTTCCCTAGTTTTAGGGAAACAAATAAACAGAAATTGATTTTTATATTGTAGAAGACGAAAAGTATAGTTAGAATTAAAATCATTCGCATAAATGTGAATTTGTTAAAATTAAAAAGTTAAAATTGGAGAAGATTTCCATTTTGAACACAATGAACCAAATATTTAAAAAATACAACCTTTTATTCACTAACGAAAAACATGATAATCTGCAATTTTGTCAATTCTAGTTTCGAGTTTATGTTTTTATAATAATTTATCGATTAGGATTTAGTCTGTCTTTTGTCATTCCATTTTTCAGTTTTTACAATTTTGACATAATATTCTTAGTTAAAAAAATTATAAAGTATAAAACGCGCCAGAAAAGATCGTATAAAGCTACCGACTAAAACATAACATTCCAAATCTACTTTTAAAAATTTCTTAGACAAAAAATTTAAAAGTGGGACATTTTCTTCAAATTTTTTGAGGAGTAATAGTACTTTAATTTCTAAATTTTCAACAATTAAACACTATGTTAATTTTTAGTTAAGAAATGTTTTTGATTTACTACTACACTAGGTTAAAAAAAAAGAGTTTTCTACACTTGAACTTATTTTCATAATTATTTACGAGGCAACTTAGAACAACTTTCAGAAATGTTTAATTTTTAACTTCCCATAGGGAGTTATTGTAATCGGTCCGATTTGTCAAATTGAAATTTTTGACAAATCTGGACGTTTTATGGTTCCTAGAATCTAAATCCGTCATTTGTACGTATGTACGTTCGTACGTTTGAGACCCCTTTTTTTGTTAACGGTATCTCGAGAATGAATAAAGATATCAACACGAATTAAATTTTGTTCAATAGGTTATAACTTCATGAAATGCAGAAAGGACTTTTACAAAAATTTGTCTAAAGGTTTTTTCACAATAGCAGTTTTTAAAAAAAGTGAAAATTTTAGTTTGTCGCAAATATCTCAGGAACAAATAATGCTATTGACTTCAAATAAATTTTATGGTGTAGATTGCAGTGTAACACAAGTTTGGTATAAATTTGAAAATAATTTAACATACCGTTATTTTTTAAAAAAGGAAAAACTAAAAAAAAATTTTGGCGCGAAAATATACAATGAAGGAAAAATTATATCATCTTCAAAACAATTTTTAACTATGTGAAATGTGATATTTGACATCTGGTAAAATTTTTTGAAAAAATTGAATTGACAGTTTTTTTACAAAAAATAAAAAAGTGCAAAAAATTCTACCAAAAGTTGGTAAAAATTGTTTTTTGACTTGAATATCCCGAGAGTGGGCAACGATATTGACTTTAAATTTATTTTAACTTAAACAAAATACAATTATTAATATATGCTACAATTTTGACAAATATAGAACTGACAGTTTTAAAATAAAAAAACTTTAACAAAAATTTTCCGAAAAATGTCAAAAGTAGTTTCTTGACTTGAGTATTTCCGGAGTGGTCATTTTAACTTTATTTTTTGCATAATAGAATTGTAAACTTATGGTATATTTTTGACAAATGTCGAAATGACAGTTTTTTTACTAAAATAAAATAAAAAACTTAAACTGAAATTTACAGAAAAGTGTCATAAATTGTTTTTCGGCTTAAATATCATCACTACAGAACAATGATATTGAGTTCAAATGTATTTTATTTTCAACCTACTCGTAATGCATTTGTCAATACCTAAAAAGTGGTAAAATATTGACGAATATCAATTTGAAATTCTTACAATAAATACAAAACTACAAATATTTCAAAAAAAAAAATTTAAATATTGTTTTCAGATTCAATATCTCTGATATTTTTTATGTTAATAAAATTGTTATCAACTAACATCAAAAGTTAATCAATTATTATCAGGAACGCCAAGTTTTCAAATTATGCATAATGGGAAGTTATCAGTGTGGGTCGCACCCAGCCTCTTTTTTTATTTTAAGTAGAAATTTGTCTATAAAAATATATTTTATATAATTTTTACTTCCCAAATAAATGGCGGTTAAGATTAATTGTGCTTTAATTTGAAGAAAATATTTAACCACGGGTATACAACTGGCTCGTAGAATTTCTGGCAACTTAATTCTAAAGTTTGTGCTCTTAAGCAACTTAAACTTGTTGGCCAGACCTTAGAACAAAAAGTTTCAACAGTGAGGAAAACTTTAAACCAACTCATTCTGCATTTCAACCAATATTTCGACTCTATCTAGGATTTCATGCACTTTTCAACTCGACCTTAGAATTGAATTACAAATGTTTCATATATGTACTGTACTGTACATCCAAATTAGTGTAGGGATACAGACTTTGAGAATTAAATATTAAAAGTGAGTACTGCGTTGTTTGGAACTTGTTTAACTGCATTAGCTTAAGATTTACCAATAAAACAAGAGTTTTTAAAACATTTATATTCTAGGCAATTATCTGTGCATAGTAAGAAAGTGTTTTTATTGATTGGTTTTGTTCTTTGTGATACTCAATAATTAATTAACAGTCTAAGGGCTTGTTAGTACACATTTACTGTTGTTATTAATTTTAGAAGAAAAAACCCAAAACAAAAACATCATACAAACTAATGTACACACTGTCAGTAGACATAAACATAAACCGTAATTAACTTTACACATGTATTTATATCACGTTACACTTCCGGTCATCCTGCGCTGTTTTTGTTTATATGTATAGGCATATGGTATGTAGATTCACACAATTTACACGAATATGCATTATTAGACATCGCATCAGGCACAGAATATATACACAAATACAAATAAACAACGTTCGTATGTATTAAACGACAAGAAGCAATTTATGTTCATATTTAAAAATTAAAAAAAAAAAATTATTCACCACAAACGCCTCCAACTTACACATGCTCCTGCTAAGCCAACTGGAAACTAAGATTAAAATGCACCTAGTTTTCAAAAAAAATAGAATTTTTTTAAAATTACCTTTTTTTCGATACTAAAACCGACAAAACAAAAATCTGTTAATTAAGACTTAATTTGTGTTTTATACTTCTTTTTTTTTCTGTATTTTTGTTCGTGTCTGTGTGAGTGAGTGAGTGTGTGTTTATTTATATGTATATGAATGCATTGACGGGTTAGTATGAGTTGTGCTAGATAAAATCAAATCCTTAATTATTTTTTTTCGGAACCTTTGAGTTTTTTGAGTGTGTCCCTAAAATTTGATTTTTGATTCTTCACTTTTCGACACGAATCTGAAATATACCTTCGTTGAAATCGACACCCTGTCGATTTGGCTGAAAGAACAAATGTGTCCGGTAGTGAATGTCCTCGGCGGCCGTATTCGAGATGCCCATGTCTCGGGAACGCTTGGTGCGGTTCACTTTGCTCGTGAGCTTGCCACCTCCTCCGCCGGATTTCGAGGCGCCACCTTCGCGGAAATTCTTTCGGAACATTAAATTCATCTTGTCTTTCGTCTAGTTTTTCAGTTTCACTGTGTTAAGAGGGATTTTTTTTTTTGTTTGATGTGAAAATTTTAAATTCGAGTATTTTTTATGATAACATCGATTTTCCAAGTGAAATATTGACTTCAATCACCTCGATTCGACCTCAGGACCGATGACTATCCACCTGCAAGTGATTGCAGTGAATGTCACACAAATGCGAAAGGAATTTTATTAATTTTTTTCCATTATATCCACGGAAATCGATAAAATTCTTTTTAAATTATTAATTAACTCTTATACACACATACACAAACAGACACAACAAAATCGTCCTTTTTTTATCCTTCAAAGGGGACATGGTTGTTGGTTTATTAGTATTTTTTTTATTTTACATGTATTTCGTTTACTTTTGAACTTCAAACAAAAGACAACAACAACAAATTATAAAAAAAGATACAGATACATAAATATTTCAAAT
The DNA here is from genome assembly GCA_905146935.1 of Scaeva pyrastri. NCBI lineage: Eukaryota > Metazoa > Arthropoda > Insecta > Diptera > Syrphidae > Scaeva > Scaeva pyrastri. Next base: position 21,212,673 of record LR989927.1, on the reverse strand, counting down.
ATACTATCTGGGAGTTAGCGCGTGGGTGTCCTTCTGTCAGGCGACCACGATATGGACTGTTGACTTGGTCTAGAGTTGGCTATCGCTAGTTCGGCTAGAAGTTGGCCGAAAAAAAAAGGAAAATCACGACCAGGGTTATAGTCTTAGAAGTATACATATAGTTGGGCCATTACAAATTGTTGTGGTTACTTTTTACGTGTAAGCATTAAGAATTATTGTGGGCAGGACAAAAAACACGAACAAAGTCTGGTCCTAAGAAAGGAAGGTGTTAAAATTGCGCCCGGGAAATACCTCATATCCGGTTTGACGGTAATCAAAGTCTTATCAGATTTTCCGAGGAAGTTTTATGCGGGTTCATGTTCACGATGTAAAGGACGATTAAATTTTTCCACCGAAACGGAACTAAAAAGGTGTGTTGTTTTTTTGACTATAATTTAGTTTTTAAAAAAATTGATGACAATTTTGAAGTTAACATTTTTTTACGTATTTTTAGTTTTAGCGTAGAAAATAACTTTGGGCCTCGAATTGACAATTAAAATGATTTGATCTTTTGTTTAACTCCAGGAACGATTCAAGGTTAATGTTAGAACCTTCAGCTAATTTCAAGAATTATTAAAATCGAATTATTTTTCTTAAATGTACAAATGTGAGGCAATTATTTGTTGACGAAGGTTAGAAATCGACAGGATTTTCACAGGTTGTGAAGGCAATTAGATACAAATAGTGTGCATGTATGTATGTATGTTTGTGAAATAAAATAAGCCCCACAGTTTTTGGTTTGTAAAAAAATAAAGTAAAGATGACTCCTTAAAATCATTCTTTTTCTACTCTCCTTAGCTAAAAAATTGAGTGGAAGAACTGATAAATAAGAAAATATAGGTAATACACCTCACGTCATTCATTCACTTGGTGGATTCAAAATGTTGGCACATGTTGTCAAAAACAGCTCTTATTTGAACTGTCATAATATTAATTAAATGTTTAGAATTCACGATCAAGGATCTACATAAAATCCAACGGTAAATTATTCTATACTAGAGGACCCAGCGAACTTTGTCTCGTCCCAGTTGAGTTCTAACAGCACTCCTATAGCTGTTATATGTATGTCACCAATCGATCAAAATGTTCATTACATTCGGAACTTACAAAAATAAGTTGATATTCATAAAATAAAATTATTTGAAATGTATTCAGTTGAAGTTCGTCATTTACTTGACAGTTAAAGACAAGTAAATCTCAGGCACTGACAAACTGATGATAAAAATATTTAATAACTTTATAATAGTGACAGAGTGACATGCAACTTTTTGACTTTTTGTTAACGTTGGATGAACGGCTGAAATATAAAAATTTTACATCCAACTGACAATCAGAAATAAATTATTTTTCCATATTTTCTCACTTTTCAAACCTTCATTGGACTACTAAAATCATTTCAAAACCCAAATTAGCCAAATCGGCCAAGTCGTTCTCAAGATTTAGCGAGACAAACAAACAGAAATAGATTTTTATATATTGATAGAAGATTATTGTACCACCTTGCAAATCTCAACTATTGTATAATATAATGCAGCTTTCAAGAGTAAATAAAGTATAAAACGAAGTCTACAATGTAGAATGACTCGGATCAATTAAAAAAAAAACAGCATCAAAATCCGTTGCATAGTTTTAAAGATCTTAACATATATAGGGACTTTCAAATGCAAATTTGTACTTTTAAGTTTAAGGTTGAAATCATAAACATTTTGACAAAACTACGAGAAACACAAAGAGATTTTTACTAGTTCCGTCTTGGCCTCGTCAAAAAGTCAGAATTGATTTGAAGTCGCGTTTTTCTCATGAATAAATTAATCTGTAGTTCCACCTCGATTTTTTTACCAATATTAATTCGAAAACTTAATATTTGTTGGCAAAACTTAACACCCAATCTAAATCTCTCAAATAAAAAAATTTATTTTTCTGTTCCTTTCCTTAGATGAAATTTGACAGTATTTTGAAATCACTTATTTATTTCGTTGCAAATTGTCATGGCCTAAATCTTTTCTTAGCAAAATTCTAGGAAAAATATTTTACATGTTACATTTTGACAGAAAACTAAAATTTATTGTTACTTTGCAATGAGTTTTACATTGTCTTGAAATATGAATAGAGTTACCAGGGCCCTATTCCACAAAAAACTTATCAACTTTTCACTTTGCACTTTGCGAATCGATTTTTTTGGCAAAGTGATAAGTGTTTCTGTTTCACAATATTCTTTGCAAATTTTACTTTGCACTAAGCTAACTTTTGCAAAGACTTTGCACTTTAATGCAATTAATGCAAAGTCTTTTCACTGTCCTGCAAAGTGAGAGTGCAAAGTGTTCCACAAAGCATTTAATCATCTTTGCACTTTTGCCTCATCACTTTTCACTTTGCATTGTACTTTGCAAAAACAAAATTGAAAAAAGAGGCTGGGTGCGACCCACACTGATAACTTCCCATTTTGTATTTATTGTACAAAAATGTCAATTTGATATTCGCCAATATTTTATCATTTTTTAGTTATTGACAAATGCATTATGTTAAAAATAAATTACGTATAAAGTCAATAGCATTGCTTAATGTGATGAGATTTAAGCCGAAAAACAATTTTTGACTTTTCGGTAAATTTCAGGTTTTTTTTTTATTTAAAAAAAAACTGTAAAAAAGTACCATATGTTCAAAATTCTACTATGCAAAAAAAATAAATTTGAAGTTAAAATGATTGATCATCTGGACATCATTCAAGACAAGAAACTACTTTTGACATTTTTTGGTAAATTTTTGGTTAAGTTTTTTATTTTTTGTGAAACAACTGTCAATTCGATATTTGTCAAAATTGTAGCATATGTATGTTATTAATTTTGTATTTTGTTTAAACATAAATAAGTTTGAAGTCAATATCGGTGCTCATTCTCGAGATATTCAAGTCAAAATACATTTTCTACCAATTTTTGGTATGGTAGAATTTTTTTACTTTTTTATTTAAAAAAAAATTTCAATTGATTTTTTCCCAAAAAATTACTAAATGTCAAAGACGTCATTTTACATAAAAGAAAATAATTTTGAACATAATACAATTTTGCCTTCATTGTTTATTTATGTGTTATAAAAGGATTTTGTTTTGAGAACATTAATTATGTAAGTATTGTGCTTGAATTCGATTTAAACGAAAAAACTTATTGAAATTATAATTTTGCAGTCCGGAAAAATTAATACGGTATTTATAATTTCTTATTACACTCGCGTCTTCAACATCGTCAAATAAAAACTCACGTTTTAATATCTTGAGAGCTTCACTGATGGTAATGTCAATATGCATTTGCAAAGCGAACGTTTTCTTTGCAAATTTTTGATAAACTTATTAAAATTCGCTTTGAAAAAATAGAGTTGTAAGTTTTTGTGGAACGAAACAGCATAATTTTTGCAAAGTCTTTGCAAATTACACTTTTCAATATTAACTTTGCACAAAAGAACGTACGTGGAACAGAAATTGCAAAGTGAAACTAAAAATTGCAAAGACTTTACAAATTACACTTATTGTTTTCAACTTTTCACTTATCAGATTTTATAGTTCTGTGGAACAGAATGCTTTGCAAATTGACGAAAAATTTGCAAAGTGCAAAGTGAAAAGTTGATAAGTTGTTTTGTGGAATAGGGCCCAGATGCTTACTTTGTGAGATAACGAAGAGACAACTTTGAAGAAAAAGTGCAAAAATTATTATCAGAGATAAATTACATAATTTGATATTTCAATTTCTATATAATATTTAAAATCTTCAAATCGTTATTTTTCCAATTTTCAATGCCTTTCAATTTTTTAAATGCCTCGTTTTTAAGTCTTAAAGGTAAACCAAAAAAATAACAAACAAATAACAAATAACGACACAGTTGGTGGCTTTAATATTGCCAGCAAATCGTCTCTCATAATTATAGTAATTTATTTCTTAACCTCTCAGTCACAGTAAGGAATATATACCTATATTTTTTTTATTCCAAGAAACATTGAATTGAACTTTACATCTTCATTTGTTTTTATTATTCTCATTCCTACTTCCGGTTATAAGTCATAAAAATTCTGTTCGGTAATAAAAAACAAACAATTTTTCTCACGCACGATAATTTATAAAAATCTCGACTTTATAAGTTATATGTAATTGTGTACATTTTTCGTCCAGGGCTTATACGTAGTAATCCAACAATTCAAAGTGGACTTAATGACTGAGAAGTTGGCACAAGTTTTTTTCTTCGACACTTACTGCCTATTGATTAAATGGATAGAATCGACACTTCATGCTTTTCAGGTTAGATTTTTAACTTATGGTACCAAACTTCATAACATTTGAAAAGAATCATAAGTTTTGGGAAAAACTTTTAAGAATGATTTCTTGAGTTCATAAAATTTAATAATTTTCTTACGAAATGTCGCAAAAGTTATTTTAATGGTAAATTAAATTTTATCGATGAAAGAAACGATCGAAAATTATTTTGTTTTGCGTGCGACAGATGGGGCTAGCAGAACCCGAGAATGAAATCAAGGAACAGGTCCCATAACCCTTTCTTAATGAATTACAAAATTCGTTTTCTACTTTGATTTGGCACCCAGAACTTATTTCTGGTGGCATTTAGGACGTTCTTACTCAAATGCTGAGATTTAATGATAAAGTTTCATTCTTCCTACCTTTATTTTATGGTGAAAAGTCACAAAAAAGTAATAAGTAGGCCAAGTCATTATGCCATGTCAAATGATATAATAATTAACCATATAATTTAAGTAATAAATTGAGATTGTTAGATAAAGATGTGTATTGTGCCTTGGGACGTTTAAGCTTGAAAAAATTGACGATATACCTAGGCTATGCCTTAAAGATTTAAATATTCAAAATTGTATTTTTAGTTTTGAAGAACACAATACATAAATGTATTTGATAAACGATAGACTTTGTTCTGACTTCTCATAATCGCAAAAACTAAAAATTATAAAAAGTACACATACGCCCGAGTGTACTATTGATAACTTATTTCCTTTTTGAAGGGCAAAAACTGATTGCTTATATTTTTTGACATTATTTTGTAGATAGATTTTACGTTTTTATAGACAGTGCCACAATGAAATGTTTTCAACATACATATATATAATTAATAATAAGTTAAGTTTTTAAGTTGAATGGCAATGCACGTTAAGCTGTCATTTAAACTCAAAAATAAAGAACTTCTTGATAACACAGTCTTATTGTTCATAAAAAAATATAAAATTTTTAAGTAAACACAGTTAAAAAATAATAAAGCTTAATTTTTTGAAGTCGATAAATGAAAATTTTAAATTTTTCAAACTGTTCTCACGATAATTAATCTTATGAAAAATTATCATTGAGTAATGAAAAAGTTCTCATATTCTAAGAGTTAAATTAATCCATACTTTTGATTTCAACTTTCATATTTAGATGTTACTTAAACTATTATTATATCTGTTGAACTAAATTTTAATTTTAAACAATTTCTTTTCTGAGTGTAGAAGAAGAGAAAGTGTAACAAACTTCAAGTACATACTTTGAGGAAGGTTTCACAAAGCTTGAAGTGCTGAGCTAAACTTTCTCATTTAATTTATTCATATCAATGTGATGAGGACTTATAAGTTGAATTACTTTTCTTTAAGTCACTTCACATATGATGACTTATTGCTAATTTGTAATTAGATACGCGTTTTTGAAGTAGGCGAAAGGCGTTTGAACACCAACTTGACATCTGTTTACATTTATATCATGGATCTAAGTTTTTTTTTGACACCATCACCATGTTTAAAATCTATATGAAAATTATATTGAAGAGACGGAACTTAGACGGAATTGGAAAAGTCTCAAGTGACAAAATTACCTTCATTTGTAGAATGATACGTCTCTTTGAGGAAGACGAAATCGATAAGTTTAAAATGACGGAGCTTAAGGATTATAAAATTTATTTTTGAATTTCCACGAATAATTTTCCTTTTTAGTTCCTATTCCTTCTCTTCGTTGTAGTTCCCTCCCATAACTGTGTGTCGATTAAAAACCAACAGAGAATGATTTGTGAAGTGCTCCTTTTCTAAGGGTATAAATCCAAGCTCTTAAAATGAGTTAGGGTAAACTAAGTCAATACCATCATCATCTATTAATCATCAACCAAACAAACACAGTTGCATTGTGTCTGCAAATTCAAATTTAAATTAGCAAAACCATAAATTCAGTTCACCTGGTGGCACGTGTTAAAGCAAATTGTTAGCAAATTATTTCAATTCCCCTTTTCCCTCCCTCCCCTCATAAACCCTCATCATGACCATCGCAACCTCTTCAAGTCAATTAAAAAAAAATGAATACAATCAACGACGGAAAATGTGTGTTTTTCCCCATCACTGCAAATTTCCACAAGGAAAAATTCACTCGGAAATCAAACATAAGGATAACTTACTCGCAGTTTGTGGCGTGTAGATGGATATGGATATGAATATATGCATGTATCAAGTGGATTGTGGTAAGGACATTGAGCGTCAGCCCGCCATTTTCATTCCCACATCATTATATTTGCAATGGAAATGTTCCTTATTTGGTCGTTAAACTATATACATACCGTTATTTTCTATATCACATCGACACATCACTTACCATGTGTAAATATTCATATACTATATTCTTATACGTTCACAGATGTCCTTGAAAAGGACGACAAGAAAATTCAATTTGAATGTCTGCTGATTGCGCATAAAATTAATTTCAACGAAAAATTTACACAAAAGCACACAAATTGGAGGTAATTGACGGTGAAGGAGATGACGGAGGCGACGACGACGGAGAAGACGACGAAAGGGAAGAAAAGGACGACTAAAAGGACGAGAACCAACTGCGATAAAGGTAACTATGACAAAGACGTCTCCGACGACGACGAACAAACGGTGGAACATTTATATACATAGATGTGGTTTGTGGAGCCTCGCGTGCTCCAAGGAAGTTAATAATAACAATCGATTCGTTTTCTAGGAGTAAAGCAAACACTGCTTCCTCTGGATGGAATAGTTTCATACTTTAAGGAAAGAGTTATCATTCATCATGGAACAACATTCTAACAAAATAAACCCTTTACGACTTGCGAGTAGAGGATAAGAACAAACCGGAAGGAAGCACTAAACTGTGAAACTAACAAATGCGTGTGAAAGACATTAATCGATTCGAATTTAATCGACAAATGAGTTGAAGTTTCTGTGCACGCATTGTGCATTTAAATTAGTTTATCTTTTTGTATTTATATTTATGTATGTACATTATGTCAATTTTATTTATTTGAATGAATGAAATGAAATGTTTTTAAGGATCTTCAAATTTTGTCGACTTGCTAATGATTGATACATAATTTTGCTTAAGATTTTTTAATTTAGTTAATTTGTATGGAATTTCCAAATATGTTGACAAAAATTAACGATTCAGAAGCTATAAATTTGTCAGATTTGCAGAAATGTCAATCTAGTCCAAAAATCCACTTTTAATTATAAATTTGCATTGTCAAAAATCTTCGAATATCAACATTGGCCAATATTTGAAAACTCATAGGAACGAAAAACTGTAAAATATCTCAAAACATGACAAACTTCAATTATTCTGTTCTATTCATGTTAGGTTGAAATTTTGAGATGTTCACTTTTTATTAATTTTCTACGTATATTGTCAACTTTATTTTGGATTTTATTAAAAAAAATAGCATATTTTTAATTTTTGAGGTTGTGAGATTGGAAAAAATAAAAAATCAATTTCGACTAAAATTTTAACTCAATGTTGTATGTATATGTACCTATACAAATGGAAATGTTTTCAATTTCGCTGCAACGTGGCACAAGTCGAAATTTGGCGATTTTCAGAAGAGTTTTTTAAAGTTTTTGAAAATAACAGGGATTTTAGTGAAAATTGACAACGACACTTTTTTTTTAAATGCGACACCAAATAAAAGTAGAAAAGTTCCGATTTTATATAGGATGACAGAGTTCTTTCTTGTGATTTATTATATTTTCTTTTCCAAAAAAATGACATTTTTTGACGTATACCACTTTTCCCTAAAATTAAAAGCGAAGATGTGTAATTTTTTTATAAGATTTATTTGTTAATTTTAGATTTTAAAAAACAAACCAATTCGCACACTGATTTTTGAAGGGAATTCTCAATTTTGAACCAATCTTTTTTTTTAAATTTATATCGAATTTCCGAACTCACCAGATTCATAATACCCGTAGGTATCCAAATTGAAATGAGATTCGACACAACATAAAAAGAAAATACCAGAAAGTAAAACGAAAATCAGGCCAAAAACCTTCTCTTTCTTTATTTAGTTTTTGAAAATGGGAAAAATGCTAGAAATTGGTGATTCGGAAAATTGTTTCGTATTCCTTTTTTTTTACAATTTTTTGACATTTTTTTCAAACCAAAAAATGTAATGGAATTTTAAGAAGTCAAAGTCAAAGGTCAAAGTTTTGCCTGCAGTCGCCAAAATAATAGCAAAGATTGTTTTAGATCGCATTAAAGAACACCTCGAAGCATCGCTCGACGCTGAACAAGCAGGCTTCCGCACTGGGTCCTCCTGTATTGATCACATAAACACCTTGAGGTAGGTTGTCTGAAGAATTTGAAGTCCAAAGCGGGGTCATACAAGGCTGCATACTGTCACCAATCCTGTTTTTATTGGTGATAAGTGATGTACTGCGGATGGCTTTGACAGGAAGCGGAGGAATAAGATGGACTCTGACAACTTACCTTAAACATCTCGACTACGCTGACGATGTTTGCTTGCTTTCCCATAAGATCATGGATCTCCATCAAATGGCAACAAGGGTGGAGAGAGAAGCAGCAATCGTGGGGCTGAAAATCAATACGGGAAAAACAAAGATGTTCAGCCTCGGGAGCTCGAAATCATCCGCTCTGATGAACATTAGTCAACAAGCAGTAGAGAAAGTAGATAGTTTCCAATACCTTGGAAGTATCGTCTTTCCTGAAGGAGGAACCGTACTAGACATCGTCAGTCGCATCGGAAAAGTAAAGGCTGCGTTCGGGATATTGTCCAATGTTTTTAGGAACAAATCTCTCAGCTTGAATACAAAGCCACGACTGTTTAACTCCAACGTCAAATCGGTTCTGCTATATGGCTGCAGCACCTGGAAAATAACAACCACAATAACCAGGAAACTGCAAACCTTCGTTAATAGGTGTCTTCGAAACATCTTACGCTGGAGGGAGCTCAAACACATCGCTGGAAACCGCACACGATGGCGCGTAGGTGTAGTTGAGGCCCTATGTCCCGCTAGGGAACACCAACGGACTTTGTAGGTCTGAGGACCTAAGTAAGTAAGTAAAGATGTACGAATGTACATGAGAACTTTCGAATAAAAAGGATTTTATTTCAACATTATAGACTTGGAAAAAAAATACAATATTTTTAATGTTTTACAAAATGTCCAAAATTTAACGTCATTGAAAAATAATTCTCGAGTTTTTATGTTTCTTTAAATATTTACTATCATTTTTACAAATGTATGTAGAACTAAAAGACCCGACGAACTTTGTTCCGCCTTGGGCCTTGTATAATGTTGACAGAATGACAGGCAACTTTATAACTTTTCGTGAAGGTTGGACAGACGACTGAAATTTGACAACCAACTGGCAATCAAAACAAAATGTTTTCAATATTTTCTCACTTTTTACTGGACTACGAAAAACATTTCAAACCCAAAATCAGCCAAATCCACCAAGTCGTTCTCGAGTTTCAGCGAGACCAACAAATAGATATTGATTTTTATAATACAGAAAAGAAGATTATTGTAGTCTTGAGGTATAGATACTATATTTATATTGCAAATCTCAATTTTCGTAGTGTAAACCTTCCTCTTGAATAACTCTGTCTATTAAAAAAATAAAAACTGCATCAAAATCCGTTGCGTAGTTTGAAAGATCTAAATATACATTGGGACAAGCAGATAGCGGGAAGCGACTTTATTTTATACTAAGTAATGATATAGAAACAGATTTCTTTGTCTGATTTTCTGTCTGAGAACAATTTCTGCCTGTTGCGGCATTAAAGTTTTGCAAAATTGAAGGACGCAATAATGAATGTTAAAATTATTAAGTAATGTAAATATTTACTAGAGCAGAGATGGCCACAAAATGAGACCAGAGGACATTTTTGATAGTCTCGTCATGGTCTTGTCAAAATCAAAAAGTCTCAGTTTCGTTTCGTTTCGTTCCCGGTCTCAATCTTTAATAGAATGAGTATCGAGCTAGTGTTTTTAATCTTAAAAAGACTCTTCCCAGTTTTTAAAACAATGCACTAAAATCTCAAATGTCACCTCGAAATTTTTCTTTTTTGGAAAAATGAAATGAATGATTTTTGGATGATTTTCAAGAGTACCTACTTTTAATCCTTAAAAAACATTATTTTCTCTCCAGGCCTATAATTTTTTCCAGATTAAATTTTTTTTTTTTTTGTTTTAGTTTCATGGGACGAGACTGATAAGAAGTCGAATAAATTTCTTGTTTCTTGGTTTTTGTTCTGCAAACGACACTCCACTTCAATCCAGAAACTGTAATGTCAATCATTTGTTTTAATCTACTGGATATAACCAAGTGTTTACAGATGATTAACCTATTTTTTTTTGTCATTTCAAATTAATCTTCCATTTCCATTAGACAAACATTTCAAACATAAACTCGAATAATTTGACTCAATTCAAGGAAACACACGACAGATGCATGGGGTTAGGAAAAAACGTTAATTTACGAACACTTTATATTTAGAATTTTATTTGAAAAAGTCCAAAACATAAATAGAAACAAAAAAGAAAATTAATTTATTCAAACAATTTTCCATTAAAATATTCACTTAATTTCCAAATTCTGAAACTACCGGCCTCTACTAAACATTTATAGCTTAAGCTTTTTATTTACAGACAGACACATTTTTATCCATACATACATATATGAACCTGGGTTTATCTACAAACGTGGTTATCCTTATTTGAAAACATAAATCACGATTCCATTTTAAGGTAGGTACATTAATTACACAACAAAAAAAAAAAAAACTTAATTCAGTCACCTCCAAACCCATCCAAATGTACCATAATCCAACGGAACTCTGCTCTGTGCAAAATGGCAATAAACTCAGAAAAACAATACTCCTAAATCTCAAAGCCTTCGTCCTTTCATTCCTTCGTTAGGTTAGAAACTGGAACTCTTCTTTTAATCGTTTGTTCCGACCGACAAAAAAAAGAACAATAAATCCCAATCTAATATGGCTGAGCATGAACCACACACACACACAATGGACAAACTCAATGGAAATGGAAACTCAACAAAAAAAAATAAAGGACATCGAATGAGTACGGAATACATATGGCAGGACGATGCCATCATACGGAGAAACAATCCGAATCCGAGAACGAGAATGGAATAAAATTGGGTCACTTGTGGTTACCCAACCGCGCGGACATTATTAACAGAGACGAAAAGAGGACAACAACCACTGCCGCGCCTCGTCTACCGTCCACCCATCACATCACCGCCACCGGAAACCCAATCCTCAAAAAAGGACTTCCTACTCCCTGGAACGGTGTCTCCATGATTAATCTGTTTGCGTTCTCCAAAACGGACGTGGAAAACAATAATCCTGAAGTTATGTGTCCCAAAAAAAAAATGAACAGAAATGTCATTCACTCAAATACTCGTACTCGCATTTGACATATGACACAGTGCATACCGAGCACCGTACCCGAGCCCGCCCACAGATTTCGCCAGACACTTTCTTCGAGAGATTTCAGAATTTTTTGGGCTTGGAGCTCTTTTTTTTCGAAATGATTGCATTTTTGTCTTTTTCAGAAGACAATTTTAGAATTCAATGTGACAAAAAACACCAACTCATCGTCGTCGTCGTCGTCGGTCGTGGGGATTAAAAATACCACCAAGGTGACGGCGACGGTGACTGTGACGCTGACAGTTCTAGTGACAGCGACACTCAGTGACGTCTGAATGTCTGTCAATATCGCAGACACTTCATTGCCCCAACATCCCACTTCACATTTTTTTTTTAACCGAAGTCATTTCACTCAGAAAATCAATGTTAACGGTCAAAATTAGTTTGACTGTTTGACACTTTGACAGTTCATACCTTGACTGTTTGATTTGAAGTTTGTTGTTTTATTTTTTTATTAGTTCTCTAAAAAAAAGGCACTTAACGGTAGTTTTCCTTTTTTCGTTGGTTTTATCAATCACAAACGCACACGACGACGACGCTAAATCAACGATCAGCTGAAAAAATCGCGAAAGACTAAAAATTTTGTAGCTAATTTTCTCGTCGAATCGAATTTGCAGATTTTTGTGTGTGTTTTTATTTTTTTTTTTTTTTTTGAAAAAAAGCAAAAGAAACTTTTTTTGTTGTTGTTTTATTTTTATAATTTTTGTATTTATTTATATTTATTTTTATTTTTATTCATTTGATTCGTGAGATGAAAATTATTTTATTTCGAAATAAGTGCCGATCGTAAAACTGTCTCGAAGTTCACTTGAGAGATATTTTTTTTTTTTTTAAATTTTTGTTGTGTTTATTTGTGAGGCGAGAGTTCAGCGAGTTGATGTTTAGGATTTTGTTGATT